>CANTAL010000263.1:0-85000 GCA_947650365.1 Chamaelirium japonicum
GTAACCATATCCAACACGGGTTAAGAAAATCACCCTGCCCAACAAGCAAGAAAAACAAAAAAAAACCCCCCCTAAGTCCTACGACTTCGAATCCCTCGATCTTTCCAATTCACGAATCTGTGTTAGGAAAGACTCCATACCTTCCCCTCGAGGTTGAAGCTGACAGCCGAAGCTATACCAAGAATGGTGTTGTCCTCCAGCAGGTTGAGGGGTAGGCTCATATCCTCCCCATCAAGGTTTGACAATTGATCATGAAGGTCCTGCATGAGTCTCTCATGGCCCGAATGTGTAGAACCCTCGCCGGAAGACAGCAGGCTGATAGGGACGGACTACCTGTGCATGCCGAGCTTGGCCGTGGTGGCCGGTTGTGCGTACCTGATTCAAGAGCTTTAGATTTGGCTTGAAGTGAGTCAAGCGACGCCCTACCTTCAATCGATTCTGACCCTAGATTTGCCAGACAAGGGCTGCGGCGCATGTTTCGATTTGCAGAATCCTTCTTAGGACCCTTGGTATCATTCACTCGGGCTCTTGCCTCTTCTTCCTCTACAATGTCCTCATTGCTGACCTCGACTTCAGCACTAGTACCATCTCATCTTGAAAATGCCCATGGGCTGCCACCTCAGTGTTCATCTCGGCCATAGCTTCATCAGCAATAGAATCAGCCTCCATATGTTCTCGTTGTTGTCCCACAAAGTCAGCTGTTTTTCAATTGCCATTGTCTTGTTTGTCTGTTAGGGCAACAGAAACTTGAAGGCGAAGAGTAACATCTCCCCTCCATGCCAGCACATCACAATTGTCTGTTAGGGCATTTGGAACTTAGCTTGGATGTCATTGTGTGCTTTAACTTCTATGTTCAGTGTTTAATTTCTCGTTTTGTCCCTCTTTTCTGTTCTTTGTTTCAGATGGTTAACTGCGTCGTATGCAAAGTGTACACCAAGAAGCCCAGATCGCAGTCCAATCGAGATCAGTCCGAAGCAAGATTTCAACAAATCTGAGATCAGCCAAGTATTCAAACCTGACCCCGAAAGCGATCGATCAACAAGAAAGGCCAGGCAAAGAATGTTTTGTGAAGAATGACCGAGCTTGTAAACCATCCCATAAAATTTTTGTTGTTGGAACTCTGGTAGCATGATTACCATCTCCACTGTCCCTAATTCCATTTTAGCATTGTGTCCATATATGGTTCTGACAATGCTGCATTTGTAGTCATTTATTGTTGTCGATGTTTCAGTTAATTCTCATTTCAGGGTATAGATTTAGGGTTAGGTTTAGAATTAGTTGATTGGATGATAATAGAAGGGCATGCAGTTTTGTTATTTAAAGTGGTTGAAAATAGTCAATGGAGGGACTTCCTATCATTGCATCTTTGGGGAGGTCCAAATGCAAAAGCATCTTGTTTTGGGGGCTGAGGGCTTCAACCCGTGGGACCAAAACCCACAGCCCCGTTTTGGGGGCCTGTGATCTCGCGCCGTCCGCCTCGAGCTCCTTGCGCTCCAGCCGCCCAACCTCCACGCCGCCCGCTTGCAGCCTCGCACGCCAGCCACCGCCACTCCTGCATCGCTCACGACAGGCCAGGCCAGGCCACCGCCCGCCTGCGCGCACTGCCTCTGATCCCTCCTACGCTGTGCCGCCTTAGGAACTGAAATAGGGTTTGTGGTTATACTCGAACTCAAAGTTTTGTAATCCAAACTTTCATATTCAATACATCCAAATAATGATATAATTGTTAAACATTAGGTTTTTTTTAATCAATTTAGGGCTGCAATCTGGGCGGATTGAACCCGATCAGTTATTTGAAGTTCATGTTGAAAAAAGCAACCATAACTAATTTTGGATTAGGCTCGGGTTAAGGGTTTAGAAAACTTAATCCAACCCAAACACCTTACAGCCAAAAGTGGAAAAAATCTTTCATACAACCGTGATACTGCTTATTTGGCATCACAGACCAATCACAAACACCTGAGCACCTCTCAGGGTGCGCATCATAGCACACAATGGCAGCCATCGTGAAAGATGCATCGCACTCAGCCCCAACTGCACTCATCAGTTTCTCTGATTTAAATGACCATTGTGAAGAGAGGTGTTGACTTTGGCGTTTCTAATTGATCCTTATGACACCTAAGATGGTATCACGATTATACCAAAGTTTTTCTTCCAAAAGTGTCACTCTGTCGCACTCTGACAACCACTGAACGGTTTAAACCGATTGATAAAATATTGTCCTAGATGCAGTTTAGAAATTAAACACAGAAACTGGATTGTTGGTTTCTCGAAAACCCTAGGAACTTGTGTCAGGTTTAGTGTGCAAAACAAAAACTGTATCCCGATTATAGGGTTTACATAATGAAAGAAACTTGTACTTTTTTTTTTTTGCTGATTTTGCTCTAAACCTTATGTCCGGATTACATGGTTTATAGAGAAATCAACAAAAAAAAATATAAAGCTGCCTCTATGCATATTCTCCCGACTGAATATTCTGTCGCATATGAAGCGAACCATCACCCAGCAAAAAATACAAAAGTCATTTAAGATATAAAGGAATATCTTTGTCATAACACCCGGAGTGCTCCAAAAGGCCGACCTTATGGGCGGAGGAGAGCACAGCGGGTAAAACCAAAAGGCCGACCTTATGGGCGGAGGAGAGCACAACGGGTAAAACCAAAAGGCCGATCTTAGGGGTTCGACTCCTCTCCAATGATGATTGTCTTGCTGACGAATTGGGGAGCGACAGGTGACGATCCGAAAATAAACAGTCACGATCTATGGTTTTTGGTTTAAACCAAAGGGGGATGTCACACCCCCGGCTGCTGCCGGTGGGCACCCGCCAGCCACCCCTTCCGACAATCGGCCGCCAACCGCTACCCCATGGTCTCTTGAATCGAGTAGGCCCTGCAGATGTATGGTAAGCAGAATAAAAAGAGGCGGTGCCACTAATAAAAAATAAAAAATAAAAAATCTCAGCAGCGTATTGACATTGGGTAGTAAGCAACGGCTATGTCTCGGAATCAAAAGAGGTGGTGCCACTGCCAGGAGTTCATTATAAGAAGCCGCCAACCACCACCATGCACCCTCCAAACCCTCCTCTCCGCTCGTCGTCCTCTCAAACACCAGGTTATCAATTAATGAAAAGTGGGGTGTAAAGTCTAATTAATGAAAAGTGGGGTGTAAAGTCTAAATTAATGAAATGTGGGGTGTAAAGTCTAATTAATGAAAAGTGGGGTGTAAAGTATAATTCAAGGCAAAATTTGGGGGGTAAAGTCAAAATTACCAAAATTAAAAATAAAAAATCTCGGCAGCGGATTGACATTGGGAAGGAAGCAACGGCTATCTCGGAATCAAAAGAGGCGGTGCCACAGCCATTATAAGAAGCCGCCACCGCCACCATGCAGCCTCCAAACCCTCCTCTCCTCTCCTCTCCTCTCGTCGTCCTCCTCTCCTCTCGTCGTCCTCCTCTCAAACACCTGGTTATCACAATTAATCGCCGCCTCTCCAGGCCTCTAGACTCTGAGAGCCCAGGCCAGGATGATCCCATCAATCATGCCCATGCCCTCCTACTCGATCGTCCGCTACCGCCGCGGAGAACACAACATCGAGCTACGCGTGCCGACGGGAGTCCGCTTCCATCCGACCGATACCCAGCTTGTGGAGGAATTCCTCGCCAAACGAGTTCTGGGTGAGCCGTTTGCGGACTACCTGATCCCGGACATCAATGTGTACTGCTGCAACCCCGACCAGCTTCCTCGTAAGCTAGCTCCTGCCCATCCTCGGCCATCTCTTCTTCCTTGCTGCCATGCCATGCCCGTCTTTTCTTTTATTTTCTCCTCACTCCTAGCCTTTTCTTTTGCTGTGCTGTGCAGTTGACATCGTGAAAGGTCCCATGAGATGGGCCTATTTTTTTACCGTCACGACGCAGAGGTATCAGAAGGGATCGCAGTGGAGTCGAACGACTCCCGGTGGGCACTGGAGGGCCAGCGGCACCGAGACCGGCATCCAGGTCGGGGAGGAGATCGTTGGTTTTACCAGAAAGTTGGTTTTTTATTGGGGGCACTCGCCGTCGGGGACCAAGACGCAGTACATCATGCAGGAGTATCGGATCAACAAACTCTTGCATCGCTTCAAAAATCTTTCCGACCCGAAGGTATATCATCAGATCATTGCCTGCCCTCTTTGTGTTCACCTCAATGCCTCTGAACTTAATTAGCTTGGATGTCATTGTGTGCTTTAACTTCTATGTTCAGTGTTTAATTTCTCGTTTTGTCCCTCTTTCTGTTCTTGTTTCAGATGGTTAACTGCGTCGTATGCAAAGTGTACACCAAGAAGCCCAGATCGCAGTCCGATCGAGATCAGTCCGAAGCAAGATTTCAAGAAATCGGAGATCAGCTGACATGAAAGCCAAGTATTCAAACCTGACCTCGAAAGCGAGCGAGCAACAAGAAGGCCAGGCAAAGAATGTTTTGTGAAGAATGAGCTTGTAAAGCATCCCAAAAAAATTTTGTTGTTGGAACTCTGGTAGCATGATTAGCATCTCCACTGTCCCTAATTACATTTTAGTATCCTGTCGATATATAGTTCTGACAATGCATTTGTAGCCATTAATTGTTGTCGATGTTTGAGTTAATTCTCATTTCAGTGAAACAAAAAAGGGGTAATGTGGCTTAATTAGGTTCCTGAAGAGAGATCGGTTTGAGTTAATGGATTGACAATGTTTCGGTTTAGTGATCGAACAGTCCCTTCGAAACAACTTTAATTTTACTACTCATTTTTAAAACTATGTAGAATCTGGATGTTGACACAAAAACTATGTAGAGTCTGGATGTTGACACAAAAACTATGTAGAACCTAAGTAACTGCTTCCATATCCTCCTCTTTTGTTAATAACATTTGTTGAACTCCTTTTCATTATCCAACTGTGTGATTTGCAGTCGTGTACGAAGGTTGCCCTCGACTTTGTTTCACCCGAGAATATTCAACAGTAGTTTAACTGAGGACTTTCGGTTACTTCCTAAGAATCACAGGGCCAAAGAAGACAAACTAGAGGTAACACTATCTGCTCTCTTTCTCTATGCAAGGATGCCTACTGAGTAACAACACATCACACTGGAAGTTCTTGTAATCCTTCTAGTCATCAAAGAAAAACCATGCACAATGATGGCACATCATAGGGCTAGATCGATAGCATGTTTATATCTTTGACAGAACAAAAGAACTGCATAAAGCAGCTCTATAGAACTCACATTTTTCTTGTGTAAAAAGGGGAATCAGGGTGGATACAGTGATAAATCGCTATTTTTTTACCGATATTTTAAACTTGGTTGTAAATTCAATGGACGACGAGCCTTTGAAATTTCTGTACCTGAATACATACAATTCATTCCATTTCTATGTAAAAGTGTGTATCTATAATGTTCCGCAAAATCTTGAGAATCCGTAAGAAGCCAATGAATCTCAACGCATAAGGTGATGCAATGAGGTCATCGACCAGGTTATCCTTGTTAAGCGGTCAGAGGTTACCGTAATCGAGCAATGTACATCGTTTAATTTTGTTCATAACGTATGGTCCTGAAAGGCTGAACCTATGCTCAATTGTCAGTGGATCTATAGTCTCTCTCGAGTATCCAAATTGCCATGCCCTAATCGTTATGGTCGGCAAGATACTCACAGTTATTATTCATAGTTTCAATGTTTTCTTTCAGATATATCCATACTCTTTAAGAGATCCAATCGAATCAAGAGGCCATGTCGTCCATACTCCATACTAAGGCAGCTTTGGCAGATGAGCTTTGTGCCTTTCAACAGACACACACTTAGTATTTTCTTCCTCTCCTTCCTAGCAAGGTCCCTTGCAGCTGTAAGCTAACGACTCGCCTTGTTGCTATAGTATTTAAACAAAAGTATGCCATCGAATTTTAGGAGACATTAGCCCTTGTGGCAAAGATGACTTCTAGTTTTGCTCTTATCGCCATTGGTTGTTGTTCGTGGGCGGTCCTTGTTCTACATTGATGTGAAAAAAAGCCTTTCTTCTATGTGACTTAACTGAAGAGAACTACATGAATCCTCCTCCTAGGCTCTCAATCTCCTCCTTCAGTTACTGTTTTGTCATCTTCTTGGAGATGTATATGTTGGAAAAGGGAAGGACACAAGGAATCACCCTACCCTTGAGCAGAGGTGACTTGTCCCCTAGATTGGGGAAGATTCCACCCTCCGCTGAAGGTAGTAAAGTGGGTGTCGAGGGTAACTCTGCCTAAGAGTATTTTTCCAGCGTAGCTGCGGACAATTGGGATTGTTTTTGCCTATTTATGGTTGTCCGAGGATAGGGGAAAGTGCCTTTGCCCTTGCGGCACCAGCATCCAAGAAGCCCAAGGGTAAAACTCAATCAGGCAGTTGTTCCTTAGTGTCCTCAGAGCTTTAGTGTCCTAGGATAAAGGTCGTTGAAGCACCTAAGATTGTGGACCCGCTTTTAATGACTTAGTAATGCGGGTGGAGCCTCAGCAATACCTCTGCGCTCAACATATCCTCGTAGCCTCAGGTCTGAGGATGATGTTCGCTAAGGCACCTGACCCATGAGCCCTCTATATAATTCGGCATTCAGATGTGGTTGCAGTTAAGTGGACCCAAGATTGATGACGTCATCATAAGATGATTCAGTTATGCTTGTTGCATGTGAGTTAAGTTAAGTAATGGGTCTGAAGTGCGACATCAGCTTAAACGGATATGAAAGTGGCCTCAGGAGTAAATTAATGATCCTCTTTTCTACCCACATCAACTATGACATCTATAGGTTATTATAGTTGATTATTTGATAGTAATCCTCTATAAATCGTGATCTCCTCCTCCAAAACATGTATGCTCTCAAGACCCTAGACTTCTTTCCCAAGTTTTTCATTTTTTTTCTTTTGGGATCCCTGACTTGAATATTGGAGGAGGGATTCGGGAGATCAATCTCCTGGTGTTCTCTTTTGGGTTTTTGCACAGATCAATGACCTGGAATATAGTGTTAATCTCAACCTCCACAAAATTGGTGCCATATGTGGATCCGAATAGAGTGTCCCATGCTAATTTCATCCCTCTATTTGGTTGATCATCTCCTCCGACGATTTTGAGCCCTCGACGATGATTAGTCATCAAATACCAACGATGATCTCATCAAGAACATGCAAGATTTTCTTGCTTAGCCACTCCACAGCCAAGTTGTTCGTTGGGTGGTGTATCGACAAGCATGTTCTGAACCCAGGGGCAGACCTATGTGAAGATTAGAGGGGGCCTCAATTGAGGTTCTGAAATTTTTTTAAAATGTTCATAAATGTCCCCTAAAAGAATATTTCAAAAAGGGATTGAGGCCTCAATTGCTGTTTTGAAATTTGTCTTAATTTTTTTTAAAATGTTCATTCCTCTATATTCTTGATCATCTCCTCCGACGATTTTGAGTCCTCAACGACGATTAGTCATCAAATACCAATGGTGATCTCATCAAGAACAAGATTTTCTTGCTTAGCCACTCCACAGCCAAGTTGTTCGTTGGGTGGTGTATCGACATGCATGTTCTCATAAATGTCCCCCTAAAAGAAAAATTCAAAAAGGAATTGAGGCCTCAATTGCAGTTTTGAAATTGATCTTAAATGTTCATAAATACCCCCCCCCCCTCAAATAATAATAATAATTTTAAAAAATAATTTGAATTTTCTAATTCTAGGTCCGACACTGCCTGAACCTATCTCAATTGTCAGTGGATCGATCTTGAGCCTATCTTGCACCACTACCCTAAGTGTCCAAATCGTCATGCCCTAATCGTTGTGGTCGACAAGATACCCATAGTTACTATTAATCGTTTTCGTGTTTTCTTTCGGCTATCCATATTTATATGAGATCATGTACAATCAATATCTAGGTCATTCAGATTCCATTGTAAGGCAGCTATGGCAGATGAGCTTCGCGCCTATCAGTAGACACACACTTGGTACTTTCTTCCTCTCCTTCCTAGGAAAGTCCCTAGCAGCTGTTGTTTGATCTAGAAACTCACGACTCGCCTTGTTACTAGAGTATTTAAATAGAAGTATGCCATTGTTTTTTAGGAGACTTTAGCCTCTATGGTAAAGATGACTTCTATTTTTGCCCTTATTGCTATTGGTGGTAATTTGTGGGTGGCCCTTGTTCTATATGGACGTGGAAAAAATCATATCTTCTTAGTGACTTAACTGAAGAGGTCTACATGAATCCTCCTCCTATGCTTTCTCATCCTTCAGGTACTGTTTGTCATCTTCTAGGAGCTTTAGATGTTGGAAAAAGGCAGCACACATGGCATCACCCTACCCATGAGTAGAGGCATGACTGGGGCAGATTCCACCCTTAGCTGAAGGTAGTAAAGTGGGTGTCGAGGGTAACCCTGCCTATGAGTATTTTGCCAGCATTGTTGCAGACAACTGGGATTGCTTTTGCCTGTGTTTATGACTGACCGAAGATAGATAAAGTCCCTTTACCCTTGCAGCACCAGCATCCAAGAAGTCTAAGGGTCAAAACCCTGTAAGGTAGCTGTACATTAGTGTCAAAGACAAGGTTTCAGGAAAGCCTTTACTCTTGACAATATCCTCAGAGCTTCAGTGTCCGAGGATAAAGGCCGCTGAGGCACCTAGGATTGTGGACCCCGCTTTAAATGCCTTAGTAATGAGGGTGGAGCCTAGGCAATGCCTCTACACTCAGCGACATCCTCGGAGCCTCAGCGTCCGATGATGATGTTTGCTAAGGCATCGGGCCCACGAAGTCCTTGTATAATTCGTCATTCAAAGCCAGTTGAGTGGACCCAAGATTGGTGACGCTCATAGAATGATTTAGTTACACTTGTTGCGTGCAAGTTAAGCTAAGTAATGAGTCTTAAGTGCCACATCTACTTAAACGGTTATGCAAGTGGCCACAAGAGTAAAGTAATGATCTTATTTTCTTGCCACATCATTAAGGACAGCTGTAGATTGTTATAATTGATTAGCAATCATCTATAAATATTGATCTCCTCCTCCAGACTAGTCAGGTACACTCTCAAGACCCTAGACTTTCTCCCTTAGTTTTTCTTTTTTTTTCTTGATAGCACACAAATCAGGGTAAAATTAGCGAAAAATTATGTTTTTTGAACACTTATTCTCAAAACTTGTCCATCGGAAGCCCAACTCGTAAAATAGCTACAACCTAAAAACCAGCACGAGCACATCGCTTAGGGTAAAGTAACTTGTCAAAACTGACAACACACCAAACGTAGTCCTGATTTGAAAAGTAGACGGAAACTTAATTTCTTAACAAGAAAAACCGACGACACACTAATCCAATCTGATTATATACCCAATCCGAAATACGAAAAAACTATTCGATCCAATCCAAATTGATTCGATCCGATCAAATTAGATATTATATGATACTAGGGGTGGCAATGGAGTCCGATAACAATACTCGAAACTTCGGGTATGGACATGGGTTCCTCAATATCCATACTTGGAACCCGAAACCCGATTACCCTCTAATTTGTTATAACAAAACTCATTTAATTTTTTTAAATTAATTATAGATATCAAAACACTTTTTTTAACAAATAAGTCCTTTTTGAGAGATGGCTTTTAGTTGCAGGAAATGTTAATTTCGAAATATAGCTGAAGTCCATCCTGACGAATATATACTCTATCTGAAGTCGAATGTATACTCTTTTTTAGGACAAATATATCTTTTTTAGGACGAATATATACGCTTTCTGAAGATGAATGTATATTGTTTGTACCATGACGAATAGAGGCCGGTCGCGCTCTCTGCTCACCCAGGACAGACAGGCCGCGCGCCCCGTTTATCTGAGTAGAGACTGGATGCAAGCTTCGTCATGGGTCGGCCGTGCACTTCGTCGCTTGCCGGCCGCGCGCTTCGCTTCCTCGAGAAAGCCGGCTGCGCGCTTCAAACTCTTGCATCGCTTCAAAAAGCTTGCCGACCCGAAGGTATATCATCAGATCATTCCCTCCCCTCTTTGTGTTCACCTCAATGCCTCTGAACTTAATTAGCTTGGATGTCATTGTGTGCTTTAACTTCTATGTTCAGTGTTTAATTTCTCGTTTTGTCCCTCTTTCTGTTCTTGTTTCAGATGGTTAACTGCGTCGTATACAAAGTGTACACCAAGAAGCCCAGATCGCAGTCCGATCGAGATCAGTCCGAAGCAAGATTTCAAGAAATCGGAGATCAGCTGACATGAAAGCCAAGTATTCAAACCTGACCTCGAAAGCGATCGAGCAACAAGAAGGCCATGCAAAGAATGTTTTGTGAAGAATGATCGAGCTTGTAAACCATCCCATAAAATTTTTGTTGTTGGAACTCTAGTAGCATGATTACCATCTCCACTGTCCCTAATTCCATTTTAGCATTGTGTCGATATATGGTTCTGACAATGCATTTGTAGTCATTAATTGTTGTCGATGTTTCAGTTAATTCTCATTTTAGGGTATAGATTTAGGGTTAGGTTTAGGATTAGTTGATTGGATGATAATAGAAGGGCATGCAGTTTTGTTATTTAAATTGATTGAAAAAGTCAACGGAGGGACTTCCTATCATTGCATCTTTTGGGGAGGGTCCTAATGCAAAAGCATCTTGTTGTCAATCCTTTTCACCAAACTGATCTCTTACCAGGGACCTAACACTAAGCCCAACAAGCACAAGGCCAAGAGTGAGAACATAAACCTGTAGCCCAACAACCAATCCTGGTCTTTAGGGATTAAATCAATGTAATCAACGTTTGTCATCGTTTATGATCTGGAACCGATCTCTAGTAAGCTAACGAATTGCCTTGTTGCTAAATATTTAAACAGGAGTATGCCATCGAATTTTAGGAGATAGTACCCCCTGTGGCAAAGATGACTTCTATTTCTGCTCTTATCGCCATTGGTTGTTGTTCGTGGGAGGTCCTTGTTCTATATGGATGTGAAAAAAAGCCTTTCTTCTAGGTGACTTGACTGAAGAGAACTACATGAATCCTCCTCCTAGGCTCTCTCCTCTTTTAGGTACTGTTTTGTCATCTTCTCGGAGATGTAGATGTTGGAAAAAGGAAGGACACGTGGAATCACCCTACCCTTGAGCAGAGGCATGACTTATCCCCTAGACTGGGGAAGATTTCACCTTCAGCTGAAGGTAGTAAAGTGGGTGTCGAGCGTAGACTACAAAAAAAAAGTTTTTATTAATTGACTATATTCGACAGTAAAAAGTACATTTTCGTCGGTAAACCTTTATTGCGATGGACGGAATTATCGTCGTTGGTTGTCGGAAAAAATGGTGTCGGGAAAGAAAAGTGCAACGTTCTAATATTTCTGTAGATAATAAATATATTTCCTGACAGATAATTATAAGTCATCAGTAATTTATAATTATTTTAAAAAATCATTATATATTATTACAGATGTAAAATAATAGTCCGTCGACAAATATATATAAAAATACCGATCTAAAAAATATTATCGTCGGTATAAAAAAATATATTACCGACGGTGGACCATTTTTCCATCGGTAAAGATAAATATATTACCGACGATAATTTTGTATCGTCCGTAATGTTAAATATATATTATTAAGAAAATTATTATTACCGAAGGAATATATAACATACGTCGGTAATAAAACTTAATTTTTTTTAAAAAAATTGCTAAAATCTTGTTATTTAATTTCTGTGATTTACCACAATATACAAAATTACCACAATACTATATTATTACCACACTACCGGACAATCGCAGATAATTATAATATACTAAAATATATCGTAATATTAATTTTTTTTTTGAAATATTACAAAATTATTTTTACACAATTAAAAAGTTAGGGAAGCTGTGTGTTCTAGATCAACCACCCCTAACGCCGCCCGGCACCAACACAGGTGCTCTAATCCCTTGACGCCGCACATCCTGCAATTAACAACAAGTGTTTGTTAAAAAAATGATTTACATCAATAATTAATATAGAAGGCAAATTTGACTTACCCCCCCTAAAATTATATACTAATTAGTATGTCACCACCCTTTTAATCGATATTAGACTTATGTTCCCTAAAACTTAGTCACACTCCTATAACAATATGATATTTAGGCATACACCCCCATAACTAAATGATATTAATTAGGCATACCCCCCATTCTGGCTAATTATCATATAGTAATTTGGGTGTGTAAGTCAAATTGGGGGGGTAAGTCTAATAATGATTAAAAGGGGGTGACTTACTAATTAGCATATAATTTTGGGTGGGTAAGTCAAAGTTGCCCTTATATAAAAAGAAGTTAAAATTATTAAACTTGGTTCGGATTCGATAGGATAATTAATTTGGTTTGGATTCGATCGGATCGTTAACGGAACCTTTTCGGATCTGATCATTATCGAATCGATCAGATCATTATCTTTATAGGATCAATCAGATCGTTATTAGATCGATAGAATAGTTATCGGATCGATATGATCATTATCGGATAGTGCAAATCATAAGTTTTTAGCTTTCGATTTTTGAACTTGATTTGGATTAGATCGGATCGTTATCGGATAGCATACGATAATTTGTATTTGGATGGTTTTTCATATTTCGGACTTACGATTAAGTATTTATTAGATAGTTTAAGATTTTACCCTCCGATTGACTAATTTAGAGTCTAAGCGTTTGAAAATAATAAGTTATCGTCTTTCGGATTTTGAACTTGGTTTGGATTCGATCGGATCGTTATCGGATCGCATCCGATACTTCGTACTTGGATGGTTTTTCGTATTTCAGACTTGTGAGCAAGTGCTTAGTAGATATTTTAAGATTTTACCCTCTAACTGACAAATATATAGTCTAAGCGTTTGAAAATCATTAGTTATCGTCTTTTGGATTTTGAACTTGTTTAGATTCAGTCAGATTGTTACCATATCGCATCTGATAATTCGTACTTGGATGGTTTTTTGTATTTCGGACATCCCAGCAAGTTTTTAGTAGATATTTTAAGATTTTTTCCTCCGATTGACTAATTTAGAGTCTAAGTGTTTGAAAATCATAAGTTATTGTCTTTCGAATTTTAAACTTGGTTTGGATTTGATAGGATCGTTATCAGATCACATCCAATAATTTGTACTTGGATGATTTTTAGTATTTTGGACTTATGAGCAATTATTTAGTAGATATTTTAAGATTTTATCCTTCGATTGACTAATTAAGAGCCTAAGTGTTTGAAAATCATATGTTATCGTCTTTCGAATTTTGAACTTGGTCTGAATTCGATTGAATCATTATCGTATCGCTTTCGATAATTCGAACGTGTATGATTTTTCATATTTCGAACTTGCGAGCATGTATTTGGTAGATATTTTAAGATTTTACCATTCGATTGATGAATTTAGAGTCTAAGCGTTTGAAAATTATAAGTTTTTATATTTCGGATTTTAAACTAGGCTTGGATTCGATTTGATCGTTATTAGATCACATCCGATAATTCGTACTTGTATGATTTTTCATAATTTGGATTTGCAAGTAAGTATTTAGTATATATTTTATGATTTTATCCTCCGATTGACTAATTTAGAGTCTAAGTGTTCGAAAATTATAAATTATCGTCTTTTTAGATTATAAAGTTGGTTTGGATTTGATCGGATTGTTATCGGATGCATCTGATAATTTGGAATTGTATGATTTTTCTTATTTCGGATTTCTGAGCAAGTATTTAGTAGATATTTTAAGATTTTATTTTTCGATTGACTAATTTAGAGTCTAAGAGTTTGAAAATCATAAGTTATCATGTTTTAGATTATGAAGTTTATTTGAATTCAATTGGATCACATCCAATAATTCGAACTTCGATGGTTTTTCATATTTGTGAGCAAGTATTTAGTGGATATTATAAGATTTTACCCTCCAATTGACTAATTTACAGTCTAAGTGTATGAAAATTATAAGTTTTCGTATTTTGGATTATAAAGTTGGTTTGGATTTAATCGAATCGTTATCGGATCGGATCCGATAATTCAGCATTGGCTGGTTTTTCATATTTTGGACTTGCGGGCAAGTATTTAGTAGATATTTAAAGATTTTACCCTCCGATTGACTAATTTAGAGTCTAAGCATTTGAAAATCATAAGTTTTCATATTTCAAATTTTGACCTTGGGTTTAGATTCGATCGGATCGTTATCAGATTACATCCGATAATTCAGAATTGTATGGTTTTTCGTATTTCAAACTTACGAGCAAATATTTAGTAGATACATTAAGATTTTACTCTCTGATTGACTAATTTAGAATCTAAGTGTTTGCAAATCATAAGTGTTTGTATTTCTGATTTTGAATTTGATTTGGATTCGATGGATTGTTATCGGATAACATGCAATAATTCAGATTTGTTTGGTATTTTGTATTTCGGACTTGCAAGCAAGTATTTAGTATATATTTTTGGATTTTACCCTCCGATTAACTAATTTAGACTCTAAGCATTTGAAAATCTTAAGTTATCATCTTTTGAATTTTAAAGTTGGTTTGGATTCGATCAGACCGGCCATTATCGGATCATATCCGATAATTTAGACTTGTTTGTTTTTTTGTATTTCGAACTTGCAAGTAAGTATTTAGTAGATATTTTAGGATTTTACCCTCCGATTTACTAATTCAGTGTCTAAGCATTTAAAAATCATAAGTTATCGTCTTTCAGATTATGAAGTTGATTTGGATTCGATCGGATCGCATCTGATAACTCTGATTTGGATGGTTTTTCAAACTTGCGAGCAAGTATTTAGTAGATATTTTAAGATTTTACCCTCCGATTGACTAATTTAGAGTCTAAGTGTTTAAAAATTATAAGTTTTTGTATTTCGGATTATGAAGTTGGTTTGGATTCGATCGGATCTTTATCGGATTATATTCGATAATTCAGACTTGGATGATTTTTTATATTTCGGACTTGCAACCAAGTATTTAGTAGATATTTAAAGATTTTACCCTTTGATTGACTAATTTAGAGTCTAAGCGTTTAAGAATTATAAGTTTTTTATATTTTATATTTTGAACTTGGTTTGGATTCGATCAGATCATTATCGGATTGCATCCGTTAATTCAGACTTGTATGATTTTTTGTATTTCTGATTTGTAAACAAGTATTTAGTAGATATTTTAGGATTTTACCCTCCGATTGAGTAATTTAGAGTCTAAGCATTTGAAAATCATAAGTTATCGTCTTTCAGATTTTGAAATTCGTTAGAATTCGATCTGATCATTATCAGATCGTATTCGATAATTCAGACTTGTATGGTTTTTTGTATTTCGGACTTGTGAGCAACTATTTAGAAGATATTTTAGGATTTTACCCTCCGATTGACTAATTTAGAGTCTAAGTATTTGAAAATCATAAGATATCGTCTTTCAGATATTGAACTTAGTTTGAATTTGACCGGATCATTATCGGATCATATCCGTTAATTCAGACTTAGATGTTTTTCATATTTCGGCCTTGGAAGTAAGTATTTAGTAGATATTTTAAGATTTTACCCTCCGATTGACTAATTTAGAGTCTAAGCATTTAAAAATTATAAGTTTTTGTATTTCAGATTATGAAGTTGGTTTGGATTCGATTGGATCATTATCATATTGCATTCGATAATTAAGACTTAGATGGTTTTTTGTAATTCAGACTTGCGAGCAAGTATTTAATAGATATTTTAAGATTTTACCCTCTGATTGACTAATTTAAAGTCTAAGCCTTTGAAAATCATAAGTTTTTATATTTTAGATTTTGAACTTGGTTTGGATTCAATAGGATCGTTATCGGATTGCATCCAACAATTCAAACTTTTTTGGTTTTTCGTATTTCGGACTTGCGAGCATGTATTTAGTATATATTTTAGGATTTTACCCTCCAATTGACTAATTTAGAGTCAAAGTGTTTATAAATCATAAGTTATCATCTTTTGTAATTTGAACTTGGTTTGAATCCGATCAGATCATTATCGGATCGCATCCGATTATTTAGACTTATATTATTTTTTATATTTCGGACTTACAAGCAAGTATTTAGCAGATATTTTTAGATTTTATCCTCCGATTGACTAATTTAGAGTCTACGTGTTTGAAAATCATAAATTTTTGTATTTCGGATTTTGAACTTGGTTTGAATTCGATCGGATCGTTATCGGATCATATCCGATATTTCAGACTTGTATGGTTTTTCGTATTTCAGACTTGCGAGCAAGTATTTAGTTGATATTATAAGAATTTATCCTTTGATTGACTAATTTGGAGTCTAAGCGTTTGAAAATCATAAGTTATCATTTTTCAGATTTTTAACTTGGTATGGATTTGATCGGATCATTATCAGATCGCATCCGATAATTCAGACTTGTATGGTTTTTCGTATTTCGGACTTGTATAATTTTTCATATTTCTGACATACGAATGAGTATCTAGCAATTAGAATGTCATTTCATACTTATGAAACTAGCAATTATGTTTTGCCGTCAGATTAATTAATTTTGTACGAATAACTTACAAAACTAGCAATTTTAGTTAGATGCATAATTTATATCAATATTATAAAGATTAGTAAGTACCTGATCATGAGTCATCGCTGTACCGGCTCATGACCTCTTCAAAACGACGCTCTTGTTCGCTGCGAGCTTCTTTTTCCTCCTCAAGCTGTTGCTGGATGGTCTGCCTCTCCCTCATAAGCTGCTGCTCAAGGGCCTGTATCTGCTTGTACTTCACGTCTAGCGCAGATGGCAACTATGTGAGCACGCAGGTTTGGGTGTCCGGGCCCTCGAACACATACCCTCTCGTCCATAGAAGGAGGAGGGTGTGACTCCAAGGCCTATACAAAGGATGCAGCCATGTATGGCTAGTTTGAGCACAGTATCGGTCGCCGAGTTAATAGATACTAAGCTGGAGGAGAAGCCCTCGCCCGACGAGGTCACCATAAGTTGCAATATTCCCTCCTATATGAAAACAACCAATGATATTCAATAATATTTGATGGCATACGTATGAATATATTAACAGTAACTTAATTACTTACAACTTGCGAGGCAATCCTGTCATCTACAAATGCCCCATTGGTACGCTGCTTCCTTGAAGCCTCATAAAGGTCAATTCGATTAGGCTCGAGGCCCAAAGACTGTGTCTGTTTTTTGGCATATAAAATAAATAAATGAGTGAACACAAGATTTAAGGAGTTTTAAAGAATGAAATATTTGTATCATCTACAATTTGGTGGGTAAGCTGGGGCATAGAGGTCCTCCCCCTTATTGAAGCAGGTGTTTTTGAGGCATTTCTATTCTGCTTGCCTTTAGCAGAACTCGTCTGTGTCAATTGATAAAAGTTTCAAACATCAATACAAATTTTGAGTATAATAATAAAAAAAGTACGAATCCACAAAATAATAATCATACCTAAAGCTAAGAGTTGGCCCAGTGAGCAACCAAAAACTTTAGAACGTGTAGCGAAGATGTGTGTCACATCTCGGTTGCAGTCTGTAACGCCTCGCCCGACTCACCGACCAAGTAACCGTAGAGCTCGTGGAACTCGTGACAGTAATCCCTATACCGCTCACTCATTATCTTCCGCAAGTGCTACCGGTGGGTATTGGTTTCCATGTTTTTCCATTTAAATTTCTCCTGTAAAATTAATTTAAAAACAAGTAATTTTATTAATTAGAAAGAAAAATATTATTCTAAAATGCTTTAATGAAACTAACGTACCAAAAAGACATGATGCATCCTCTCCTTATAAGATGCATCGATATTCTTCCACCCCCTTATCCCCACAATAGGGGCATTCTACTCCTCCCGTATTATCATGCCGACCCACGTGACGGCGTTCGAAGCGTGCTCGCCCACAAGGACCCACCGCTTCACTGTAGGGGAAACGACTCGTGTAAACTCGACAAGCGTTGGGCCTTTGTTATGCCCCGGTCGCCTACGTGCCTGGCGTTGGTCAACCCTACAAATAAAATATAAATTAGTACTGAACAACTATTTACAGCATCTTTTAAACTTTTAATCTAAGTATTACCTGTGGAGGCATACATTATAACCGGGTACTGAACGCTCGAAGCTCCAAAGGCTGCGACCTCGGGAGCTGGTGTGGAGAGCGGAACAACACTCGCAGATTCGGAGGGCTCAGCCTCGGACCCTGGGGTGGTAGCCAGAGCGCTCCAAGCTGGCCCACCCCTGCCTCTACGAACCCTCGACTGTGATGCCATCTGAAAACAGTAATATTTTTCCATACGAAACAATATGATATAAATTTTAAAGTATTCAGATATATACATATGAAAACATTAATATTTGACGCAATATGGAAGCTGTAATATTTGAAGCAATAAATTATGGCGCTTTGCGGCTAATATTGCAAAATAGTTAAGGACCTATACCTAATTTGTCATATGGGAAAATTTGACATTAACCCTAAATCCTCAACCTAACCTAAACCCTAAACCTTAATCTAAACGCTAAACCTAACCCTAATCCTAAACCTAAACCTAACCTAATATAGCTAAATATGGGGACCTAATATTGCACCTTAACTAATATTGCAAATTAGCTAATATTGCACCTTAGCTAATATTAAACCTAAACCCTAAACCTATACCTAATATTGCACCTTAGCTAATCTGGGGGCCTTAGCTAATATAGAAAGGTATGGTGTCTTGCGGCTAATATTGCGAAATAGTTAAGGACCTATACTGAATTTGTCATATGTGGAAGTTTGACATAAACCCCAAACCCCAAACCTAACCTAAACCCTAAACCAAAATCTAACCTAAAATTTTGAAAAATTTTGAACATTTTTTATAATTCCGAATTGGAATTGGATTTTGAAATTCAAAAATTTTGGAATCAGAATCAAAATACCATTTGGGATTTCGAAACCCTAAACCTAAACCCAACCTAAACCTAACCTAAACCAAAAACCTAATTTCGGAAAATGTAATATTTCGAAATATTCTGATAATTCCAAATTCTGAAATTCTGAAATTTTGGAATCGAAATCAGAATACCATTTGGAATTCCGAAACCCTAAGCCTAAACCTAACCTAAACCCTAAACCAAAACCCAAAACCTAATTTTCAAAAATTTAACATTCCAAAAAATTCTGATAATTCCTAATCAAAATTGGATTTTAAAATTTCTGAATCAGAATCAGAATACCATTTGGGATTCTGAAACCCTAATCCAAAGCATTGCTAGGTCTCCTTATGTTACCATTAGTTTTTGGTGACCTAAACAAACCTACTTTACTGGTATAGTAAGTAGCTGCGAGTTAAAGTCAGGTGGGTAGAGTTAGGTTTGGCTCTATTGCGATAAAGATGTACTGTTGCAGTCAAAACTACTACTACCATCATTTTCCACATGCTTATGCATGAAAGTACGTATCTAAACTCTTTGGGAATATACTTTACTCTTTTTCTTGTAGGGTTTTAGGGTGCATGACTAGCTATCTCACACACACACGCATGCTTATCCAATCGATTGATTCATCGGTTAAGGTTGATGCATGCATGTTCATTCCTAAGCTTTTAAAATCAAGACGTATGGACATCTTTATGCTAGGAATGATCACATGGACATGTTAGACTTCTTCGATCACTTCGTTCGAAGCAAGGACCGAAGCCCTAAAATTAGTATGTGCACAGTTGGCTAGTCGTGCGCATGACTTTACAGTCATGCACACGAATTTGCCTTAGTCTATGCTTGATAAAAGTTATTTGTGTTGCTACCAGACTAAAGTCGTGCGCACTACTTTCAAAGTCGTGCACATAACTTTGCCTTAGTTTTTTTCAGCACTCAGAATTTTAGTAATTTCAGCATAAAATAATATCTGCTTGACTAAAGTCTTGCGCACGATCCAAGTCGACTGCACTCTATTTGATGTCCACCTTATGGCCCCCATGGGACGGTCCTATGGCATGGTGACACGTTGAAAAGTCATGCACATGATTTTAAAGTCGTGCACACGACTCATTTTAGAACTTTCTAGAATGGTTAATTCGGTTGACTCAACCTATCCATATGTGCCACGTGTTGGTCGTGCGCACGACTTGATTGAGACAGACCCTTAAGATAAGAATCTATCTCTTGGTCTTAACCATCTATCTAAGGGCTCCCTTGGGCTATAAATAGCACACCCCTATACCCTTTAGCTGCTAATGAGTTTTTGTATTAGGGGAGAAATTAGAAGATAGATTTTAAGGTTTTAGTGAGTTCATTCTTGAACTCCATCTCCTCTCTTCTTCCCCTTCTCCTTCTCTCTTCAACCTTCTATCGAAGATCAAATCTATAGAAGTTGGACTCATGCTTTGTATGGTCTTTTGAGTGTCTTCCAATACCTTGAGATCATACAAAGTCGAGAGGCAAAGCTAGCTAAGGATCTAAGGTGTCATCCAACACCTAGATCTAGAACTAGTTTTTGGGGTTTTTGTAGCTTAAGGTCTTTGAAGTTATTAGGCTTAGAAACATGCATTTAAGGTCTCAAAAGAGATCAAGATCACCTTCTAACTTAGTTACCTCTTAGATCAAAGTTTTTGGTTCTATTTTATATTTTTTTTCACCCACTTCACTTTGCACAAACCGTGTGTGTTCCCACCGCCGTGTGGAAAGCTCTTGCGAGAGCGCTCCATGACACCGTTCACGTCGACCACCCATAGCGATGCCACTCGCTTTGGGGACCTCTTTTGGAGTGGAAGCAAGCGGAGAAGAGGAGCGAAGAAGAAGGCGCAAGAGTCAGCTCGGTTTAGCACTTATGAAGTGAGAGCGTCGCCTCGACTTCACCATCATCGTGAGGCAAGGATCTAGGGGTCTAAAGGCACCTATGAAGTGAGAGCGCCATATTTACTTCAACGAAGATGCGGATCGCGGACCTAGGGGGCTAAGGGGTAATCTCTGTTTAGTCACTTTTAGCTTGCTTGTAACCTTGTTTGCCACTTTATTAGGGAAGCTAGACCCCTCTGTGTTAAGGGTCTAGGCCCGGTTTCGATTGGAGGGTGGTTTTCATCTCTGTTAAGGGTTTCTACCTTGTGAACACTTGTGTATGCCATTTGGCTTTATTACTTGTTCATCACTACTTCTAACTTCCGCTAGCTTTAGATTGTGCGATCTAACCTGTGCTTGCATCTGCCCGTTGTAGGGGACACCAACTAGCTTCATCTAATTGGTCATATAGTGCACGGTGCTTAGCTAGCCAAGCATAGCCAAGCTAAGGTAATTAAGTGTTTTAATATTTTCAAACCTAACCTAAACCCTAAACCTAAACGGAACCTAAACCATAAACCTAATTTCTGAAAATGTAACATTCCGAAAAATTTCGATAATTCTGAATCGGAATCTGAATACCATTTGGGATTACGAAACCCTAAACCTAAACCTAACCTAAACCCTAAACCTAAACTTAACCTAAACCCAAAACCTAATTTCCAAAAATGTAACATTCCAAAAAATTTCGATAATTCCGAATCATAATTGGATTTTAAAATTCCAAAATTTCAGAATCGAAATCAAAAAACTATTTGGGATTCCAAAACCCTAAACCTAAACCTAACATAAACCCTAAACCTAATTTCTGAAAATGTAACATTCCAAAAAAATTTGATAATTCTAAAATTTCAGAATCGGAATCAGAATACCATTTGGGATTATGATACTCTAAATCTAACCTAAACCCTAAACCTAACATAAACCCTAAACCTAATTTCCGAAAATGTAATATTCCAAAAAATTTGATAATCCTGAATCGGAATTGGATTTTGAAATTCTGAAATTCCAAAATCGAAATCATAATACCATTTGGGATTCTGAAACCCTAAACCTAAACCTAACCTTAACCCTAAACCAAATTTCTGAAAATATAACATTCCAAAAAATTCCGATAATTGGATTTTGAAATTCCAAAATTTTGGAATCGGAATCTGAATACCATTTGGGATTCCGAAACCCTAAACCTAAACCTAACCTAAACCCTAAACCTAAACTAAACCCTAAACCTAATTTCCGAAAATGTAACATTCCGAAAAATTTTGAATCAGAATTGGATTTTGAAATTCTAAAATTTCAGAATCAGAATCAGAATACCATTTGGGATTCCGAAAATTTTAGGAAATATGTCGAACACCTTTATTCCGATCCGATTTATTCAAAAATCTGCCCTAAATAAAAATGATCAAATTAGAAATTAAGTAGTTGACAAAAGGGGTATTGTGCTAACATTTCAAACTTTAGGGTGTCATTTGGAACAAAATAGTTGACAAAAGGGTATTGTGCTAACATTTTAAATTTTAGGGTGTAAATTGGAACAAATTAGAGGGGGAGGAGGAAGAGGAGAAGGAAGAGGAGGGGAACTCACTGGAGGAGGAGGATGTCTCCGTCGGAGGAGGAGTCACCGAAGAAGGAGGACCAGAGGCACTATTGGATCGAGGCCAGAGGTGTGCGGGAGGGGAGGGGAAGCCGGAGGTGCGCGGGAGGGGAGGTGAGGGGATGCTGGAGGCCGGAGTTGCGCCGGTCGAAGGCACACAGGAGGTCAGGGGAGGGGAGGTCGGAGGCTCAAGAGGTGAGATAACAGAAAAGGGGATCGGTTTCTGATATAAATCGCAGGGTTTTTATCGACGGACCTTAAATTTCTGTCGGTAAAAATATATTCAATACCGACTGGTATTACATATTCATCGATAAAAATAATATCATATATTATTATATATATTAATTTATAAAACCGATAGGTATATTTATTATTGACGGTAATATATATATTTTACCGACAGAATTAATATGTTCCATCGGTAAATATATTATGTTGACGAACTTTATTTTACTGTCGGTAATTAAAATGGAAAAACTAATTAAAAATTCAAAGTTATTAAACCGACAGATGTTATTATTACCGTGGGTAAAAAGTATATTATTACCAACGGTAATAAAAGATTCTGTCAGCAAAACACGTCTTTTTTGTAGTGGTAACTCTGCCTAAAAATATTTTTCAAGCATAGCAGCAGACAACTGGGATTGTTTTTGCCTTTTTTATGGTTGGTCGAGGATAAGGGAAAGTGACGTTGCCCTTCCGGCAACAGCATCCAAGAAGCCCAAGGGTAAAACTCAAAAAGGCAGTGGTTCCTTAGTGCCAAAGACAAGGTTTCGAGAAGGCCTCTGTGCAAAACGATATCCGCAGAGCTTCAGTGTCCTACGATCAAGGTCGATGAAGCATCTAAGATTTTAGACCACACTTTTAATGACTTAGTAATACGGGTGGAGCCTCATGAACAACTTTGTGCTCAGCGACATCCACAGAGCCTCAGTGTCCGAGGATGATGTTCGATAAGGCACTTGACCCATGAGCCCTCTGTATAATTTGGTATTCAGAGCTGGTTGCAAATGAGTGGACCCAAGATTGATGATGTTATAAAAAGATGATTCAATTATGCTTGTTGTGTGTGAGTTAAGCTACGTAACGGGTCTAAAGTGCCACATCAGCTTAAACGGTTATACAAGTGACCTTAGGTGTAAAGTAATGATCCTCTTTTCTTGCCATATCAGCCATGACATATGTAGGTTATTATAGTTGATTGTTTGACAGTAATCCTCTATAAATAGTGATCTCCTCCTCCAAACCAGGTATGCTTTCAAGACCCTAGACTTCTTCCCCAAGTTTTTTTATTTTTTTCCTTTAGTGATAACTGACTAGAATATTGGAGGAGGGATTCGGGAGATCGATCTCCTAGTGTTCTCTTGTGTATTTCTATGCAGATCAATGACCAGGAATATAGTGCTAATCTCAACCTCCGAAAAACTGGTGCCATATGTGAATCTGAATAGAGGGTCCCATGCTAATTTCATCCCTTTTTTTTTTTGATCATCTCCTCCGACGATTTTGGGCCCAAGACGACAATTAGCCATCAAATACCAACGATGATCTCATCAAGAACATGATTTTCTTGCTTAGCCATTCTACAGCCAAGTTGTTCGTTGGGTGGTGTATCGACAAGCATGTCCAGAACCCAGGGGCAGACCTATACAGAGATTAGAGGGGGCCACAATTGAGGTTCTGATTTTTTTTAAAACGTTCATAAATACCCACTAAAAACAAAATTAAAAAAGAATAATAAAATATTTTAAAAAAATAAATTGAATTTTCTAATTTTTAGGTCTGACACTACCTGAACCAATCTCAATTGTCAGTGGATTTAGAGCCTATCTTGCACCACTACCCTAAGTGTCCGAATCACCATGCCCTAATTGTTCTGGTTGATAAGATACCCATAGTTACTATTAATTGTTTCAGTGTTTTCTTTCGTCTATCAATACTTATATGAGATTATGTCCAATCAATATTTAGGTCATTCAGATCCCATTGTAAGGCAGCTATGGCAGATGAGCTTCGCGCCTATCAGCAGACATACACTTGGTATTGTCTTCCTCTTCTTCCTAGGAAAGTCCCTAACAGATATTGTTTGATCAAGAAGCTCACGACTCGTCTTGAGCTAGAGTATTTAAATAGGAGTATGCCATTGTTTTTTAGGAAACTTTAGCCCCTGTGGTAAAGATGACTTCTATTTTTGCCCTTATTGCCATTGGTGGTATTTCGTGGGTGGTCTCTGTTCTATATGGATGTGGACAAAATCCTTTCTTCTTGGTGACTTGACTGAAGAGGTCTACATGAATCCTCCTCCTAGGCTCTCTCATCCTTCAGCCACTGTTTGCCATCTTCTCAGAGCTGTAGATGCTAGAAAAGGCAGCACATATGACATCACCCTACCCTTGAGCAGAGGCATGATTTATCCCCTAGACTGGGGTAGACTCCACCCTCAGCTGACGGTAGTAAAGTGGTTGACGAGGGTAACCCTGCCTAGGAGTATTTTGCCAGTATAGCTACATACAACTGGGATTGCTTTTGCATGTGTTTATGACTGGCCGAGAATAGGGAAAGTCCCTTCACCCTTGCGACACTAGCATCCAAGAAGTCTAAGGGTAAAACCCAGTAAGGTTGTTGTACCTTAGTGTCGAAGACATTGTTTCAGGAAAGCCTTTACTCTTGACAATATCCTTAGAGTTTCAGTGTCCAAGGATAAAGGTCGCTGGAGCACCAAGGATTTTGGACCCCACTTTGAATGCCTTAATAATGAGGGTGGAGCCTAGGCAATGCCTCTGCACTCAGCGACATCCTCGGAGCTGCAGCGTTTGATGATGATGTTCGCTAAGGCATCGGGCCCATGAGGTTCCTGTATAATTCGTCATTCAAAGCCAGTTGCAGTTGAGTGGACCCAAGATTGGTGACATCATCATAGAATGATTCAATTACACTTGTTGCGTGCAAGTTAATCTAAGTAATGAGTCTTAAGTGCTACATCAGTTAAAACGGTTATGCAGGTGGTCTCAGGAGTAAAGTAATGATCCTATTTTCTTGCCACATCAGTAAGGACAGCTGTAGGTTGTTATAGTTGATTGTTTGATAGCAATCATCTATAAATAGTGATCTCCTCCTCGAGACTAGCCAGGTACACTCTCAAGACCCTAGACTTTCTCCACAAGTTTTTCATCTTTTTTCTTGAGGGATCACTAACTTGGGCATTGGAGGAGGGATTCGGTAGATCAATCTCCCGGTATTCTCTTGCGAATTTTTATGCATATCGATGTCCAAGAATATTGTGCTAATCTCAACCTCCACAAAATTGGTGCCATATGTTGGATCCAAATAGAGGGTCCTACGATAATTTTGTCACTTTTATTTTCTTGATCATCTCCTTCAACGATTTTGAGCCTTCGACGATGACTAGTCATACGCCAAATTCCGACGGTGATCTTTAGTTTTGGTTCTCCATTAGATCTCGATTATTGCATGCGATCCTTCTGTTGAAGTCCTTTTTCCATCAATTTCTTTATACAAATAGCTTTCATGATCTTCTTTGTGCACGATGTTGTCCTGAACCATTCCAAGCGCAGCGACATAGTTTTATTGCCCTTGACCATATTTTTTATTGAAATTTATTGTTGGTGAATCTTCATTCCCTATTTGTTAAACCGTTATTGGATCTTGTCAAGGATGAACACACTGTCGATGAACATGAATGGGTCGACGGGAAACACCAGAGTCACATCCAACAGAGAAGCAACCAACAATCTACCGAAGACCACCAAGGTAGGTATCTTGGAGGTGATCACGGCGCTCCAGTGGTTGAATGATGAAAGAAACCGCCTCTTCGAGAAGCAGATGAATGCGATGGCTATGCAGATCGTTGCTATCCAAGCACAGTGGAATGCTAGCTTAGAAGATCCGTTGAACTCTACTACCTTGTAGCATACGCTAGAGTCTGATCACCATGATCAGACCACTTATGAGAAGATGCAAGAAGAAGGGTAGGGGTGGGGAAATCTCCTATGATAACCCTCTTTGGAAGACGAGAGGAAGCTACCACCACTGCTTTAAGAGAAAGATCTAGATCAGTTCTTCCAAAAGTGTTTCTCAGAGATGGAAGCCACCAGAAGCTTCTGATATGAAGGGAACAAGGATATATATGACATCCTCATGTCTATGCAAAGCTAGCTCGTATTGAATTTTACCCTTCGATTGACTAATTTAGAGCCTAAGCGTTTGAAAATCATATGTTATCGTCTTTCAAATTTTGAACTTGGTCTGAATTCGATCGGATCATTATCGTATCGCATCCGATAATTCAAACTTATATGGTTTTTCGAATTTCGGACTTGCGAGTAAGTATTTAGTAGATATTTAAGATTTTATCCTCCGATTGATGAATTTAGAGTTTAAGCGTTTGAAAATTATAAGTTTTTTATATTTCAGATTTTAAACTAGGCTTGGATTCGATCGGATCATTATCGGATCAAATCCGATAATTCGTACTTGTATGGTTTTTTATAATTCGGACTTGCGAGTAAGTATTTAGTATATATTTTATGATTTTATCCTCCGATTGACTAATTTAGAGTTTAAGTGTTTGAAAACCATAAATTATCGTCTTTCAGATTATAAAGTTGGTTTGGATTTGATCAGATTGTTATCGGATCGCATCTGATATTTTGAAATTATATAATTTTTCTTATTTCGGATTTCCGAGCAAGTATTTAAAAGATATTTCAGATTTTATTCTCCGATTGACTAATTTAGAGTCTAAGCGTTTGAAAATCATAAGTTATCATCTGTCAGATTATGAAGTTTGTTTGGATTCGATCGGATCGTTATCGGATCACATCCAATAATTCAGATTTCGATGATTTTTTATATTTTGAACTTACGAGCAAGTATTTAGTAGATATTATAAGATTTTACCCTCTAATTGACTAATTTACAATCTATGTATTTGAAAATTTTAAGTTTTCATATTTCGGATTATGAAGTTGGTTTGGATTCGATCGAATCATTATCGGATCATATCCGATAATTCGGCATTGGATGGTTTTTCATATTTCGAATTTACGGGCAAGGATTTAGTAGATATTTAAAGATTTTACCCTCCGATTGACTAATTTAGAGTCTAAGCATTTGAAAATCATAAGTTTTTATATTTCTAATTTTGAACTTGGTTTGGATTTGATCGAATCGTTATCAGATCACATTCGATAATTCAGACTTGTATGATTTTTCATATTTCAAACTTACGAGCAAGTAGTTAGTAGATACTTTAATATTTTACTCTCTGATTGACTAATATAGAATCTAAGCATTTGCAAATCATAAGTTTTTATATTTCTTATTTTAAATTTGGTTTGGATTCGATCGGATTGTTTTCGGAACACATACGATAATTCAGATTTGTTTGGTATTTTGTATTTCGGACTTACAAGCAAGTATTTAGTAGATATTTTAGGATTTTACCCTCCGATTGACTAATTTAGACTTTAAGCGTTTAAAAATCATAAATTATCCTTTTTTGGATTTTGTAGTTGGTTTGTATTCGATCAGACCATTATCAGATCATATTCGATAATTCAGACTTGTTTATTTTTTTGTATTTCGGACTTGTGAGTAAGTATTTAGTAGATATTTTAGGATTTTATCCTCCGATTTACTAATTCAGAGTCTAATCTTTTGAAAATCATAAGTTATCATCTTTCGGATTATGAAGTTGATTTGGATTCGATCGGATCGTTATCATATCGCATCTAATAATTCAAACTTGGATGATTTTTCAAACTTACGAGCAAATATTTAGTAGATATTTTAATATTTTACCCTTCTATTGACTAATTTAGAGTCTAAGTGTTTGAAAATCATAAGTTTCTGTATTTCGGATTATGAAGTTGGTTTGGATTCCATCGGATCTTTATCGGATCATATTCAATAATTCAAACTTGGATGATTTTTCGTATTTTGAACTTGCAAGTAAGTATTTAGTAGATATTTAAAGATTTTATCCTTCAATTGACTAATTTAGAGTCTAAGCATTTGAAAATCATAAGTTTTTGTATTTCATATTTTGAACTTGGTTTGGGTTCGATCGGATCATTATCGGATCGCATCCATTAATTCAGACTTGTATGATTTTTCGTATTTCTAACTTGCAAACAAGTATTTAGTAGATATTTTAGGATTTTACCCTCCGATTGACTAATTTAGAGTCTAAGCATTTGAAAATCATAAGTTATCGTCTTTTGGATTTTGAACTTCATTAGAATTCGATCGGATCGTTATTGGATCATATCCGATAATTCAGACTTGTATGGTTTTTTGTATTTTAGACTTTCGAGCAACTTTTTAGTAGATATTTTAGGATTTTACCCTCCGATTGACTAATTTAGAGTCTAAGTATTTGAAAATCATAAGTTACCGTCTTTCAGATATTGAACTTAGTTTGAATTCGATCGGATCATTATCGGATCGCTTCCGATAATTCAGACTTAGATATTTTTCATATTTCGAACTTGCAAGCAAGTAGTTAGTAGATATTTTAAGATATTATCCTACGATTGATTAATTTAGAGTCTAAGCATTTGAAAATCATAAGTTTTTGCATTTCAGATTATGAAGTTGGTTTGGATTCGATCAGAATGTTATCATATCGTATTCGATAATTAAGACTTGGATGGTTTTTTATATTTTGGACTTGCGAACAAGTATTAGTAGATATTTTAGGATTTTACCTTCCGATTGACTAATTTAGAGTAAGCGTTTGAAAATCATAATTTTTTGTATTTTAGATTTTGAACTTGATTTAGATTTGATAGAATCGTTATTGGATTGCATTTGATAATTCAAACTTGTTTGGTTTTTCGTATTTCGAACTTGCGAGCAAGTATTCAGTAGATATTTTAGGATTTTACCCTCAAATTGACTAATTTAGAGTCAAAGTATTTGAAAATCATAAGTTATCATTTTTTGGATTTTGAACTTGGTTTGAATCCGATCGGATCGTTATCGGATAGCATCCGATAAATTGGAATTCTATGATTTTTTGTATGATAATTCTGAATTCTGAAATTCTAAAATTTTGGAATCAAAATAAGAATACCATTTGGGATTCCAAAACCCTAAAACTAAACCTAACCTAAACCCTAAACCAAAACCCAAAACCTAATTTCCAAAAATTTAACATTCCAAAAAATTCTGATAATTCCGAATCGAAATTGGATTTTAAAATTTCTGAATCGGAATCAGAATACCATTTGGGATTCTGAAACCCTAAACCAAAATCTTGTTAGGTCTCCTTATGTTACCATTAGTTTTTGGTGACCTAAACAAACCTACTTTACTGGTATAGTGGGTAGCTACGAGTTAAAGTCGGGATGGTAGAGTTAGGTTTGGCTCTATTGCGATAAAGATGCACTGTTGCAGTCAAAACTACTACTACCATCCTTTCCTACATGCTTATACATGAAAGTACGTATCTAAACTCTTTGGGAATATACTTTACTATTTTTTTGTAGGATTTTAGGGTGCATGACTAGCTATCACACGCACACACGCATACTTATCCGATCGATTGATTCATCGATTAAGGTTGATGCATGCATGTTTATTCCTAAGCCTTTAAAATCAAGATGTATGGACATATTTATGCTAGGAATAACCACATGGACATGTTAGACTTCTTCGATCACTTCGTTCGGATCAAGGGCCGAAGCCCTAAAATTATTATGTGCTTAGTTGGCTAGTCGTGCGCATGACTTTACAGTCGTGCACACGAATTTGCCTTAGTCTATACTTGACAAAAGTTCTTTGTGTTGCTACCAGACTAAAGTCATGCGCACTACTTTCGAAGTCGTGCACACGTCTTTGCCTTAGTTTTTTTCAGCACTCAGAATTTTAGCAATTTCAGCATAAACTTGTATCTGCTTGACTAAAGTCTTGCGCACGATCCTAGTCGACTGCACTCTATTTGGTGTCCACCTTATGGCCCCCATGGGACGGTCCTATGGCATGGTGACATGTTGGAAAGTCATGCGCACGATTTTAAAATCATACGCACGACTCATTTTAGAACTTTCTAGAATAGTTGATTCGTTTGACTCAACCTATCCTTATGTGCCACGGGTTGGTCGTGCGCACGACTTGACTGAGACAGACCCTTAAGATAATGATCTATCTCTTGGTCTTAACCATCCACCTAAGGGCTCCCTTGGGCTATAAATAGCGCACCCCTATACGCTTCAGCTGTTAACATTTCAAACTTTAGGGTGTCATTTGGAACAAAATAGTTGACAAAAGGGGTATTGTGCTAACATTTCAAATTTTAGGGTGTGAATTGGAACAAATTAGAGGAGGAGGAGGAGAAGGAGGAGGAGGGGAACTCACTGGAGGAGGAGGATGTCTCAGTCAGAGTAGGAGTCACCGAAGGAAGAGGAGCAGAGGCACTATCGGATCGAAGCCAAAGGTGTGCGGGAGGGGAAGCCGGAGGTGCGCGGGAGGGGAGGTCGGAGGCCAGAGTTGTGCCGGTCGAAGGCGCACGGGAGGTCAGGGGAGGGGAGGGGAGGTCGGTGGCTCAAGAGGTGAGATAAAAGAAAAGGGGATCGGTTTCTGATATAAATCGTAGGGTTTTTACTGACGGACCTCAAATATTCGTCGGTAAAAATATATTCAATGCCGACTGGTATTACATATTCATCGATAAAAATAATATAATATATTATTATATATATTAATTTATAAAATAGATATGTATATTTGTTACCGTTGTAATATATATATATTTTACTGACAAAATTAATATGTTCCGTCGGTAAATATATTATGCTGACGAGCTTTATTTTACTGCCGGTAAATAAAATGGGAAAACTAATTAAAAATTCAAAGTTATTATACTGACGGATGTTATTATTACTGTCGGTAAAAAGTATATTATTACCAACGGTAATAAAATATTACGTCAGCAAAATACGTCTTTTTTGTAGTGGTAACTCTGCCTAAGAGTATTTTTCAAGCATAGCAGTAGACAACTGGGTTTGTTTTTGCCTTTTTTATGGCTGGCATAAGGGAAAGTGACGTTGCCCTTCCGGCAGCAGCATCCAAGAAGTCCAAGGGTAAAACTCGAATGTTCATTAATGCCCCCCCCGCCAAAATATAAAAATAACAAAAAAAAATACCTTAAAAAAAATTGAATTTTTTAATTTCTAGGTTTGACACTGCCTGAACCAATCTCAATTGTCAGTGGATCTAGTGCCTATCTTGCACCACTACCCTAAATGTCTGAATCACCACGCCCTAATTGTTCTTGTTGATAAGATACCCGTAGTTACTATTAATTGTTTCAGTGTTTTCTTTCGGCTTTCAATACTTATATGAGATCATGTCCAATCAATATTTAGGTCACTCAGATCCCATAGTAAGGCAGCTATGGCAGATGAGCTTCACGCCTATCAACAGACACACACTTGGTACTGTCTCCTCTTCTTCCTAGGAAAGTCCCTAGCAGCTGTTGTTTGATCAAGAAGCTCACGACTCGCCTTGAGCTAGAGTATTTAAATAGGAGTATGCCATTGTTTTTTAGGAGACTTTAGCCCCTGTGGTAAAGATGACTTCTATTTTTGCCCTTATTGCCATCGGTGGTATTTCGTGGGAGGTCTCTGTTCTATATGGATGTGGACAAAATCCTTTCATCTTGGTGACTTAACTGAAGAGGTCTTCATGAATCCTCCTCCTAGGTTCTCTAATCCTTCAGGCACTGTTTGTCATCTTATCGGAGCAGTAGATGCTAGAAAAGGTAGCACATATGGCATCACCCTACCCTTGAGCCGAGGCATGATTTATCCCATAGACTAGGGTAGATTCCACCCTAAGCTGAAGGTAGTAAACTGGTTGACGAGGGTATGTGGCCTAGGAGTATTTTGCCAGTATAGCTACAGACAACTGGGATTGCTTTTGCATGTGTTTATGACTGGTCGAGAATAGGGAAAGTCCCTTCACCCTTGCGGCACCAGCATCCTAGAAGTCTAAGGGTAAAACCCAGTAAGGTAAGGTAGATATACCTTGAAGACATGGTTTCAGGAAAGCCTTTACTCTTGACAATATCCTTAGAGTTTCAGTGTCCAAGGATAAAGGTCGCTGGAGCAGCTTGGATTTTGGACCTCGCTTTGAATGCCTTAATAATAGGGTAGAGCCTAGGCAATGCCTCTGCACTCAGCGACCTCCTCGGAGCTGCAGCGTCTGATGATGATGTTTGCTAAGGCATCAGGCCCACGAGATTCTTGTATAATTCGTCATTCAAATCCAGTTGCAGTTGAGTGGACCCAAGATTGGTGACATCATCATAGAATGATTCAATTACACTTGTTGTATGCAAGTTAAGCTAAGTAATGAGTTTTAAGTGCTACATCACTTAAAACGGTTATGCAGGTGGTCTCAGGAGTAAAGTAATGATCCTATCTTCTTGCCACATCAGTAAGGACAACTGTAGGTTGTTATATTTAATTGTTTGATAGCAATCATCTATAAATAGTGACCTCCTCCTCGAGACCAGCCAGGTACACCCTCAAGACCCTAGACTTTCTCCCCAAGTTTTTCATCTTTTTTCTTGAGGGATCACTGACTTGAGCATTGGAGGAGGGATTCGGTAGATCGATCTCCCGGTATTCTCTTGTGTATTTTTATGCATATCGATGTCCAAGAATATAGTGCAAATCTCAACCTCCACAAAATTGGTGCCATGTGTTGGATCCAAATAGGGGGTCCTACGCTAATTTTGTCACTTTTATTTTCTTGATCATCTCCTTCAACGATTTTGAGCCTTTGAAGATGACTAGTCATACGTCAAATTCCGACAGTGATCTTTAGTTTTGGTTCTCCATTAGATCTCGATCATTGCGTGCGATCCTTCTGTTGAAGTCCTTTTTCAATCAATTTCTTTATACAAATAGCTTTCGTGATCTTCTTTGTGCACGATGTTGTCCAGAGCCATTCCAAGCGCAGCGGCACAGTTTTATTGGCCTTGACCATATTTTTTATTGAAATTTGTTGTTGGTGAATCTTCATTCCCTATTTCTTAAACCGTTATTGGATCTTGTCAAGGATGAACACACTGTCGAAGAACATGAATGGGTCGACGGGAAACACCAGAGTCACATCCAACAGAGAAGCAACCGACAATCTACCGGAGACCACCAAGGTAGGTATCTTGGAGGTGATCACGGCACTCCAGTGGTTGAATGATGAGAGAACCGCCTCTTCAAGAAGCAGATGAATACGATGGCTATGCAGGGCGCTGCTATCTAAGCACAGTGGAATGCTAGCTTAGAAGATCCGTTGAACTCTGCTACCTTGTAGCATACGCTAGAGTCTGATCACCATGATCAGAACCCTCATGAGAAGATGCAAGAAGAAGGGTAGGGGTGGGGAAATCTTCTATGATAACCCTTTTTGGAAGGTGATCGAAAGGAAGCCACCACCACTGCTTTAAGAGAAAGATCTGGATCAGGTCTTCCAAAAGTGTTTCTCAGAGATGGAAGCCACCAGATGCTTCTGATATGAAGGGAACAAGGTTATATATGATATCCCCATGTCTATGCAAAGCTAGCCCGTATTGGATCTCATCAAATCAGTGGAATTTCTGAGGAAGTTTAACGCTCTAAAGTTCAATATGTTTAGTAGAACCACCGATCCCTTCGATCACATCCTTTATTTCTCGCAAATGATGTATCTGAACACTATAAATGAATCCCATGTTAGAGAGATGCAGACAAATTTGAAGAGTATCAGCATGCCCAAGCCGAACCCCAGGTAGAGTCCAACAAGATCAAAGGTGAAGAAGGAGCAAAGCCCATTTGTCTGATTCTCTTTTTGGGATTCCTATATAAAAGCTCCATCTGATGTTTACCATGATCTTAATATCTTTACTAAATTGGGAGAGGCTTGGAGTGACTTAGCGGCTACAGATCAGATAGGGTTTGCTTTTGAAATAGAGAAGGTCAGGAAACCCTTGTTCATTGATTGAAGATTATTGTAGAAGCTTTGTTAAGGTGATATCCTTCCTTGTATTGAGTAGTTTGCTCTTGTTGATTGAAGATAGTGGAATCGGCATGGTCGAGAGGGTAGGCATGTTTTTCGAACCTCTGTAAATCTTATGTCTCTTTATGTGCTTGTGGTTTTATTTTGCATCTATTTCTTGCCCATGATATTCTTTAGTGGATGCCTGATTTGGTGCTAAGTTTTTAGGGGTGTTCTCGTAGTTGGATCGTTCTTGTCTTTGGGCCCGTCATGATTGTATGATATCTGGTGATCTTGGTTTTTGCTGTGATAGTTGTGGGTGAAAAAACTGGCTAGGGCATTTAGCCAACCTATGAGCCCATGGCCCATCAACAAGGAGGCCAGCAGAGGCCCAAATCTCTAGAAACCTATGAGCATAACCTGTGGCCCAAATAATAGGCTAGCAGAGGCCCACATCTTCATAGGCCAACGAGGACAGCTCATGGCCCATATAGAAGCCCACACGTGGACCAACCGTGTAGTGGACACCACATGTGCCAAGCACAGCTTGCCATGTCAGCAAAGGTGGTTATGGAAGGCTAGCAGCTATAAATACACCTCTAGACAATAGTAGAAGGATTTTTTGCCAGTTGGAGTACCTCAAGCTTCCTTATTTTGGGGATGGAACTTTGGCAATGATGGATGTGGTATCGGCTTTGACTTCTCTTCTTCTCCGGGTTTGTTTGGTATTTTCAGAGTCGAAGGCTTCTTTTAAAGGCGGTGGGTATTGCACCAATCTGGGTACAACGGGTGTAACGTCGGATTTTGTTTATAAGATGGTGGGTGTAGCACTGATCTCCGTGCGATGGTTGCTGCATCGGATTTTATTGATAAAGACGGTGGGTGTAGCATCGATCTTCGTGCAACGGTTGTAGCATCCTATTTTGTTGATGAAGACGATAGGTTGTGTACTGATCTCCGTGTGACGGTTGTGCCATCGGCTTTTGTTGATGAAGACGGTGGGTATAGCATCGACTTCAGGCCTTCTTATCCAAACTTTCTTCTTCGGGCGAGGAGTCAAAGTTTTGTTGAAGACGACAAGGTGGTGCCGACATTAATCTTCTTCTTCGGCCTTTGCTTTTGGTATCTTCGGTGTTGATGATGATTATTGGAGACGATGTGGTGATGCCGACTCTGTGCCTTCTTCTTCAAGCTTTCTTCTTTGTACGTGGAGTTGAAGCCTTAATCTCTTGTGCAGGGTCTTCAAGCTGATGATCGAGGACTCGTGTGGGCTAAGCTATTCCATCGAGATGCGCTTGCTCTCGCCTCTTGAAGCCTTGGGTCGTCGAGTGATGGAGCATCCTCATTTTCAGAGCCTCCACTTCTTTTGCTTTGGTCTTCAACTTGAGCGTTGGAGCCTTCTCATCTTCGAGCCTCCACATCTCTAGCTTCAAGTCTCAAATTTTCAGGTTGAAAAAAGCAACCATAACTAATTTTGGATTAGGTTCGGGTTAAGGGTTTAGGAAACTTAATCCAATCCGAACCCCTTACAGCCAAAAGTGGAAAAAATCTTTTATACAACCGTGATACTGCTTATTTGGCATCACATACCAATCACAAATGCCTGAGCACCTCTCGGGGTGCATCATAGCCACACAATGGCAGCCATCGTGAAATATGCATCGCACTCAGCCCCAACTGCACCCGTCGGTTTCTCTAATTTAAACGACCATTGTGAAGAGAGGTGTTGGCTCCGACATTTCTGATTGATCCTTATGACACCTAAGATGGTATCACGGTTATACCAAAGTTCATCTCCCAAAAGTGTCACTCTGTCGAACTCTGACAGCCACCGAACGGTTTAAACCGATTGAAAAAATATTGTCCCAGATGCAGTTTAGAAATTAAACACAGAAACTGGATTGTTGGTTTCTCGAAAACCCTAGGAACTTGCTTCGGTACTGAAAAATTTCGGAGCGTTGCATCCATGTTGTCGGGTTTAGTGTGCAAAACAAAAATTGTATCCCGATTATAGGGTTTACATATTGAAAGAAACTTGTACTTTTTTTTTTTTGCTGATTTTGCTCTAAACCTTATGTCCGGGTTACATGGTTTATAGAGAAATCAACAAAAATAAAACATAAAGCTGCCTCTATGCATATTCTCCCGACTGAATATTCTGTCGCATATGAAGCGAACCATCACCCAGCAAAAAATACAAAAGTCATTTAAGATATAAAGGAATATCTTGTCATAACACCCAGAGTGCTCCAAAAGGCCGACCTTATGGGCGGAAGAGAGCACAACGGGTAAAACCAAAAGGCTGACCTTAGGGGTTCGACTCCTCTCCAATGATGATTGTCTCGTTGACGAATTGGGGAGTGACAGGTGACGATCCGAAAATAAACAGTCACGATCTATGGTTATGGGTTTAAACCAAAGGGGGATGTCACACCCCCGGCTGTCGCCGGTGGGCACCCGCCAGCCACCCCTTCCGACAATCGGCCGCCAACCGCTACCCCATGGTCTCTTGAATCGAGTAGGCCCTGCAGATGTATGGTAAGCAGAATAAAAAGAAGCGGTGCCACTAATAAAAAATAAAAAATAAAAAATAAAAAATCTCGGCAGCGTATTGACATTGGGAAGGAAGCAACGACTATCTCGGAATCAAAAGAGGCGGTGCCACTGCCATTATAAGAAGCCGCCACCGCCACCGCCACCATGCAGCCTCCGAACCCTCCTCTCCTCTCCTCTCGTCTCGTCGTCCTCTCCTTGTCCTCCTCTCAAACACCTGGTAATCACAATCGCCGTCTCTCCAGGCCTCTAGACTCTGAGAGCCCAGGCCAGGATGATCCCATCAATCATGCCTCCCATGCCCTCCTACTCGATTGTCCGCTACGAGGTTCTTTTATAATTCATCATTCAAAGTCAGTTGCAGTTGAGTGAACCCAAGATTGGTGACATCATCATAGAATGATTCAATCACACTTCTTGCGTGCAAGTTAAGCAAAGTAATGAGCCTTAAGTGCTACATCAGTTAAAACGGTTATGCAGGTGGTCTCAGGAGTAAAGTAATGATCCTATTTTCTTGCCACATCAGTAAGGACAGTTGTAGGTTGTTATAGTTGATTGTTTGATAGCAATCATCTATAAATAGTGATATGCTCCTCGAGACCAGCCAGGTACACTCTCAAGACCCTAGGCTTTCTCCCCAAGTTTTCATCTTTTTTCTTGAGGGATCATTGACTTGAGCATTGGAGGAGGGATTCGGTAGATCGATCTCTCGGTATTCTCTTGTGTATTTTTATGCATATCGATGTCCAAGAATATAGTGCTAATCTCAACCTCCACAAAATTGGTGCCATATTTTGGATCCAAATAGAGGGTCGTACGCTAATTTTGTCACTTTTATTTTCTTGATCATCTCCTTCAACGATTTTGAGCCTTCGACGATGACTAGTCACACGTCTAATTCCGACAGTGATATTTAGTTTTGGGTCTTTATTAGATCTTGATCATTGCGTGCGATCCTTCTGCTGAAGTCCTTTTTCCATCAATTTCTTTATACAAATAGCTTTCGTGATCTTCTTTGTGCACGATGTTGTCCAGAGCCATTCCAAGCGCAGCGGCACAGTTTTATTGGCCTTGACCATATTTTTTATTGAAATTTGTTGTTGGTGAATCTTCATTCCCTATTTCTTAAACCGTTATTGGATCTTGTTAGGATGAACACACTGTCGAAGAACATGAATGGGTCGACGGAAAACACAAGAGTCACATCCAACAGAGAAGCAACCGACAATCTACCGGAGACCACCAAGGTAGGTATCTTGGAGGTGATCACGGCGCTCCAGTGGTTGAATGATGAGAGAAACCGCCTCTTCGAGAAGCAGATGAATGTGATGGCTATGCAGAGGGCTGCTATCCAAGCTCAGTGGAATGCTAGCTTAGAACATCCGTTGAACTCTGCTATCTTGTAGCATACGCTAGAGTTTGATCACCATGATTAGACCCCTCTTGAGAAGATGCAAGAAGAAGGGTAGGGGTGGGGAAATCTCCTATGATAACCCTTTTTGGAAGGCGAGAGGAAGCCACCACCACTGCTTTAAGAGAAAGATCTGGATTAGTTCTTCCAAAATTGTTTCTCAGAGATGGAAGCCACTAGAAGCTTCTGATATGAAGGGAACAAGGATATCTATGACATCCTCATGTCTATGCAAAGCTAGCCCGTATTGGATCTCATAAAATAAGTGGAATTTCTGAGGAAGTTTAACACTCTAAAGTTCAATATGTTTAATAGAACCATCGATCCCTTAGATCACATCCTTCATTTCTTGCAAATGATGTATCTGAACACTATAAATGAATCCCATGTTAGAGAGATGCAGACAAAGTTTGAAGAGTATCAGCATGCCCAAGCCAAACCCCAGGTAGAGTCCAACAAGATCAAAGATGAAGAAGGAGCAAAGCCCATTTGTCTGATTCTCTTTTTGGGATTCCTATATAAAAGCTCCATCTGATGTTTACCATGACCTTAATATCTTTACTAAATTGGGAGAGACTTGGAGAGACTTGGCGGCTAGAGATCAGATAGGGTTTGCTTTTGAAATAGAGGAGAAGGTCAGGAAACCCTTGTTTGTTGATTGAAGATTCTTGTAGAAGCTTTGTTAAGGTGAGATCCTTCCTTGTATTGAGTAGTTTGCTCTTGTTGATTGAAGGTAGTGGAATCGGCATGGTCGAGAGAGTAGGCAAGTTTGTCGAACCTCTATCAGTCTTATGTCTCTTTATGTGCTTGTGGTTTTATTTTGCCTCTATTTATTGCCCATGATATTCTTTAGTGGTTGCCTGATTTGGCGCTAAGTTTTTAGGCGTGTTCTCGTAGTTGGATCGTTCTTGTCTTTGGGCCCGTCATGATTGTATGATATCTGGTGATCTTGGTTTTTGCTATGATAGTTGTGGGTGCAAAAACTAGCTAGGGCATTTAGCCAAGCTATAAGCCCATGACCCATTAACAAGAAGGCCAGCAGAGGGCTAAATCTCTAGAAACCCACGAGCATAACCCGTGGCCCAAATAGTAGGCTAGCAGAGGCCCGCATCTTCATAGGCCTACGAGGACAACTCATGGCCCATATAGAAGCCCACACGTGGACCAACCGCGTATTGGACACCACATGTACCAAGCACAGCTTGTCATGTCAGCAAAGGTGGTTATGGAAGGCCAGCAGCTATAAATACACCTCTAGATAATAGTAGAAGGATTTTCTACCAGTTGGAGTATCTCAAGCTTCCCCATTTTGGGGATGGAACTTTGGCAATAATGGATGTGGCGTCGACTTTGACTTCTCTTGTTCTCTGAGTTTCTTTGATATTTTCAGAGTCGAAGGCTTCTTTTAAAGGTGGTGGGTATTGCACCAATCTGGGTACAACGGGTGTAGTGTCGGCTTTTGTTGTGAAGATGGTGGGTGTAGCACCGATCTCCGTGTGATGGTTGCTGCATCAGATTTTATTGATAAAGACGGTGGGTGTAGCATCGATCTCCGTGCGACGGTTGTAGCGTCCTCTTTTGTTGATGAAGATGATAGGTGTAGTACTGATCTCCGTGTGATGGTTGTGCCATCGGCTTTTGTTGATGAAGACGGTGGGTGTAGCATCGACTTCAGACCTTCTTCTCCAAACTTTCTTCTTCGGGCGAGGAGTCAAAGTTTTGTTGAAGACGACAAGGTGAGGCCGACATCAATCTTCTTTTCCGGCCTTTGCTTTTGGTATATTCGGAGTTGATGAAGATTGTTGGAGACGACGTGGTGATGCTGACTCTGTGCCTTCTTCTCCAAGCTTTCTTCTTTGCACGTGGAGTTGAAGCGTTGATCTTCTTGTGCAGGGTTTTCAAGCTGATGATCGAGGACTTGTGTGGGCTAAGCTATTCCATCGAGATGCGCTTGCTCTTGTTTCGTGAAGCCTTGGGTCGTTGAGCGATGGCGGTTTGAGCTAGATCCCCCAACGCATGGCGGTTTGTTTCCTTTTTTTTCTTTTATTTTCTTTTCCTATTTTTTATTCTTCCTTTCTCTTAAGGCCAGCCACACCTCTCCGAAGGGGGAGGGGCACGGTTTTCAAAAAAAAGGGGGCCGGTGGGCCTCTATTTCGGGTTGGTCCACCCGGCCCCATTTGGCTTCGGGTGGTTGGCCCGATGGTTCGCACTTGCATGAGTGGGCCCCCTCGGGTCCGGTCCGTCTCTCTCACGAACCGGTGTGCACGAGCCAATGTGTATGGGCCGGGTTTGCATGCGGGCCGTTGTGTGTAGTCGGTTTTGCACGCAGGCCGTTGTACAGGTGTTCTAATGAGATTTGATCCTTGATCATGATGAGACCATAATGGGTTTGGCCAGGAGATGGTACACCCATCAAGGTGTCCTATTAGGATTAGGAACTGAAATAGGGTTTGTGGTTATACTAGAATTGAAATTTTTGTAATCCAAACTTTCATATTCAATATATCCAAATAATGATATAATTGTTAAACATTAGGTTTTTTATAATCAATTTAGGGCTGCAATCTGGGCGGCTTGAACCCGATCAGTTATTTGAAGTTCAGGTTGAAAAAAGCAACCATAACTAATTTTGGATTAGCCTTGGGCTAAGGGTTTAGGAAACTTAATCCAACCCGAACCCCTTACAGCCAAAAGTGAAAAAAAATCTTTCATACAACCGTGATACTGCTTATTTGGCATCACAGACCAATCACAAACGCCTGAGCACCTCTCGGGACGCATCATAGCCGCACAATGGCAGCCATCGTGAAATATGCATCACACTCAGCCCCAACTGCACCCGTCGGTTTCTCTAATTTAAACGACCATTGTGAAGAGAGGTGTTGGCTCCGGCGTTTCTGATTGATCCTTATGACACCTAAGATGGTATCACGGTTATACCAAAGTTTTTCTCCGAAAAGTGTCGCTCTGTCGCACTCTGACAGCCACTGAATGGTTTAAACCGGTTGATAAAATATTATGCCAGATGCAGTTTAGAAATTAAACACAGAAACTGGATTGTAGGTTTCTCGAAAACCCTAGGACCTTGCTTCGGTACTGAAAAATTTCGGAGCGTTGCATCCATGTTGTCGGGTTTAGTGTGCAAAACAAAATTTGTATCACGATTATAGGGTTTACAAATTGAAAGAAACTTGTACTTTTTTTTTTTACTGATTTTGCTCTAAACCTTATGTCCGGGTTACATGGTTTATAGAGGAATCAACAAAAAAAATATAAAGCTGCCTCTATGCATATTCTGCCGACTGAATATTCTGTCGCATATGAAGCGAACCATCACCCAGCAAAAAATACAAAAGTCATTTAAGATATAAAGGAATATCTTTGTCATAACACCCGGAGTGCTCCAAAAGGCCGACCTTATGGGCGGAGGAGAGCACAGCGGGTAAAACCAAAAGGCCGACCTTATGGGCGGAGGAGAGCACAACGGGTAAAACCAAAAGGCCGATCTTAGGGGTTCGACTCCTCTCCAATGATGATTGTCTCGCTGACGAATTGGGGAGCGACAGGTGACGATCCGAAAATAAACAGTCACGATCTATGGTTTTTGGTTTAAACCAAAGGGGGATGTCACACCCCCGGCTGCCGCCGGTGGGCACCCGCCAGCCACCCCTTCCGACAATCGGCCGCCAACCGCTACCCCATGGTCTCTTGAATCGAGTAGGCCCTGCAGATGTATGGTAAGCAGAATAAAAAGAGGCGGTGCCACTAATAAAAAATAAAAAATAAAAAATCTCAGCAGCGTATTGACATTGGGAAGTAAGCAACGGCTATGTCTCGGAATCAAAAGAGGCGGTGCCACTGCCAGGAGTTCATTATAAGAAGCCGCCAACCACCACCATGCACCCTCCAAACCCTCCTCTCCGCTCGTCGTCCTCCTCTCAAACACCAGGTTATCAATTAATGAAAAGTGGGGTGTAAAGTCTAATTAATGAAAAGTGGGGTGTAAAGTCTAATTCAAGGCAAAATTTGGGGGGTAAAGTCAAAATTACCAAAATTAAAAATAAAAAATCTCGGCAGCGGATTGACATTGGGAAGGAAGCAACGGCTATCTCGGAATCATAAGAGGCGGTGCCACTGCCATTATAAGAAGCCGCCACCGCCACCGCCACCATGCAGCCTCCAAACCCTCCTCTCCTCTCCTCTCCTCTCCTCTCGTCGTCCTCCTCTCCTCTCGTCGTCCTCCTCTCAAACACCTGGTTATCACAATTAATCGCCGCCTCTCCAGGCCTCTAGACTCTGAGAGCCCAGGCCAGGATGATCCCATCAATCATGCCCATGCCCTCCTACTCGATCGTCCGCTACCGCCGCGGAGAACACAACATCGAGCTACGCGTGCCGACGGGAATCCGCTTCCATCCGACCGATACCCAGGTCGTGGAGGAATTCCTCGCCAAACGAGTTCTGGGTGAGCCGTTTGCGGACTACCTGATCCCGGACATCAATGTGTACTGCTGCAACCCCGACCAGCTTCCTCGTAAGCTAGCTCCTGCCCATCCTCGATCGGCCATCTCTTCTTCCTTGCTGCCATGCCATGCCCGTCTTTTCTTTTATTTTCTCCTCACTCCTAGCCTTTTCTTTTGCTGTGCTGTGCAGTTCACATCGTGAAAGGTCCCATGAGATGGGCCTATTTTTTTACCGTCACGACGCAGAGGTATCAGAAGGGATCGCAGTGGAGTCGAACGACTCCCGGTGGGCACTGGAGGGCCAGCGGCACCGAGACCGGCATCCAGGTCGGGGAGGAGATCGTTGGTTTTACCAGAAAGTTGGTTTTTTATTGGGGGCACTCGCCGTCGGGGACCAAGACGCAGTACATCATGCAGGAGTATCGGATCAACAAACTCTTGCATCGCTTCAAAAATCTTTCCGACCCGAAGGTATATCATCAGATCATTGCCTGCCCTCTTTGTGTTCACCTCAATGCCTCTGAACTTAATTAGCTTGGATGTCATTGTGTGCTTTAACTTCTATGTTCAGTGTTTAATTTCTCGTTTTGTCCCTCTTTCTGTTCTTGTTTCAGATGGTTAACTGCGTCGTATGCAAAGTGTACACCAAGAAGCCCAGATCGCAGTCCGATCGAGATCAGTCCGAAGCAAGATTTCAAGAAATCGGAGATCAGCTGACATGAAAGCCAAGTATTCAAACCTGACCTCGAAAGCGAGCGAGCAACAAGAAGGCCAGGCAAAGAATGTTTTGTGAAGAATGAGCTTGTAAAGCATCCCAAAAAAATTTTGTTGTTGGAACTCTGGTAGCATGATTAGCATCTCCACTGTCCCTAATTACATTTTAGCATCCTGTCGATATATAGTTCTGACAATGCATATGTAGCCATTAATTGTTGTCGATGTTTGAGTTAATTCTCATTTCAGTGAAACAAAAAAGGGGTAATGTGGCTTAATTAGGTTCCTGAAGAGAGATCGGTTTGAGTTAATGGATTGACAATGTTTCGGTTTAGTGATCGAACAGTCCCTTCGAAACAACTTTAATTTTACTACCCATTTTTAAAACTATGTAGAATCTGGATGTTGACACAAAAACTATGTAGAATCTGGATGTTGACACAAAAACTATGTAGAACCTAAGAAACTGCTTCCATATCCTCCTCTTTTGTTAATAACATTTGTTGAACTCCTTTTCATTATCCAACTGTGTGATTTGCAGTCGTGTACGAAGGTTGCCCTCGACTTTGTTTCACCCGAGAATATTCAACAGTAGTTTAACTGAGGACTTTCGGTTACTTCCTAAGAATCACAGGGCCAAAGAAGACAAACTAGAGGTAACACTATCTGCTCTCTTTCTCTATGCAAGGATGCCTACTGAGTAACAACACATCACACTGGAAGTTCTTGTAATCCTTCTAGTCATCAAAGAAAAACCATGCACAATGATGGCACATCATAGGGCTAGATCGATAGCATGTTTATATCTTTGACAGAACAAAAGAACTGCATAAAGCAGCTCTATAGAACTCACATTTTTCTTGTGTAAAAAGGGGAATCAGGGTGGATACAGTGATAAATCGCTATTTTTTTACCGATATTTTAAACTTGGTTGTAAATTCAATGGACGACGAGCCTTTGAAATTTCTGTACCTGAATACATACAATTCATTCCATTTCTATGTAAAAGTGTGTATCTATAATGTTCCGCAAAATCTTGAGAATCCGTAAGAAGCCAATGAATCTCAACGCATAAGGTGATGCAATGAGGTCATCGACCAGGTTATCCTTGTTAAGCGGTCAGAGGTTACCGTAATCGAGCAATGTACATCGTTTAATTTTGTTCATAACGTATGGTCCTGAAAGGCTGAACCTATGCTCAATTGTCAGTGGATCTATAGTCTCTCTCGAGTATCCAAATTGCCATGCCCTAATCGTTATGGTCGGCAAGATACTCACAGTTATTATTCATAGTTTCAATGTTTTCTTTCAGATATATCCATACTTTTTAAGAGATCCAATCGAATCAAGAGGCCATGTCGTCCATACTCAATACTAAGGCAGCTTTGGCAGATGAGCTTTGTGCCTTTCAACAGGCACACACTTTGTATTTTCTTCCTCTCCTTCCTAGCAAGGTCCCTTGCAGCTGTAAGCTAACGACTCGCCTTGTTGCTATAGTATTTAAACAAAAGTATGCCATCGAATTTTAGGAGACATTAGCCCTTGTGGCAAAGATGACTTCTAGTTTTGCTCTTATCGCCATTGGTTGTTGTTCGTGGGAGGTCCTTGTTCTACATTGATGTGAAAAAAAGCCTTTCTTCTATGTGACTTAACTGAAGAGAACTACATGAATCCTCCTCCTAGGCTCTCAATCTCCTCCTTCAGTTACTGTTTTGTCATCTTCTTGGAGATGTATATGTTGGAAAAGGGAAGGACACAAGGAATCACCCTACCCTTGAGCAGAGGTGACTTGTCCCCTAGATTGGGGAAGATTCCACCCTCCGCTGAAGGTAGTAAAGTGGGTGTCGAGGGTAACTCTGCCTAAGAGTATTTTTCCAGCGTAGCTGCGGACAATTGGGATTGTTTTTGCCTATTTATGGTTGTCCGAGGATAGGGGAAAGTGCCTTTGCCCTTGCGGCACCAGCATCCAAGAAGCCCAAGGGTAAAACTCAATCAGGCAGTTGTTCCTTAGTGTCCTCAGAGCTTTAGTGTCCTAGGATAAAGGTCGTTGAAGCACCTAAGATTGTGGACCCGCTTTTAATGACTTAGTAATGCGGGTGGAGCCTCAGCAATACCTCTGCGCTCAACATATCCTCGTAGCCTCAGGTCTGAGGATGATGTTCGCTAAGGCACCTGACCCATGAGCCCTCTATATAATTCGGCATTCAGATGTGGTTGCAGTTAAGTGGACCCAAGATTGATGACGTCATCATAAGATGATTCAGTTATGCTTGTTGCATGTGAGTTAAGTTAAGTAATGGGTCTGAAGTGCGACATCAGCTTAAACGGATATGAAAGTGGCCTCAGGCGTAAATTAATGATCCTCTTTTCTACCCACATCAGCTATGACATCTATAGGTTATTATAGTTGATTATTTGATAGTAATCCTCTATAAATCGTGATCTCCTCCTCCAAAACATGTATGCTCTCAAGACCCTAGACTTCTTTCCCAAGTTTTTCATTTTTTTTCTTTTGGGATCCCTGACTTGAATATTGGAAGAGGGATTCGGGAGATCAATCTCCTGGTGTTCTCTTTTGGGTTTTTGCACAGATCAATGACCTGGAATATAGTGTTAATCTCAACCTCCACAAAACTGGTGCCATATGTGGATCCGAATAGAGTGTCCCATGCTAATTTCATCCCTCTATTTGGTTGATCATCTCCTCCGACGATTTTGAGCCCTCGACGATGATTAGTCATCAAATACCAACGATGATCTCATCAAGAACATGCAAGATTTTCTTGCTTAGCCACTCCACAGCCAAGTTGTTCGTTGGGTGGTGTATCGACAAGCATGTTCTGAACCCAGGGGCAGACCTATGTGGAGATTAGAGGGGGCCTCAATTGAGGTTCTGAATTTTTTTTAAAATGTTCATAAATGTCCCCTAAAAGAATATTTCAAAAAGGGATTGAGGCCTCAATTGCTGTTTTGAAATTTGTCTTAATTTTTTTTAAAATGTTCATCCCTCTATATTCTTGATCATCTCCTCCGACGATTTTGAGTCCTCAACGACGATTAGTCATCAAATACCAATGGTGATCTCATCAAGAACAAGATTTTCTTGCTTAGCCACTCCACAGCCAAGTTGTTCGTTGGGTGGTGTATCGACATGCATGTTCTCATAAATGTCCCCCTAAAAGAAAAATTCAAAAAGGAATTGAGGCCTCAATTGCAGTTTTGAAATTGATCTTAAATGTTCATAAATACCCCCCCCCCCCCCCCCCCCCCCCCCCCCCCTCAAATAATAATAATAATTTTAAAAAATAATTTGAATTTTCTAATTCTAGGTCCGACACTGCCTGAACCTATCTCAATTGTCAGTGGATCGATCTTGAGCCTATCTTGCACCACTACCCTAAGTGTCCAAATCGTCATGCCCTAATCGTTGTGGTCGACAAGATACCCATAGTTACTATTAATTGTTTCCGTGTTTTCTTTCGGCTATCCATATTTATATGAGATCATGTACAATCAATATCTAGGTCATTCAGATTCCATTGTAAGGCAGCTATGGCAGATGAGCTTCGCGCCTATCAGTAGACACACACTTGGTACTTTCTTCCTCTCCTTCCTAGGAAAGTCCCTAGCAGCTGTTGTTTGATCTAGAAACTCACGACTCGCCTTGTTACTAGAGTATTTAAATAGAAGTATGCCATTGTTTTTTAGGAGACTTTAGCCTCTATGGTAAAGATGACTTCTATTTTTGCCCTTATTGCTATTGGTGGTAATTTGTGGGTGGCCCTTGTTCTATATGGACGTGGAAAAAATCATATCTTCTTAGTGACTTAACTGAAGAGGTCTACATGAATCCTCCTCCTATGCTTTCTCATCCTTCAGGTACTGTTTGTCATCTTCTAGGAGCTTTAGATGTTGGAAAAAGGCAGCACACATGGCATCACCCTACCCATGAGTAGAGGCATGACTGGGGCAGATTCCACCCTTAGCTGAAGGTAGTAAAGTGGGTGTCGAGGGTAACCCTGCCTATGAGTATTTTGCCAGCATTGTTGCAGACAACTGGGATTGCTTTTGCCTGTGTTTATGACTGACCGAAGATAGATAAAGTCCCTTTACCCTTGCAGCACCAGCATCCAAGAAGTCTAAGGGTCAAAACCCTGTAAGGTAGCTGTACATTAGTGTCAAAGACAAGGTTTCAGGAAAGCCTTTACTCTTGACAATATCCTCAGAGCTTCAGTGTCCGAGGATAAAGGCCGCTGAGGCACCTAGGATTGTGGACCCCGCTTTAAATGCCTTAGTAATGAGGGTGGAGCCTAGGCAATGCCTCTACACTCAGCGACATCCTCGGAGCCTCAGCGTCCGATGATGATGTTTGCTAAGGCATCGGGCCCACGAAGTCCTTGTATAATTCGTCATTCAAAGCCAGTTGAGTGGACCCAAGATTGGTGACGCTCATAGAATGATTTAGTTACACTTGTTGCGTGCAAGTTAAGCTAAGTAATGAGTCTTAAGTGCCACATCTACTTAAACGGTTATGCAAGTGGCCACAAGAGTAAAGTAATGATCTTATTTTCTTGCCACATCATTAAGGACAGCTGTAGATTGTTATAATTGATTAGCTATCATCTATAAATATTGATCTCCTCCTCCAGACTAGTCAGGTACACTCTCAAGACCCTAGACTTTCTCCCTTAGTTTTTCTTTTTTTTTCTTGATAGCACACAAATCAGGGTAAAATTAGCGAAAAATTATGTTTTTTGAATACTTATTCTCAAAACTTGTCCATCGGAAGGCCAACTCGTAAAATAGCTATAACCTAAAAACCAGCACGAGCACATCGCTTAGGGTAAAGTAACTTGTCAAAACTGACAACACACCAAACGTAGTCCTGATTTGAAAAGTAGACGGAAACTTAATTTCTTAACAAGAAAAACCGACGACACACTAATCCAATCTGATTATATACCCAATCCGAAATACGAAAAAACTATTCGATCCAATCCAAATTGATTCGATCCGATCAAATTAGATATTATATGATACTAGGGGTGGCAATGGAGTCCGATAACAATACTCGAAACTTCGGGTATGGACATGGGTTCCTCAATATCCATACTTGGAACCCGAAACCCGATTACCCTCTAATTTGTTATAACAAAACTCATTTAATTTTTTTAAATTAATTATAGATATCAAAACACTTTTTTTAACAAATAAGTCCTTTTTGAGAGATGGCTTTTAGTTGCAGGAAATGTTAATTTCGAAATATAGCTGAAGTCCATCCTGACGAATATATACTCTATCTGAAGTCGAATGTATACTCTTTTTTAGGACAAATATATCTTTTTTAGGACGAATATATACGCTTTCTGAAGATGAATGTATATTGTTTGTACCATGACGAATAGAGGCCGGTCGCGCTCTCTGCTCACCCAGGACAGACAGGCCGCGCGCCCCGTTTATCCGAGTAGAGACTGGATGCAAGCTTCGTCATGGGTCGGCCGTGCACTTCGTCGCTTGCCGGCCGCGCGCTTCGCTTCCTCGAGAAAGCCGGCTGCGCGCTTCAAACTCTTGCATCGCTTCAAAAAGCTTGCCGACCCGAAGGTATATCATCAGATCATTCCCTCCCCTCTTTGTGTTCACCTCAATGCCTCTGAACGTAATTAGCTTGGATGTCATTGTGTGCTTTAACTTCTATGTTCAGTGTTTAATTTCTCGTTTTGTCCCTCTTTCTGTTCTTGTTTCAGATGGTTAACTGCGTCGTATACAAAGTGTACACCAAGAAGCCCAGATCGCAGTCCGATCGAGATCAGTCCGAAGCAAGATTTCAAGAAATCGGAGATCAGCTGACATGAAAGCCAAGTATTCAAACCTGACCTCGAAAGCGATCGAGCAACAAGAAGGCCATGCAAAGAATGTTTTGTGAAGAATGATCGAGCTTGTAAACCATCCCATAAAATTTTTGTTGTTGGAACTCTAGTAGCATGATTACCATCTCCACTGTCCCTAATTCCATTTTAGCATTGTGTCGATATATGGTTCTGACAATGCATTTGTAGTCATTAATTGTTGTCGATGTTTCAGTTAATTCTCATTTTAGGGTATAGATTTAGGGTTAGGTTTAGGATTAGTTGATTGGATGATAATAGAAGGGCCTGCAGTTTTGTTATTTAAATTGATTGAAAAAGTCAACGGAGGGACTTCCTATCATTGCATCTTTTGGGGAGGGTCCTAATGCAAAAGCATCTTGTTGTCAATCCTTTTCACCAAACTGATCTCTTACCAGGGACCTAACACTAAGCCCAACAAGCACTAGGCCAGGAGTGAGAACATAAACCTATAGCCCAACAACCAATCCTGGTCTTTAGGGATTAAATCAATGTAATCAACGTTTGTCATCGTTTATGATCTGGAACCGATCTCTAGTAAGCTAAATATTTAAACAGGAGTATGCCATCGAATTTTAGGAGATAGTACCCCCTGTGGCAAAGATGACTTCTATTTCTGCTCTTATCGCCATTGGTTGTTGTTCGTGGGAGGTCCTTGTTCTATATGGATGTGAAAAAAAGCCTTTTTTCTAGGTGACTTAACTGAAGAGAACTACATGAATCTTCCTCCTAGGCTCTTTCCTCTTTTAGGTACTGTTTTGTCATCTTCTCGGAGATGTAGATGTTGGAAAAAGGAAGGACACGTGGAATCACCCTACCCTTGAGCAGAGGCATGACTTATCCCCTAGACTGGGGAAGATTTCACCTTCAACTGAAGGTAGTAAAGTGGGTGTCGAGCGTACACTACAAAAAAAAGTTTTTATTAATTGACTATATTCGACAGTAAAAAGTACATTTTCGTCGGTAAACCTTTATTGCGACAGACGGAATTACCGTCGTTGGTTGTCGGAAAAAATGGTGTCGGGAAAGAAAAGTGCGACGTTCTAATATTTATGTAGGTAATAAATATATTTCCTGACAGATAATTATAAGTCGTCAGTAATTTATAATTATTTTAAAAAATCATTATATATTATTACAGATGTAAAATAATAGTCCGTCGACAAATATATATAAAAATACCGATCTAAAAAATATTATCGTCGGTATAAAAAAATATATTACCGACGGTGGACAATTTTTCCATCGGTAAAGATAAATATATTACCGATGATAATTTTGTATCGTCCGTAATGTTAAATATATATTATTAAGAAAATTATTATTACCGAAGGAATATATAACATACGTCGGTAATAAAACTTAATTTTTTTTAAAAAAATTGCTAAAATCTTGTTATTTAATTTCTGTGATTTACCACAATATACAAAATTACCACAATACTATAATATTACCACACTACCGGACAATCGCAGATAATTATAATATACTAAAATATATCGTAATATTAATTTTTTTTTTGAAATATTACAAAATTATTTATGCACAATTAAAAAGTTAGGGAAGCTGTGTGTCCTAGATCAACCACCCCTAGCGCCGCCCGGCACCAACACAGGTGCTCTAATCCTTTGACGCCGCACATCCTGCAATTAACAACATGTGTTTGTTAAAAAAATGATTTACATCAATAATTAATATAGAAGGCAAATTTGACTTACCCCCCCACCCCCCCTAAAATTATATACTAATTAGTATGTCACCACCCTTTTAATCGATATTAGACTTATGTTCCCTAAAACTTAGTCACACTCCTATAACAATATGATATTTAGGCATACACCCCCATAACTAAATGATATTAATTAGGCATACCCCCCATTCTGGCTAATTATCATATAGTAATTTGGGTGTGTAAGTCAAATTGGGGGGGTAAGTCTAATAATGATTAAAAGGGGGTGACTTACTAATTAGCATATAATTTTGGGTGGGTAAGTCAATGTTGCCCTTATATAAAAAGAAGTTAAAATTATTAAACTTGGTTCGGATTCGATAGGATAATTAATTTGGTTTGGATTCGATCGGATCGTTAACGGAACCTTTTCGGATCTGATCATTATCGTATCGATCAGATCATTATCTTTATAGGATCAATCAGATCGTTATTAGATCGATAGAATAGTTATCGGATTGATATGATCATTATCGGATCGTGCAAATCATAAGTTTTTAGCTTTCGATTTTTGAACTTGATTTGGATTAGATCGGATCGTTATCGGATAGCATACAATAATTCGTATTTGGATGGTTTTTCATATTTCAGACTTACGATTAAGTATTTATTAGATAGTTTAAGATTTTACCCTTCGATTGACTAATTTAGAGTCTAAGCGTTTGAAAATAATAAGTTATCGTCTTTCGGATTTTGAACTTGGTTTGGATTCGATCGGATCGTTATCGGATCGCATCTGATACTTCGTACTTGGATGGTTTTTTGTATTTCAGACTTGTGAGCAAGTGTTTAGTAGATATTTTAAGATTTTACCCTCTAACTGACAAATATATAGTCTAAGCATTTGAAAATCATTAGTTATCGTCTTTTGGATTTTGAACTTGGTTTAGATTCAGTCAGATTGTTACCATATCGCATCTGATAATTCGTACTTGGATGGTTTTTTGTATTTCGGACATCCCAACAAGTTTTTAGTAGATATTTTAAGATTTTTCCCTCCGATTGACTAATTTAGAGTCTAAGTGTTTGAAATCATAAGTTATTGTCTTTCGAATTTTAAACTTGTTTTGGATTTGATAGGATCGTTTTCGGATCGCATCCAATAATTTGTACTTGGATGATTTTTAGTATTTCGGACTTATGAGCAATTATTTAGTAGATATTTTAAGATTTTACCCTTCTATTGACTAATTAAGAGCCTAAGTGTTTGAAAATCATATGTTATCGTCTTTCGAATTTTGAACTTGGTCTAAATTCGATTGAATCATTATCGTATCACTTTCGATAATTCGAACGTGTATGATTTTTCATATTTCGAACTTGCGAGCATGTATTTGGTAGATATTTTAAGATTTTACCCTTCGATTGATGAATTTAGAGTCTAAGCGTTTGAAAATTATAAGTTTTTATATTTCGGATTTTAAACTAGGCTTGGATTCGATTTGATCATTATTGGATCACATCCGATAATTTGTACTCGTATGGTTTTTCATAATTTGGATTTGCAAGTAAGTATTTAGTATATATTTTATGATTTTATCCTCCGATTGACTAATTTAGAGTCTAAGTGTTTGAAAATCATAAATTATCGTCTTTTAGATTATAAAGTTGGTTTGGATTTGATCGGATTGTTATCGGATGCATCTGATAATTTGGAATTGTATGATTTTTCTTATTTCGGATTTCTGAGCAAGTATTTAGTAGATATTTTAAGATTTTATTTTTCGATTGACTAATTTAGAGTCTAAGCGTTGGAAAATCATAAGTTATCATCTTTTAGATTATGAAGTTTATTTGAATTCAATTGGATCACATCCAATAATTCAAACTTTGATGGTTTTTCATATTTGTGAGCAAGTATTTAATGGATATTATAAGATTTTACCCTCCAATTGACTAATTTACAGTCTAAGTGTATGAAAATTATAAGTTTTCGTATTTCGAATTATAAAGTTGGTTTGGATTTGATCGAATCGTTATCGGATCGGATCCGATAATTCAGCATTGGCTGGTTTTTTATATTTTGGACTTGCGGGCAAGTATTTTGTAGATATTTAAAGATTTTACCCTCCGATTGACTAATTTAGAGTCTAAGCATTTGAAAATCATAAATTTTTATATTTCAAATTTTGACCTTGGTTTAGATTCGATCGGATCGTTATCAGATTATATCCGATAATTCAGAATTGTATGGTTTTTCTTATTTCAAACTTACGAGCAAATATTTAGTAGATACATTAAGATTTTACTCTCTGATTGGCTAATTTAGAATCTAAGTGTTTGCAAATCATAAGTGTTTGTATTTCTGATTTTGAATTTGATTTGGATTCGATGGATTGTTATCGGATAACATGCGATAATTCAGATTTGTTTGGTATTTTGTATTTCAGACTTGCAAGCAAGTATTTAGTATATATTTGTGGATTTTACCCTCCGATTGACTAATTTAGACTCTAAGCATTTGAAAATCTTAAGTTATCATCTTTTGAATTTTAAAGTTGGTTTGGATTCGATCAGACCATTATCGGATCATATCCGATAATTCAGACTTGTTTGTTTTTTTGTATTTCGAACTTGCAAGTAAGTATTTAGTAGATATTTTAGGATTTTACCCTCCGATTTACTAATTCAGTGTCTAAGCATTTGAAAATCATAAGTTATCGTCTTTCAGATTATGAAGTTTATTTGGATTCGATCGGATCGCATCTGATAACTCTGATTTGGATGGTTTTTCAAACTTGCGAGCAAATATTTAGTAGATATTTTAAGATTTTACCCTCCGATTAACTAATTTAGAGTCTAAGTGTTTAAAAATCATAAGTTTTTGTATTTCGGATTATGAAGTTGGTTTAGATTCGATCGGATCTTTATCAGATTATATTCGATAATTCAGACTTGGAAGATTTTTTATATTTCGGACTTGCAACCAAGTATTTAGTAGATATTTAAAGATTTTACCCTCTGATTGATTAATTTAGAGTCTAAGCGTTTAAAAATTATAAGTTTTTTATATTTTATATTTTGAACTTGGTTTGGATTCGATCAGATCATTATCGGATTGCATCCGTTAATTCAGACTTGTATGATTTTTCGTATTTCTGATTTACAAACAAGTATTTAGTAGATATTTTAGGATTTTACCCTCCGATTGACTAATTTAGAGTTTAAGCATTTGAAAATCATAAGTTATCGTCTTTCAGATTTTGAAATTTGTTAGAATTTGATCGGATCATTATCAGATCGTATTTGATAATTCAGACTTGTATGGTTTTTTGTATTTCGGACTTGTGAGCAACTATTTAGTAGATATTTTAGGATTTTACCCTCCAATTGAATAATTTAGAGTCTAAGTATTTGAAAATCATAAGATATCGTCTTTCAAATATTGAACTTAGTTTGAATTTGATCGGATCATTATCGGATAGTATCCGTTAATTCAGACTTAGATGTTTTTCATATTTCGGCCTTGCAAGTAAGTATTTAGTAGATATTTTAAGATTTTACCCTCCGATTGACTAATTTAGAGTCTAAGTATTTAAAAATTATAAGTTTTTGTATTTCAGATTATGAAGTTGGTTTGGATTCTATTGGATCGTTATCGTATTGTATTCGATAATTAAGACTTAGATGGTTTTTTGTAATTCAGACTTGCGAGCAAGTATTTAGTAGATATTTTAAGATTTTATCCTCCGATTGACTAATTTAAAGTCTAAGCCTTTGAAAATCATAAGTTTTTATATTTTAGATTTTGAACTTGGTTTGGATTCAATAGGATCGTTATCGGATTGCATCCAATAATTCAAACTTTTTTGATTTTTCGTATTTCGGACTTGCGAGCAAGTATTTAGTATATATTTTAGGATTTTACCCTCTAATTGACTAATTTAGAGTCAAAGTGTTTATAAATCATAAGTTATCATCTTTTGTAATTTGAACTTGGTTTGAATCCGATCAGATCATTATCGGATCGCATCCGATTATTTAGACTTATATTATTTTTTTATATTTTGGACTTACAAGCAAGTATTTAGCAGATATTTTTAGATTTTACCCTTCGATTGACTAATTTAGAGTCTAAGTGTTTGAAAATCATAAATTTTTGTATTTCGGATTTTGAACTTGGTTTGAATTCGATCGGATCGTTATCGGATCATATCCGATATTTCAGACTTGTATGATTTTTCGTATTTCAGACTTGCGAGCAAGTATTTAGTTGATATTATAAGAATTTGTCATTTGATTGACTAATTTGGAGTCTTAGCGTTTGAAAATCATAAGTTATCATTTTTCAAATTTTTAACTTCGTATGGATTTGATCGGATCATTATCAGATCGCATCCGAGAATTCAGACTTGTATGGTTTTTCGTATTTCGGACTTGTATAATTTTTCATATTTCTGACATACGAATGAGTATCTAGCAATTAGAATGTCATTTCATACTTATGAAACTAGCAATTATGTTTTGCCGTCAGATTAATTAATTTTGTACGAATAACTTACAAAACTAGCAATTTTAGTTAGATGCATAATTTATATCAATATTATAAAGATTAGTAAGTACCTGATCATGAGTCATCGCTGTACCGGCTCATGACCTTTTCAAAACGACGCTCTAGTTCGCTGCGAGCTTCTTTTTCCTCCTCAAGCTGCTGCTGGATGGTCTGCCTCTCCCTCATAAGCTGCTGCTCAAGGGCCTGTATCTGCTTGTACTTCATGTCTAGCGCAGATGGCAACTATGTGAGCACGCAGGTTTGGGTGTCCGGGCCCTCGAACACATACCCTCTCGTCCAAAATAGGAGGAGGGTGTGACTCCAAGGCCTATACAAAGGATGCAGCCATGTATGGCTAGTTTGAGCACAATATCGGTCGCCGAGTCAATATATACTAAGCTGGAGGAGAAGCCCTCGCCCGACGAGGTCACCATAAGTTGCAATATTCTCTCTTATATGAAAACAACCAATGATATTCAATAATATTTGATGGCATACGTATGAATATATTAACAGTAAGTTAATTACTTACAACTTGCGAGGCAATCCTGTCATCTACAAATGCCCCATTGGTACGCTGCTTCCTTGAAGCCTCAAAAAGGTCAATCCGATTAGGCTCTAGGCCCAAAGACTGTGTCTGTTTTTTGGCATATAAAATAAATAAATGAGTGAACACAAGATTTAAGGAGTTTTAAAGAATAAAATATTTGTATTATCTACAATTTGGTGGGCAAGTTAGGGCATAGAGGTCCTCCCCCTTATTGAAGCAGGTGTTGTTGAAGCATTTCTATTCTGCTTGCCTTTAGCAGAACTCGTCTGTGTCAATTGATAAAAGTTTCAAACATCAATACAAATTTTGAGTATAATAATAAAAAAAGTACGAATCAACAAAATAATAATCATACCTAAAGCTAAGAGTTGGCCCAGTGAGCAACCAAAAACTTTAGAACGTGTAGCGAAGACGTGTGTCACATCTCGGTTGCAGTCTGTAACGCCTCGCCCGGCTCACCGACCAAGTAACCGTAGAGCTCGTGGAGCTCGTGACAGTAATCCCTATACCGCTCACTCATTATCTTCCGCAAGTGCTACCGGTGGGTATTGGTTTCCATGTTCTTCCATTTAAATTTCTCCTGTAAAATTTATTTAAAAACAAGTAATTTTATTAATTAGAAAGAAAGAATATAATTCTAAAATGCTTTAATGAAACTAACGTACCAAAAAGACATGATGCATCCTCTCCTTATAGGATGCATCGATATTCTTCCACCCCCTTATCCCCACAATAGGGGCATTCTACTCCACCCGTATTATCATGCCGACCCACGTGATTGTGTTCGAAGCGTGCTCGCCCACAAAGGACCCACCGCTTCACTGTAGGGTAAACGACTCGTGTAAACTCGACAAGCGTTGGGCCTTTGTTATGCCCCGGTCACCTACGTGCCTGGCGTTGGTCAACCCTACAAATAAAATATAAATTAGTACTGAACAACTATTTACAGCATCTTTTAAACTTTTAATCTAAATATTACCTGTGGAGGCATACATTATAACTGGGTACTGAACGCTCGAAGCTCCAAAGGCTGCGACCTCGGGAGCTGGTGTGGAGAGCGGAACAACACTCACAGATTCGGAGGGCTCAGCCTCGGACCCTGGGGTGGTAGCCAGAGCGCTCCAAGCTGGCCCACCCCTGCCTCTACGAACCCTCGACTGTGATGCCATCTGAAAACAATAATATTTTTCCATACGAAACAATATGATATAAATTTTAAAGTATTCAGATATATACATATGAAAACAATAATATTTGACGCAATATGGAAGCTGTAATATTTGAAGCAATAAATTATGGCGCTTTGCGGCTAATATTGCAAAATAGTTAAGGACCTATACCTAATTTGTCATATGGGAAAATTTGACATTAACCCTAAATCCTCAACCTAACCTAAACCCTAAACCTTAATCTAAAAGCTAAACCTAACCCTAATCCTAAACCTAAACCTAACCTTATATAGCTAAATATGGGGACCTAATATTGCACCTTAACTAATATTGCAAATTAGCTAATATTGCACCTTAGCTAATATTAAACCTAAACCCTAAACCCTAAACCTATACCTAATATTGCACCTTAGCTAATCTGGGGGCCTTAGCTAATATAGAAAGGAATGGTGTCTTGCGGCTAATATTGCGAAATAGTTAAGGACCTATACTGAATTTGTCATATGTGGAAGTTTGACATAAACCCCAAACCTAACCTAAACCCTAAACCAAAATCTAACCTAAAATTTTGAAAAATTTCGAACATTTTTTATAATTCCGAATTGGAATTGGATTTTGAAATTCAGAAATTTTGGAATCAGAATCAAAATACCATTTGGGATTTCGAAACCCTAAACCTAAACCCAACCTAAACCTAACCTAAACCAAAAACCTAATTTCAGAAAATGTAATATTTCGAAATATTCTGATAATTCCAAATTCTGAAATTCTGAAATTTTGGAATCAAAATCAGAATACCATTTGGAATTCCGAAACCCTAAGCCTAAACCTAACCTAAACCCTAAACCAAAACCCAAAACCTAATTTTCAAAAATTTAACATTCCAAAAAATTCTGATAATTCCTAATCAAAATTGGATTTTAAAATTTCTGAATTAGAATCAGAATACCATTTGGGATTCTGAAACCCTAAACCAAAGCATTGCTAGGTCTCCTTATGTTACCATTAGTTTTTGGTGACCTAAACAAACCTACTTTACTGGTATAGTAAGTAGCTGCGAGTTAAAGTCAGGTGGGTAGAGTTAGGTTTGGCTCTATTGCGATAAAGATGTACTGTTGCAGTCAAAACTACTACTACCATCATTTTCCACATGCTTATGCATGAAAGTACGTATCTAAACTCTTTGGGAATATACTTTACTCTTTTTCTTGTAGGGTTTTAGGGTACATGACTAGCTATCTCACACACACACACACACATGCTTATCCGATCGATTGATTCATCGGTTAAGGTTGATGCATGCATGTTCATTCCTAAGCTTTTAAAATCAAGATGTATGGACATCTTTATGCTAGGAATGATCACATGGACATGTTAGACTTCTTCGATTACTTCGTTCGAAGCAAGGACCGAAGCCCTAAAATTAGTATATGCACAGTTGGCTAGTCGTGCGCATGACTTTACAGTCGTGCACACGAATTCTTTAGTCTATGCTTGATAAAAGTTATTTGTGTTGCTACCAGACTAAAGTCGTGCGCACTACTTTCAAAGTCGTGCACATAACTTTGCCTTAGTTTTTTTCAGCACTCAGAATTTCAGCAATTTCAGCATAAAATAATATCTGCTTGACTAAAGTCTTGCGCACGATCCAAGTCGACTGCACTCTATTTGATGTCCACCTTATGGCCCCCATGGGACGGTCCTATGGCATGGTGACACGTTGGAAAGTCATGCACATGATTTTAAAGTCGTGCACACGACTCATTTTAGAACTTTCTAGAATGGTTAATTCGGTTGACTCAACCTGTCCATATGTGCCACGTGTTGGTCGTGCGCACGACTTGATTGAGACAGACTCTTAAGATAAGAATCTATCTCTTGGTCTTAACCATCTATCTAAGGGCTCCCTTGGGCTATAAATAGCACACTCCTATACCCTTTAGCTGCTAATGAGTTTTTGTATTAGGGGAGAAATTAGAAGATAGATTTTAAGGTTTTAGTGAGTTCATTCTTGAACTCCATCTCCTCTCTTCTTCCCCTTCTCCTTCTCTCTTCAACCTTCTATCGAAGATCAAATCTATAGAAGTTGGACTCATGCTTTGTATGGTCTTTTGAGTGTCTTCCAATACCTTCAGATCATACAAAGTCGAGAGGCAAAGCTAGTTAAGGATCTAAGGTGTCATCCAACACCTAGATCTAGAACTAGTTTTTGGGGTTTTGTAGCTTAAGGTCTTTGAAGTTATTAGGCTTAGAAACATGCATTTAAGGTCTCAAAAGAGATCAAGATCACCTTCTAACTTAGTTACCTCTTAGATCAAAGTTTTTGTTTCTATTTTATATTTTTTTTCACCCACTTCACTTTGCACAAACCGTGTGTGTTCCCACCGCCGTGTGGAAAGCTCTTGCGAGAGCGCTCCATGACACCGTTCACGTTGACCACCCATAGCGATGCCACTCGCTTTGGGGACCTCTTTTGGAGTGGAAGCAAGCGGAGAAGAGGAGCGAATACGAAGGCGCAAGAGTCAGCTCGGTTTGGCACTTATGAAGTGAGAGCGTCGCCTCGACTTCACCATCATCGTGAGGCAAGGATCTAGGGGGCTAAAGGCACCTATGAAGTGAGAGCGCCATATTTACTTCAACGAAGATGCGGGTCGCGGACCTAGGGGGCTAAGGGGTAATCTCTGTTTAGTCACTTTTAGCTTGCTTGTAAACTTGTTTGCCACTTTATTAGGGAAGCTAGACCCCTCTGTGTTAAGGGTCTAGGCCCGGTTTCGATTGGGGGGTGGTTTTCATCTCTGTTAAGGGTTTCTACCTTGTGAACACTTATGTATGCCATTTTGCTTTATTACTTGTTCATCACTACTTCTAACTTCCGCTAGCTTTAGATTGTGCGATCTAACCTGTGCTTGCATCTGCCCATTGTAGGGGACACCAACTAGCTTCCTCAAATTGGTCATATAGTGCACGGTGCTTAGCTAGCCAAGCATAGCCAAGCTAAGGTAATTAAGTGTTTTAATATTTCCAAACCTAACCTAAACCTAAACCTAAATGTAACCTAAACCATAAACCTAATTTCTGAAAATGTAACATTCCGAAAAATTTCGATAATTCTGAATCGGAATCTGAATACTACGAAACCCTAAACCTAAACCTAACCTAAACCCTAAACCTAACCTTAACCTAAACCCAAAACCTAATTTCCAAAAATGTAACATTCCAAAAAATTTCGATAATTCTGAATCATAATTGGATTTTAAAATTCCAAAATTTCAGAATCGAAATCAAAAAACTATTTGGGATTCCAAAACCCTAAACCTAAACCTAACATAAACCCTAAACCTAATTTCTAAAAATTTAACATTCCAAAAAAATTTGATAATTCTAAAATTTCAGAATCGGAATCAGAATACCATTTGGGATTATGATACTCTAAATCTAACCTAAACCCTAAACCTAACATAAACCCTAAACCTAAGAAAATGTAATATTCCAAAAAATTTTGATAATCCTGAATCGGAATTGGATTTTGAAATTCTGAAATTCCAAAATCGAAATCAAAATACCATTTGGGATTCTGAAACCCTAAACCAAAACCTAACCTTAACCCTAAACCAAATTTCTGAAAATATAACATTCCAAAAAATTCCGATAATTGGATTTTGAAATTCCAAAATTTTGGAATTGGAATCTGAATACCATTTGGGATTCCTAAACCCTAAACCTAAACCTAACCTAAACCCTAAACCTAAACTAAACCCTAAACCTAATTTCCGAAAATGTAACATTCCGAAAAATTTTGAATCAGAATTGGATTTTGAAATTCTGAAATTTCAGAATCAGAATCAGAATACCATTTGGGATTCCGAAAATTTTAGGAAATATGTCAAACACCTTTATTCCGATCCGATTTATTCAAAAATCTGCCCTAAATAAAAATGATCAAATTAGAAATTAAGTAGTTGACAAAAGGGGTATTGTGCTAACATTTCAAACTTTAGGGTGTCATTTGGAACAAAATAGTTGACAAAAGGGGTATTGTGCTAACATTTCAAATTTTAGGGTGTGAATTGGAATAAATTAGAGGGGGAGGAGGAAGAGGAGAAGGAAGAGGAGGGGAACTCACTGGAGGAGGAGGATGTCTCAGTCGGAGGAGGAGTCACCGAAGGAGGAGGACCAGAGGCACTATTGGATCGAGGCCAGAGGTGTGCGGGAGGGGAGGGGAAGCTGGAGGTGCGCGGGAGGGGAGGTGAGGGGATGCTGGAGGCCAGAGTTGCGCCGGTCGAAGGCGCACAGGAGGTCAGGGGAGGGGAGGTCGGAGGCTCAAGAGGTGAGATAACAGAAAAGGGGATCGGTTTCTGATATAAATCGCAGGGTTTTTATCGACGGACCTTAAATTTCTATCGGTAAAAATATATTCAATACCGACTGGTATTACATATTCATCGATAAAAATAATATCATATATTATTATATATATTAATTTATAAAACCGATAGGTATATTTATTATTGGCGGTAATATATATATTTTACCGACAGAATTAATATGTTCCATCGGTAAATATATTATGTTGACGAACTTTATTTTACTGCCGGTAATTAAAATGGAAAAACTAATTAAAAATTCAAAGTTATTAAACCGACAGATGTTATTATTACCGTGGGTAAAAAGTATATTATTACCAATGGTAATAAAAGATTCCGTCAGCAAAATACGTCTTTTTTGTAGTGGTAACTCTGCCTAAAAATATTTTTCAAAGCATAGCAGCAGACAACTGGGATTGTTTTTGCCTTTTTTATGGCTGGCCGAGGATAAGGGAAAGTGACGTTGCCCTTCCGGCAACAGCATCCAAGAAGCCCAAGGGTAAAACTCAAAAAGGCAGTGGTTCCTTAGTGCCAAAGACAAGGTTTCGAGAAGGCCTCTGTGCAAAACGATATCCGCAGAGCTTCAGTGTCCTATGATCAAGGTCGATGAAGCATCTAAGATTTTAGACCACACTTTTAATGACTTAGTAATACGGGTGGAGCCTCATGAATAACTTTGTGCTCAGCGACATCCACAGAGCCTTAGTGTCCGAGGATGATGTTCGATACGGCACTTGACCCATGAGCCTTCTGTATAATTTGGTATTCAGAGTTGGTTGCAAATGAGTGGACCCAAGGTTGATGACGTTATCAAAAGATGATTCAATTATGCTTGTTGTGTGTGAGTTAAGCTACGTAATGGGTCTAAAGTGCCACATCAGCTTAAACGGTTATACAAGTGACCTTAGGTGTAAAGTAATGATCCTCTTTTCTTGCCATATCAGCCATGACATCTGTAGGTTATTATAGTTGATTATTTGACAGTAATCCTCTATAAATAGTGATCTCCTCCTCCAAACCAGGTATGCTTTCAAGACCCTAGACTTCTTCCCCAAGTTTTTTTATTTTTTTCCTTTAGTGATAACTGACTAGAATATTGGAGGAGGGATTCGGGAGATTGATCTCCTAGTGTTCTCTTGTGTATTTCTATGAAGATCAATGACCAGGAATATAGTGCTAATCTCAACCTCCGAAAAACTGGTGCCATATGTGGATCCGAATAGAGGGTCCCATGCTAATTTCATCCCTTTATTAATTTTTTTGATCATCTCCTCCGACGATTTTGGGCCCAAGACGACAATTAGCCATCAAATACGAACGGTGATCTCATCAAGAACATGATTTCCTTGCTTAGCCATTCTGCAGCCAAGTTGTTCGTTGGGTGGTGTATCGACAAGCATGTCCAGAACCCAGGGGCAGACCTATACAGAGATTAGAGGGGGCCACAATTGAGGTTCTGATTTTTTTTTAAAACGTTCATAAATACCCACTAAAAACAAAATTAAAAAAGAATAATAAAATATTTAAAAAAAATAAATTGAATTTTCTAATTTTTAGGTCTGACACTACCTGAACCAATCTCAATTGTCAGTGGATCTAGAGCCTATCTTGCACCACTACCCTAAGTGTCCGAATCACCACGCCCTAATTGTTCTGGTTGATAAGATACACGTAGTTACTATTAATTGTTTCAGTGTTTCCTTTCGTCTATCAATACTTATATGAGATTATGTCCAATCAATATTTAGGTCATTCAGATCCCATTGTAAGGCAGCTATGGCAGATGAGCTTCGTGCCTATCAGCAGACATACACTTGGTACTGTCTTCCTCTTCTTCCTAGGAAAGTCCCTAGCAGCTATTGTTTGATCAAGAAGCTCACGACTCGCCTTGAGCTAGAGTATTTAAATAGGAGTATGCTATTGTTTTTTAGGAAACTTTAGCCCCTGTGGTAAAGATGACTTTTATTTTTGCCCTTATTGCCATTGGTGGTATTTCGTGGGTGGTCTATGTTCTATATGGATGTGGACAAAATCCTTTCTTCTTGGTGACTTGACTGAAGAGGTCTACATGAATCCTCCTCTTAGGTTCTCTCATCCTTCAGCCACTGTTTGCATTGCCATCTGCTCAGAGCTGTAGATGCTGGAAAAGGCAGCACATATGACATCACCCTACCCTTGAGCAGAGGCATGATTTATCCCCTAGACTGGGGTAGATTCCACCCTCAGCTGACGGTAGTAAAGTGGTTGACGAGGGTAACCCTGCCTAGGAGTATTTTGCCAGTATAGCTACATACAACTGGGATTGCTTTTGCATGTGTTTATGACTGGCCGAGAATAGGGAAAGTCCCTTCACCCTTGCGGCACTAGCATCCAAGAAGTCTAAGGGTAAAACCCAGTAAGGTTGTTGTACCTTAGTGTCGAAGACATTGTTTCAGGAAAGCCTTTACTCTTGACAATATCCTTAGAGTTTCAGTGTCCAAGGATAAAGGTCGCTGGAGCACCAAGGATTTTGGACCCCCGCTTTGAATGCCTTAATAATGAGGGTGGAGCCTAGGCAATGCCTCTGCACTCAGCGACATCCTCGGAGCTGCAGCGTTTGATGATGATGTTCGCTAAGGCATCGGGCCCATGAGGTTCCTGTATAATTCGTCATTCAAAGCCAGTTGCAGTTGAGTGGACCCAAGATTGGTGACATCATCATAGAATGATTCAATTGCACTTGTTGCGTGCAAGTTAATCTAAGTAATGAGTCTTAAGTGCTACATCAGTTAAAACGGTTATGCAGGTGGTCTCAGGAGTAAAGTAATGATCCTATTTTCTTGCCACATCAGTAAGGACAGCTGTAGGTTGTTATAGTTGATTGTTTGATAGCAATCATCTATAAATAGTGATCTCCACCTCGAGACTAGCCAGGTACACTCTCAAGACCCTAGACTTTCTCCACAAGTTTTTCACCTTTTTTCTTGAGGGATCACTAACTTGGGCATTGGAGGAGGGATTCGGTAGATCAATCTCCCGGTATTCTCTTGCGAATTTTTATGCATATCGATGTCCAAGAATATTGTGCTAATCTCAACCTCCACAAAATTGGTGCCATATGTTGGATCCAAATAGAGGGTCCTACGATAATTTTGTCACTTTTATTTTCTTGATCATCTCCTTCAACGATTTTGAGCCTTCGACGATGACTAGTCATACGCCAAATTCCGACGGTGATCTTTAGTTTAGGTTCTCCATTAGATCTCGATTATTGCATGCGATCCTTTTGTTGAAGTCCTTTTTCCATCAATTTCTTTATACAAATAGCTTTCATGATCTTCTTTGTGCACGATGTTGTCCTGAACCATTCCAAGCGCAGGGACATAGTTTTATTGCCCTTGACCATATTTTTTATTGAAATTTATTGTTGGTGAATCTTCATTCCCTATTTGTTAAACCGTTATTGGATCTTGTCAAGGATGAACACACTATCGATGAACATGAAAGGGTCGACGGGAAACACCAGAGTCACATCCAACAGAGAAGCAACTGACAATCTACCGAAGACCACCAAGGTAGGTATCTTGGAGGTGATCACGGCGCTCCAGTGGTTGAATGATGAAAGAAACCGCCTCTTCGAGAAGCAGATGAATGTGATGGCTATGCAGATCGTTGCTATCCAAGCACAGTGGAATGCTAGCTTAGAAGATCCGTTGAACTCTACTACCTTGTAGCATACGCTAGAGTCTGATCACCATGATCAGACCACTTATGAGAAGATGCAAGAAGAAGGGTAGGGGTGGGGAAATCTCCTATGATAACCCTCTTTGGAAGACGAGAGGAAGCTACCACCACTGCTTTAAGAGAAAGATCTAGATCAGTTCTTCCAAAAGTGTTTCTCAGAGATGGAAGCCACCAGAAGCTTCTGATATGAAGGGAACAAGGATATATATGACATCCTCATGTCTATACAAAGCTAGCTCGTATTGGATTTTACCCTTCGATTGACTAATTTAGAGCCTAAGTGTTTGAAAATCATATGTTATCGTCTTTCGGATTTTGAACTTGGTCTGAATTCGATCGGATCATTATCGTATCGTATCCGATAATTCAAACTTATATGGTTTTTCGAATTTCGGACTTGCGAGCAAGTATTTAGTAGATATTTAAGATTTTATCCTCCGATTGATGAATTTAGAGTTTAAGCGTTTGAAAATTATAAGTTTTTTATATTTCAGATTTTAAACTAGGCTTGGATTCGATCGGATCATTATCGGATCAAATCCGATAATTCGTACTTGTATGGTTTTTTATAATTCGGACTTGCGAGTAAGTATTTAGTATATATTTTATGATTTTATCCTCCGCTTGACTAATTTAGAGTTTAAGTGTTTGAAAACCATAAATTATCGTCTTTTAGATTATAAAGTTGGTTTGGATTTGATCAGATTGTTATCGGATCGCATCTGATATTTTGAAATTATATAATTTTTCTTATTTCGGATTTCCGAGCAAGTATTTAAAAGATATTTCAGATTTTATTCTCCGATTGACTAATTTAGAGTCTAAGCGTTTGAAAATCATAAGTTATCATCTGGCGGATTATGAAGTTTGTTTGGATTCGATTGGATCGTTATCGGATCACATCTAATAATTCAGATTTCGATGATTTTTTATATTTTGAACTTAATAGCAAGTATTTAGTAGATATTATAAGATTTTACCCTCTAATTGACTAATTTACAATCTACGCATTTGAAAATTTTAAGTTTTCATATTTCGGATTATGAAGTTGGGTTGGATTCGATCGAATCATTATCGGATCGTATCCGATAATTCGGCATTGGATGGTTTTTCGTATTTCGAATTTACGGGCAAGGATTTAGTAGATATTTAAAGATTTTACCCTCCGATTGACTAATTTAGAGTCTAAGCATTTGAAAATCATAAGTTTTTATATTTTTGATTTTGAACTTGGTTTGGATTTGATCGAATCGCTATCAGATCATATTCGATAATTCAGACTTGTATGATTTTTCATATTTCAAACTTACAAGCAAGTAGTTAGTAGATACTTTAATATTTTACTCTCTGATTGACTAATTTAGAATCTAAGCGTTTGCAAATCATAAGGTTTTATATTTCTTATTTTAAATTTGGTTTGGATTCGATCGGATTGTTATCGGAACACATACGATAATTCATATTTGTTTGGTATTTTGTATTTCGGACTTACAAGCAAGTATTTAGTAGATATTTTAGGATTTTACCCTCCGATTGACTAATTTAGACTCTAAGCGTTTAAAAATCATAAGTTATCTTCTTTTGGATTTTGTAGTTGGTTTGTATTCGATCAGACCATTATCAGATCATATTCGATAATTCAGACTTGTTTATTTTTTTGTATTTCGGACTTGTGAGTAACTATTTAGTAGATATTTTAGGATTTTATCCTCTGATTTACTAATTCAGAGTCTAAGCGTTTGAAAATCATAAGTTATCATCTTTCGGATTATGAAGTTGATTTGGATTTGATCGGATCGTTATCATATCGCATCTAATAATTCAAACTTGGATGATTTTTCAAACTTGCGAGCAAATATTTAGTAGATATTTTAATATTTTACCCTTCTATTGACTAATTTAGAGTCTAAGTGTTTGAAAATCGTAAGTTTCTGTATTTCAAATTATGAAGTTGGTTTGGATTCCATCAGATCTTTATCGGATCATATTCAATAATTCAAACTTGGATGATTTTTCGTATTTTGAACTTGCAAGTAAGTATTTAGTAGATATTTAAAGATTTTATCCTTTGATTGACTAATTTAGAGTCTAAGCATTTGAAAATCATAAGTTTTTATATTTCATATTTTGAACTTGGTTTGGGTTCGATCGGATCATTATCGGATCGCATCCGTTAATTCGGACTTGTATGATTTTTTGTATTTCTGACTTGCAAACAAGTATTTAGTAGATATTTTAGGATTTTACCCTTCGATTGACTAATTTAGAGTCTAAGCATTTGAAAATCATAAGTTATCATCTTTTGGATTTTGAACTTCATTAGAATTCGATCGGATCGTTATCGGATCATATCCGATAATTCAGACTTGTATGGTTTTTTGTATTTTGGACTTTCGAGCAACTATTTAGTAGATATTTTAGGATTTTACCCTCCGATTGACTAATTTAGAGTCTAAGTATTTGAAAATCATAAGTTACCGTCTTTCAGATATTTAACTTAGTTTGAATTCGATCGGATCGTTATCGGATCGCTTTCGATAATTCAGACTTAGATATTTTCATATTTCGAACTTGCAAGCAAGTAGTTAGTAGATATTTTAAGATTTTACCCTACGATTGATTAAGTTAGAGTCTAAGCATTTGAAAATCATAAGTTTTTACATTTCAGATTATGAAGTTGGTTTGGATTCGATCGGATCGTTATCGTATCGTATTCGATAATTAAGACTTGGATGGTTTTTTATATTTTGGACTTGCGAACAAGTATTTAGTAGATATTTTAGGATTTTACCTTCCGATTGACTAATTTAGAGTAAGCGTTTGAAAATCATAAATTTTTGTATTTTAGATTTTGAACTTGGTTTAGATTTGATAGAATCGTTATCGGATCGCATTCGATAATTCAGACTTGTTTGGTTTTTTGTATTTCGAACTTGCGAGCAAGTATTCAGTAGATATTTTAGGATTTTACCCTCAAATTGACTAATTTAGAGTCAAAGTGTTTGAAAATCATAAGTTATCATTTTTTAGATTTTGAACTTGGTTTGAATCCGATCGGATCGTTATCGGATAGCATCCGATAAATTGGAATTCTATGATTTTTTATATTCCAGACTTACGAGCAAGTATTTAGCAGATATTTTAAGATTTTACCCTCTGATTAACTAATTTAGAGTCTAAGTGTTTGAAAATCATAAATTTTTGTATTTCAAATTTTGAACTTGGTTTGAATTCGATTGGATCATATTCGATAATTCAGACTTGTATGGTTTTTCATATTTCAGACTTACGAGCAAGTATTTAGTTGATATTATAAGAATTTATCCTTCGATTGACTAATTTAGAGTCTATGCATTTGAAAATCATAAGTTATCATCTTTCGGATTTTAAACTTGGTTTGGATTTGATCGGATCGTTATCGGATCGCATCTGATAATTAAGACTTGTATGGTTTTTCGTATCTCGGACTTGTATGATTTTTCGTGTTTCTGACTTACGAACGAGTATCTAGCAATTAGAATGTCATTTCATACTTATGAAACTAGCAATTATGTTTTACCGTCAGATTAATTAATTTTGTTTGAATAACTTACAAAACTAGCAATTTAGTTAGATACATAATTTATATCAATATTATAAAGATTAGTAAGTACCTGATCATAAGCCATCGCTGTACCGGCTCATGACCTCTTCAAAACGATGCTCCAGTTCCTTGCAAGCTTCTCTTTCCTCTTCAATCTACTGTTGGACGGCCTGTCTTTCCCTCGTTAGCTGCTGCTCAAGGGCCTGTCTCTGCTCGTGCTTCACGTCTAGCGTAGATGGTAACGACGTGAGCACCCCGGTTTGGGTTTCCCGGGCCCTCGACCACATACCCTCTCATCCAAAGTAGGGGGAGGGTGTGACTCCAAGGCCTGTATAGAGGATGTCACTGTGTATGGCTACTTTGAGCACAGTATCGCTCGCCGAGTCGATAGATACTAAGCTAGAGGAGGAGCCCTCACCCGACGGGGTCACCATAAGTCGCATTATCTCCTATATGAAAACAACCAATGATATTCAATGATATTTGATAGCATACGTATGAATATATTAACAGTAACTTAATTACCTATGACTTACGAGGCAATTCTGTCATCCACAAATTCCCCGTCGGTACGCCACCTTCTGGAAGTCTCAAACAGATCAATCTGATTAAGCTCGTGGCCCAAGGACTGCGTATATTTTTTGGCATATAAAATAAATAAATGAGTGAACACAAGATTTATGGAGTTTTAAAGAATGAAATATTTGTATCGTCTACAATCTGGTGGGCAAGCTGGGGTATAGAGGTCCTCCCCCTTACTGAAGAAGATGTTGTTGATGCATTTCTATTCTGCTTGCCTTTAGCAGAACTCATCTGTGTCAATTGATAAAAGTTTCAAACATCAATACAAATTTTGAGTATACTATTAAAAAAAGTATGAATCAACAAAATAATAATCATACCTGAAACTGAAGGTTGGCCCAGTGAGCAACCAAAAACTTTAGAACGTGTTGCGAAAACGTGTCTCTCATCTCGGTCGCAGCCTGTAACGCCTCGATCGGCTCACCGACCAAGTAACCGTAGAGCTCGTGAAACTAACTCTCATTTAAATCTTCCACAAGTGCTACCGGTGGGTATCGGTCTCCAAGTTCTCCCATTTAAATTTCTCCTGTAAAATTAATTTAGAAACAAGTACTTTTATCAATTAGAAAGAAGTAATATTATTCTAAAATACTTTAATGAAACTAACGTACAAAAAAGACCTGATGCATCATCTCCTTATAGGATGCATCGATGTTCTTCTACCCCCTCATCCCCATAATAGGGGCATTCTACTACTCCCATATTATCATGCCGACCCATATGACAGTGTATGAAGCGTGCTCGCCCACAATGGACCCACCACTTTACTGTAGGGAAGCAGCTCGCGTAAGATCGACAAGCGCTGGGTCTTTGTCACGCCCCGGTCGCCTACGTGCCTGGAGTTGGTCACCCCTACAAATAAAATATAAATTAGTACTTAACAAGTTTTTACAGCATGTTTTAAACTTTAGATCTAAGTATTACCTGTGGACGTAGACATTATAACCGGGTACTGAACGCTCGAAGCTCCGGAGGCTGTGACCTCAGGAGCTCGTGTGGAGAGCGGAACAACACTCGCAGATCCGGAGGGCTCAACCTCGGACCCTAGGGTGGTAGCCAGAGCGCTCCAAGCTGGCCCACCCCTACCTCTACGAACCCTCGACTGTGATGTCATTTGAAAGAAGTAATATTTTTCCATACAAAACAATATGATATAAATTTTTAAGTATTCAGATATATACATAAGAAAACAATAATATTTGAAGCAATATGGAAGCTATAATATTTGAAGCAATAAATTATGGCGCCTTGCGGCTAATATTGCAAAATTGTTAAGGAGCTATACCTAATTTGTCATATGGGAAAGTTTGACATAAACCCTAAACCCACAACCTAACCTTAACCCTAAACCTTAATTTAAACGCTAAACCTAACCCTAATCCTAAACCCTAAACCTAACCTAATATAGCTAAATATGGGGACCTAATATTGAAACTTAGCTAATATTGCAAATTAGCTAGCTAATATTGCACTTTAGCTAATATTAAACCTAAACCCTAAACCTATACCTAATATTGCACCTTAGCTAATCGGGGGGCCTTTGCTAATATAGAAAATTATGGTGTCTTGCGGCTAATATTGCAAAATAGTTAAGGACCTATACCTAATTGTCATATGGGGAAGTTTGACATAAATCCCAAACCCTAAACCTAACCTAAACCCTAAACCAAAATTTAACCTAAAATTTTGAAAAATTTCAAACATTTTTGATAATTCTGAATTGGAATTGGATTTTGAAATTCAAAAATTTCGGAATCAGAATCAAAACACCATTTGGGATTCCGAAACCCTAAACTAAAACCCAACCTAAACCTAACCTAAACCAAAAACCTAATCTCGGAAAATATAACATTCCAAAATTTTTTGATAATTCTGAATTTTGAAATTCTAAAATTTTGGAATCAAAATCAGAATACCATTTGGGATTCCAAAACCCTAAACCTAAACCTAACCTAAACCCTAAACCAAAACCCAAAACCTAATTTCCAAAAATTTAACATTCCAAATAATTCTGGTAATTCCGAATCGAAATTGGATTTTAAAATTTCTGAATCGGAATCAGAATACCATTTGGGATTCTGAAACCCTAAACCAAAATCTTGTTAGGTCTCCTTATGTTACCATTAGTTTTTGGTGACCTAAACAAACCTACTTTACTGGTATAGTAAGTAGCTACGAGTTAAAGTCGGGAGGGTAGAGTTAGGTTTGGCTCTATTTGCGATAAAGATGCACTGTTGCAGTCAAAACTACTACTACCATCCTTTCCTACATGCATATACATGAAAGTACGTATCTAAACTCTTTGGGAATATACTTTACTATTTTTTTGTAGGATTTTAGGGTGCATGACTAGCTATCACACGCACACACGCATACTTATCCGATCGATTGTTTCATCGATTAAGGTTGATGCATGCATGTTTATTCCTAAGCCTTTAAAATCAAGATGTATGGACATATTTATGCTAGGAATAACCACATGGACATGTTAGACTTCTTCGATCACTTCGTTCGGATCAAGGGCCGAAGCCCTAAAATTATTATGTGCATAGTTGGCTAGTCGTGCGCATGACTTTACAATCGTGCACACAAATTTGCCTCAGTCTATACTTGACAAAAGTTCTTTGTGTTGCTACCAGACTAAAGTCGTGCACACTACTTTCGAAGTCGTGCACACGTCTTTGCCTTAGTTTTTTTCAGCATTCAGAATTTTAGCAATTTCAGCATAAAATTGTATCTGCTTGACTAAAGTCTTGCGCACGATCCTAGTCGACTGCACTCTATTTGGTGTCCACCTTATGGCCCCCATGGGATGGTCCTATGGCATGGTGACATGTTGGAAAGTCATGCGCACGATTTTAAAATCATACGCACGACTCATTTTAGAACTTTCTAGAATAGTTAATTCGTTTGACTCAACCTATCCTTATCTGCCACGGGTTGGTCGTGCGCACGACTTGACTGAGACAGACCCTTAAGATAATGATCTATCTCTTGGTCTTAACCATCCACCTAAGGGCTCCTTTGGGCTATAAAAAGCGCACCTCTATATGCTTCAGCTGTTAACATTTCAAACTTTAGGGTGTCATTTGGAACAAAATAGTTGACAAAAGGGGTATTGTGCTAACATTTCAAATTTTAGGGTGTGAATTGGAGCAAATTAGAGGAGGAGGAGGAGAAGGAGGAGGAGGGGAATTCACTGGAGGAGGAGGATGTCTCAGTCAGAGTAGGAGTCACCGAAGGAAGAGGAGCAGAGGCACTATCGGATCGAAGCCAAAGGTGTGCGGGAGGGGAAGCCGGAGGTGCGCGGGAGGGGAGGTCGGAGGCCAGAGTTGTGCCGGTCGAAGGTGCACGGGAGGTCAGGGGAGGGGAGGTCGGAGGCTCAAGAGGTGAGATAAAAGAAAAGGGGATCGGTTTCTGATATAAATCGTAGGGTTTTTACCGACGGACCTCAAATTTTCGTCGGTAAAAATATATTCAATGCCGACTGGTATTACATATTCGTCGATAAAAATAATATAATATATTATTATATATATTAATTTATAAAATAGATAGGTATATTTATTACCGTTGTAATATATATATTTTACTGACAGAATTATTATGTTCCGTCGGTAAATATATTATGCTGACAAACTTTATTTTACTGCCGGTAATTAAAATGGGAAAACTAATTAAAAATTCAAAGTTATTATACTGACGGATGTTATTATTACTGTCGGTAAAAAGTATATTATTACCAACGGTAATAAAATATTACGTCAGCAAAATACGTCGTTTTTGTAGTGGTAACTCTGCCTAAGAGTATTTTTCAAGCATAGCAGTAGACAACTGGGTTTGTTTTTGCCTTTTTTATGGCTGGCCGAGGATAAGGGAAAGTGACGTTGCCCTTCCGGCAGCAGCATCCAAGAAGCCCAAGGGTAAAACTCAAATGTTCATTAATGCCCCCCCCCCCCCGCCAAAATATAAAAATAACAAAAAAAAAAAATACCTTAAAAAAAATTGAATTTTTTAATTTCTAGGTTTGACACTGCCTGAACCAATCTCAATTGTCAATGGATCTAGTGCCTATCTTGCACCACTACCCTAAATGTCCGAATCACCACGCCCTAATTGTTCTTGTTGATAAGATACCCGTAGTTACTATTAATTGTTTCAGTGTTTTCTTTCGGCTTTCAATACTTATATGAGATCATGTCCAATCAATATTTAGGTCATTCAGATCCCATAGTAAGGCAGCTATGGCAGATGAGCTTCGCGCCTATCAACAGACACACACTTGGTACTGTCTCCTCTTCTTCCTAGGAGAAGAAGCTCACGACTCGCCTTGAGCTAGAGTATTTAAATAGGAGTATGCCATTGTTTTTTAGGAGACTTTAGCCCCTGTGGTAAAGATGACTTCTATTTTTGCCCTTATTGCCATCGGTGGTATTTCGTGGGAGGTCTCTGTTCTATATGGATGTGGACAAAATCCTTTCTTCTTGGTGACTTAACTGAAGAGGTCGTCATGAATCCTCCTCCTAGGCTCTCTAATCCTTCAGGTACTGTTTGTCATCTTCTCGGAGCAGTAGATGCTAGAAAAGGTAGCACATATGGCATCACCCAACCTTGAGCCGAGGCATGATTTATCCCATAGACTAGGGTAGATTCCACCCTAAGCTGAAGGTAGTAAACTGGTTGACGAGGGTATGTGGCCTAGGAGTATTTTGCCAGTATAGCTACAGACAACTGGGATTGCTTTTGCATGTGTTTATGACTGGTCGAGAATAGGGAAAGTCCCTTCACCCTTGCGGCACCAGCATCCTAGAAGTCTAAGGGTCAAACCCAGTAAGGTAAGGTAGATATACCTTGAAGACATGGTTTCAGGAAAGCCTTTACTCTTGACAATATCCTTAGAGTTTCAGTGTCCAAGGATAAAGGTCGCTGGAGCAGCTTGGATTTTGGACCCCGCTTTGAATGCCTTAATAATGAGGGTAGAGCCTAGGCAATGCCTCTGTACTCAGCGACATCCTCGGAGCTGCAACGTCTGATGATGATGTTTGCTAAGGCATCAGGCCCATGAGATTCTTGTATAATTCGTCATTCAAATCCAGTTGCAGTTGAGTGGACCCAAGATTGGTGACATCATCATAGAATGATTCAATTACACTTGTTGTATGCAAGTTAAGCTAAGTAATGAGTTTTAAGTGCTACATCAGTTAAAACGGTTATGCAGGTGGTCTCAGGAGTAAAGTAATGATCCTATCTTCTTGCCACATCAGTAAGGACAACTGTAGGTTGTTATATTTAATTGTTTGATAGCAATCATCTATAAATAGTGACCTCCTCCTCGAGACCAGCCAGGTACACCCTCAAGACCCTAGACTTTCTCCCCAAGTTTTTCATCTTTTTTCTTGAGGGATCACTGACTTGAGCATTGGAGGAGGGATTCGGTAGATCGATCTCCCGGTATTCTCTTGTGTATTTTTATGCATATCGATGTCCAAGAATATAGTGCAAATCTCAACCTCCACAAAATTGGTGCCATATGTTGGATCCAAATAGGGGGTCCTACGCTAATTTTGTCACTTTTATTTTCTTGATCATCTCCTTCAACGATTTTGAGCCTTTGAAGATGACTAGTCATACGTCAAATTCCGACAGTGATCTTTAGTTTTGGTTCTCCATTAGATCTCGATCATTGCGTGCGATCCTTCTGTTGAAGTCCTTTTTCAATCAATTTCTTTATACAAATAGCTTTCGTGATCTTCTTTGTGCACGATGTTGTCCAGAGCCATTCCAAGCGCAGCGGCACAGTTTTATTGGCCTTGACCATATTTTTTATTGAAATTTGTTGTTGGTGAATCTTCATTCCCTATTTCTTAAACCGTTATTGGATCTTGTCAAGGATGAACACACTATCGAAGAACATGAATGGGTCAACGGGAAACACCAGAGTCACATCCAACAGAGAAGCAACCGACAATCTACCGGAGACCACCAAGGTAGGTATTTTGGAGGTGATCACGGCACTCCAGTGGTTGAATGATGAGAGAAACCGCCTCTTCAAGAAACAGATGAATACGATGGCTATGCAGGGCGCTGCTATCTAAGCACAGTGGAATGTTAGCTTAGAAGATCTGTTGAACTCTGCTACCTTGTAGCATACGCTAGAGTCTGATCACCATGATCAGAACCCTCATGAGAAGATGCAAGAAGAAGGGTAGGGGTGGGGAAATCTCCTATGATAACCCTTTTTGGAAGGTGAGAGGAAGCCACCACCACTGCTTTAAGAGAAAGATCTGGATCAGGTCTTCCAAAAGTGTTTCTCAGAGATGGAAGCCACCAGATGCTTCTGATATGAAGGGAACAAGGTTATATATGATATCCCCATGTCTATGCAAAGCTAGCCCGTATTGGATCTCATCAAATCAGTGGAATTTCTGAGGAAGTTTAACGCTCTAAAGTTCAATATGTTTAGTAGAACCACCGATCCCTTAGATCACATCCTTTATTTCTCGCAAATGATGTATCTGAACACTATAAATGAATCCCATGTTAGAGAGATGCAGACAAATTTGAAGAGTATCAGCATGCCCAAGCCGAACCCCAGGTAGAGTCCAACAAGATCAAAGGTGAAGAAGGAGCAAAGCCCATTTGTCTGATTCTCTTTTTGGGATTCCTATATAAAAGCTCCATCTGATGTTTACCATGATCTTAATATCTTTACTAAATTGGGAGAGGCTTGGAGTGACTTAGCGGCTACAGGTCAGATAGGGTTTGCTTTTGAAATAGAGAAGGTCAGGAAACCCTTGTTCGTTGATTGAAGATTATTGTAGAAGCTTTGTTAAGGTGATATGCTTCCTTGTATTGAGTAGTTTGCTCTTGTTGATTGAAGATAGTGGAATCGGCATGGTCGAGAGGGTAGGCATGTTTTTCGAACCTCTGTAAATCTTATGTCTCTTTATGTGCTTGTGGTTTTATTTTGCATCTATTTCTTGCCCATGATATTCTTTAGTGGATGCCTGATTTGGTGCTAAGTTTTTAGGGGTGTTCTCGTAGTTGGATCGTTCTTGTCTTTGGGCCCGTCATGATTGTATGATATCTGGTGATCTTGGTTTTTGCTGTGATAGTTGTGGGTGAAAAAACTGGCTAGGGCATTTAGCCAACCTATGAGCCCATGGCTCATCAACAAGAAGGCCAGTAGAGGCCCAAATCTCTAGAAACCTACGAGCATAACCCGTGGCCCAAATAGTAGGCTTGCAGAGGCCCACATCTTCATAGGCCAACGAGGACAACTCATGGCCCATATAGAAGCCCACACGTGGACCAACCGCTTAGTGGACACCACATGTGCCAAGCACAGCTTGCCATGTCAGCAAAGGTGGTTATGGAAGGCTAGCAGCTATAAATACACCTCTATACAATAGTAGAAGGAATTTTTGCCAGTTGGAGTACCTCAAGCTTCCTTATTTTGGGGATGGAACTTTGGCAATGATGGATGTGGCATCGGCTTTGACTTCTCTTCTTCTCCAGGTTTGTTTGGTATTTTCAGAGTCGAAGGCTTCTTTTAAAGGCGGTGGGTATTGCACCAATCTGGGTACAACGGGTGTAACGTCGGCTTTTGTTTATAAGATGGTGGGTGTAGCACTGATCTCCATGCGATGGTTGCTGCATCGGATTTTATTGATAAAGATGGTGGGTGTAGCATCGATCTCCGTGCAACGATTGTAGCATCCTATTTTGTTGATGAAGACGATAGGTTGTGTACTGATCTCCGAGTGACGGTTGTGCCATCGGCTTTTGTTGATGAAGACGGTGGGTATAGCATCGACTTCAGGCCTTCTTATCCAAACTTTCTTCTTCGGGCGAGGAGTCAAAGTTTTGTTGAAGACGACAGGGTGATGCCGACATTAATCTTCTTCTTCGGCCTTTGCTTTTGGTATCTTCGGTGTTGATGATGATTATTGGAGACGATGTGGTGATGCCGACTTTGTGCCTTCTTCTTCAAGCTTTCTTCTTTGTACGTGGAGTTGAAGCCTTAATCTCTTGTGCAGGGTCTTCAAGCTGATGATCGAGGACTTGTGTGGGCTAAGCTATTCCATCGAGATGCGCTTGCTCTCGCCTCGTGAAGCCTTGGGTCGTCGAGTGATGGAGCTTCCTCCATTTCAGAGCCTCCACTTCTTTTGCTTTGGTCTTCAACTTGAACGTTGGAGCCTTCTCATCTTCAGAGCCTCCATGTCTCTAGCTTCAAGTCTCAAATTTTCAGGTTGAAAAAAGCAACCATAACTAGTTTTGGATTAGGCTCGGGTTAAGGGTTTAGGAAACTTAATCCAATCCGAACCCCTTACAGCCAAAAGTGGAAAAAATCTTTCATACAACCGTGATACTGCTTATTTGGCATCACAGACCAATCACAAACGCCTGAGCACCTCTCGGGGTGCATCATAGCCACACAATGGCAGCCATAGTGAAATATGCATCGCACTCAGCCCCAACTGCACCCGTAGGTTTCTCTAATTTAAACGACCATTGTGAAGAGAGGTGTTGGCTCCAGCGTTTCTGATTGATCCTTATGACACCTAAGATGGTATCACGGTTATACCAAAGTTCATCTCCCAAAAGTGTCACTCTGTCGCACTCTGACAGCCACTGAACGGTTTAAACCGATTGAAAAAATATTGTCCCAGATGCAGTTTAGAAATTAAACACAGAAACTGGATTGTTGGTTTCTCGAAAACCCTAGGAACTTGCTTCGGTACTGAAAAATTTCGGAGCGTTGCATCCATGTTGTCGGGTTTAGTGTGCAAAACAAAAATTGTATCCCGATTATAGGGTTTACATATTGAAAGAAACTTGTACTTTTTTTTTTTTTTGCTGATTTTGCTCTAAACCTTATGTCCGGGTTACATGGTTTCTAGAGAAATCAACAAAAAAAAAAAAAAAGCTGCCTCTATGCATAGTCTCCTGACTGAATATTCTGTCGCATATGAAGCGAACCATCACCCAGCAAAAAATACAAAAGTCATTTAAGATATAAAGGAATAACTTTGTCATAACACCCGGAGTGCTCCAAAAGGCCGACCTTATGGGCGGAGGAGAGCACAGCGGGTAAAACCATAAGGCCGACCTTATGGGCGGAGGAGAGCACAACGGGTAAAACCAAAAGGCCGACCTTAGGGGTTCGACTCCTCTCCAATGATGATTGTCTCGTTGACGAATTGGGGAGTGACAGGTGACGATCCGAAAATAAACAGTCACGATCTATGGTTATGGGTTTAAACCAAAGGGGGATGTCACACCCCCGGCTACCGCCGGTGGGCACCCGCCAGCCACCCCTTCCGACAATCGGCCACCAACCGCTACCCCATGGTCTCTTGAATCGAGTAGGCCCTGCAGATGTATGGTAAACAGAATAAAAAGAAGCGGTTCCACTAATAAAAATTAAAAAATAAAAAATAAAAAATAAAAAATCTCGGCAGCGTATTGACATTGGGAAGGAAGCAACGGCTATCTCGGAATCAAAAGAGGCGGTGCCACTGCCATTATAAGAAGCCGCCACCGCCTCCGCCACCGCCACCATGCAGCCTCCAAACCCTCCTCTCCTCTCCTCTCGTCTCGTCGTCCTCTCCTTGTCCTCCTCTCAAACACCTGGTAATCACAATCGCCGCCTCTCCAGGCCTCTAGACTCTGAGAGCCCAGGCCAGGATGATCCCATCAATCATGCCTCCCATGCCCTCCTACTCGATCGTCCGCTACGAGGTTCTTTTATAATTCATCATTCAAAGTCAGTTGCAGTTGAGTGGACACAAGATTGGTGACATCATCATAGAATGATTCAATTACACTTCTTGCGTGCAAGTTAAGCTAAGTAATGAGCCTTAAGTGCTACATCAGTTAAAACGGTTATGCAGGTGGTCTCAGGAGTAAAGTAATGATCCTATTTTCTTATCACATCAGTAAGGACAGTTGTAGGTTGTTATAGTTGATTGTTTGATAGCAATCATCTATAAATAGTGATATGCTCCTCGAGACCAGCCAGGTACACTCTCAAGACCCTAGGCTTTCTCCCCAAGTTTTCATCTTTTTTCTTGAGGGATCACTGACTTGAGCATTGGAGGAGGGATTCGGTAGATCGATCTCTCGGTATTCTCTTGTGTATTTTTATGCATATCGATGTCCAAGAATATAGTGCTAATCTCAACCTCCACAAAATTGGTGCCATATGTTGGATCCAAATAGAGGGTCGTACGCTAATTTTGTCACTTTTATTTTCTTGATCATCTCCTTCAACGATTTTGAGACTTCGACGATGACTAGTCACACGTCTAATTCCGACAGTGATATTTAGTTTTGGGTCTTTATTAGATCTTGATCATTGCGTGCGATCCTTCTGTTGAAGTCCTTTTTCCATCAATTTCTTTATACAAATAGCTTACGTGATCTTCTTTGTGCACGATGTTGTCCAGAGCCATTCCAAGCGCAGCGGCACAGTTTTATTGGCCTTGACCATATTTTTTATTGAAATTTGTTGTTGGTGAATCTTCATTCCCTATTTCTTAAACCGTTATTGGATCTTGTTAGGATGAACACACTGTCGAAGAACATGAATGGGTCGACGGAAAACACAAGAGTCACATCCAACAGAGAAGCAACCGATAATCTACCGGAGACCACCAAGGTAGGTATCTTGGAGGTGATCACGGCGCTCCAGTGGTTGAATGATGAGAGAAACCGCCTCTTCGAGAAGCAGAAGAATGTGATGGCTATGCAGAGCGCTGCTATCCAAGCTCAGTGGAATGCTAGCTTAGAACATCCGTTGAATTCTGCTATCTTGTAGCATACGCTAGAGTTTGATCACCATGATTAGACCCCTCATGAGAAGATGCAAGAAGAAGGGTAGGGGTGGGGAAATCTCCTATGATAACCCTTTTTGGAAGGCGAGAGGAAGCCACCACCACTGCTTTAAGAAAAAGATCTGGATCAGTTCTTCCAAAAGTGTTTCTCAGAGATGGAAGCCACTAGAAGCTTCTGATATGAAGGGAACAAGGACATCTATGACATCCTCATGTCTATGCAAAGCTAGCCCGTATTGGATCTCATAAAATCAGTGGAATTTCTGAGGAAGTTTAACACTCTAAAGTTCAATATGTTTAATAGAACCATCGATCCCTTAGATCACATCCTTCATTTCTTGCAAATGATGTATCTGAACACTAAAAATGAATCCCATGTTAGAGAGATGCATACAAAGTTTGAAGAGTATCAGCATGCCCAAGCCAAACCCCAGGTAGAGTCCAACAAGATCAAAGGTGAAGAAGGAGCAAAGCCCATTTGTCTGATTCTCTTTTTGGTATTCCTATATAAAAGCTCCATCTGATGTTTACCATGACCTTAATATCTTTACTAAATTGGGAGAGGCTTGGAGAGACTTGGCAGCTAGAGATCAGATAGGGTTTGCTTTTGAAATAGAGGAGAAGGTCAGGAAACCCTTGTTTGTTGATTGAAGATTCTTGTAGAAGCTTTGTTAAGGTGAGATCCTTCCTTGTATTGAGCAGTTTGCTCTTGTTGATTGAAGGTAGTGGAATCGGCATGGTCGAGAGAGTAGGCAAGTTTGTCGAACCTCTATCAGTCTTATGTCTCTTTATGTGCTCGTGATTTTATTTTGCCTTTATTTATTGCCCATGATATTCTTTAGTGGCTGCCTGATTTGGCGCTAAGTTTTTAGGGGTGTTCTCGTAGTTGGATTGTTCTTGTCTTTGGGCCCGTCATGATTGTATGATATCTGGTGATCTTGGTTTTTGCTGTGATAGTTGTGGGTGCAAAAACTGGCTAGGGCATTTAGCCAAGCTATAAGCCCATGACCCATTAACAAGAAGGCCAGCAGAGGCCTAAATCTCTAGAAACCCACGAGCATAACCCGTGGCCCAAATAGTAGGCTAGCAGAGGCCCACATCTTCATAGGCCTACGAGGACAACTCATGGCCTATATAGAAGCCCACACGTGGACCAACCGCGTATTGGACACCACATGTACCAAGCACAGCTTGCCATGTCAGCAAAGGTGGTTATGGAAGGCCAGCAGCTATAAATACACCTCTAGATAATAGTAGAATGATTTTCTGCCAGTTGGAGTATCTCAAGCTTCCCCATTTCGGGGATGGAACTTTGGCAATAATGGATGTGGCGTCGGCTTTGACTTCTCTTGTTCTCTGAGTTTCTTTGATATTTTCAGAGTCGAAGGCTTCTTTTAAAGGCGGTGGGTATTGCACCAATCTGGGTACAACGGGTGTAGTGTCAGCTTTTGTTGTGAAGATGGTGGGTGTAGCACCGATCTCCGTGCGATGGTTGCTGCATCGGATTTTATTGATAAAGACGGTGGGTGTAGCATCGATCTCCGTGCGACGGTTGTAGCGTCATCTTTTGTTGATGAAGATGATAGGTGTAGTACTGATCTCCGTGTGATGGTTGTGCCATCGGCTTTTGTTGATGAAGACGGTGGGTGTAGCATCGACTTCAGGCCTTCTTCTCCAAACTTTCTTTTTCGGGCGAGGAGTCAAAGTTTTGTTGAAGACGACAAGGTGATGGCGACATCAATCTTCTTCTCCGGCCTTTGCTTTTGGTATATTCGGAGTTGATGAAGATTGTTGGAGACGACGTGGTGATGCTGACTCTGTGCCTTCTTCTCCAAGCTTTCTTCTTTGCACGTGGAGTTGAAGCGTTGATCTTCTTGTGCAGGGTTTTCAAGCTGATGATCGAGGACTTGTGTGGGCTAAGCTATTCCATCGAGATGCGCTTGCTCTTGTTTCGTGAAGCCTTGGGTCGTTGAGCGATGGAGCTTCCTCATTTTCAGAGCCTCCACTTCTTTAGCTTTGGTCTTCAACTTGAACGTTGGAGCCTTCTCATCTTCAGAGCCTCCACGTCTCTGGCTTCAAGTCTCTAATTTTCGACCTTTGATGTCATCCCCCCACCCCTCTATTTATAGGAAAAGGGGGGAGGATGATAGAGATATTACTGCGATTTTTTGAATCCCATGAATATCTCTCTCTATAATTGTTGGGATTTTACTTCCGTTTTTGAGGGAAACAACATTTATCCTCTTACCTTTTTATAGCGGTGGTTATGGGCAAGATATGGCTCAATCTTTTGAGATATGGGTCATCTTTGCACATTCAAATCAATGGCGACAAGACGTTGAACTTAATTCGTCGGATCGAGGGATCGGTGCAGATCCATGGTGTGTAGACGTCTGAGCTAGATCCCCAAACGCATGGCGGTTTGTTTCCTTTTTTTTCTTGTATTTTATTTTTCTATTTTTTATTCTTCCTTTCTCTTAGGGCCAGCCACACCTCTCCGAAGGGGGAGGGGCACGGTTTTCAAGAAAAAGGGGGCCGGTGGGCCTCTATTTCGGGTTGGTCCACCCGGCCCCATTTGGCTTCGGGTGGTTGGCCCGATGGGTCGCACTTGCATGAGTGGGCCCCCTCGGGTCCGGTCCGTCTCTCTCACGAACCGGTGTGCACGAGCCAATGTGTATGGGCCGGATTTGCATGTGGGCCGTTGTGTGTAGTCGGTTTTGCACGCAGGCCGTTGTACAGGTGTTCTAATGAGATTTGATCCTTGATCATGATGAGACCATAATGGGTTTGGCCAGGAGATGGTACACCCATCAAGGTATCCTATTAGGATTAGGAACTGAAATAGGGTTTGTGGTTATACTAGAATTGAAATTTTTGCAATCCAAACTTTCATATTCAATATATCCAAATAATGATATAATTGTTAAACATTAGGTTTTTTATAATCAATTTAGGGCTGCAATCTGGGCGGCTTGAACCCGATCAGTTATTTGAAGTTCAGGTTGAAAAAAGCAACCATAACTAATTTTGGATTAGTCTTGGGCTAAGGGTTTAGGAAACTTAATCCAACCCGAACCCCTTACAGCCAAAAGTGGAAAAAAATCTTTCATACAACCGTGATACTGCTTATTTGGCATCACAGACCAATCACAAACGCCTGAGCACCTCTCGGGACGCATCATAGCCGCACAATGGCAGCCATCGTGAAATATGCATCACACTCAGCCCCAACTGCACCCGTCGGTTTCTCTAATTTAAACGACCATTGTGAAGAGAGGTGTTGGCTCCGGCGTTTCTGATTGATCCTTATGACACCTAAGATGGTATCACGGTTATACCAAAGTTTTTCTCCGAAAAGTGTCGCTCTGTCGCACTCTGACAGCCACTGAATGGTTTAAACCGGTTGATAAAATATTATGCCAGATGCAGTTTAGAAATTAAACACAGAAACTGGATTGTAGGTTTCTCGAAAACCCTAGGAACTTGCTTCGGTACTGAAAAATTTCGGAGCGTTGCATCCATGTTGTCGGGTTTAGTGTGCAAAACAAAATTTGTATCCCGATTATAGGGTTTACAAATTGAAAGAAACTTGTACGGTTTTTTTTTTTTGCTGATTTTGCTCTAAACCTTATGTCTGGGTTACATGGTTTATAGAGGAATCAACAAAAAAAATATAAAGCTGCCTCTATGCATATTCTGCTGACTGAATATTCTATCGCATATGAAGCGAACCATCACCCAGCAAAAAATACAAAAGTCATTTAAGATATAAAGGAATATCTTTGTCATAACACCCGGAGTGCTCCAAAAGGCCGACCTTATGGGCGGAGGAGAGCACAGCGGGTAAAACCAAAAGGCCGACCTTATGGGCGAAGGAGAGCACAACGGGTAAAACCAAAAGGCCGATCTTAGGGGTTCGACTCCTCTCCAATGATGATTGTCTCGCTGACGAATTGGGGAGCGACAGGTGACGATCCGAAAATAAACAGTCACGATCTATGGTTTTTGGTTTAAACCAAAGGGGGATGTCACACCCCCGGCTGTCGCCGGTGGGCACCCGCCAGCCACCCCTTCCGACAATCGGCCGCCAACCGCTACCCCATGGCCTCTTGAATCGAGTAGGCCCTGCAGATGTATGGTAAGCAGAATAAAAAGTGGCGGTGCCACTAATAAAAAATAAAAAATAAAAAATCTCAGCAGCGTATTGACATTGGGAAGTAAGCAACGGCTATGTCTCGGAATCAAAAGAGGCGGTGCCACTGCCAGGAGTTCATTATAAGAAGCCGCCAACCACCACCATGCACCCTCCAAACCCTCCTCTCCGCTCGTCGTCCTCCTCTCAAACACCAGGTTATCAATTAATGAAAAGTGGGGTGTAAAGTCTAATTAATGAAAAGTGGGGTGTAAAGTCTAATTCAAGGCAAAATTCGGGGGGTAAAGTCAAAATTACCAAAATTAAAAATAAAAAATCTCGGCAGCGGATTGACATTGGGAAGGAAGCAACGGCTATCTCGGAATCATAAGAGGCGGTGCCACTGCCATTATAAGAAGCCGCCACCGCCACCGCCACCATGCAGCCTCCAAACCCT
>CANTAL010000263.1:90000-316426 GCA_947650365.1 Chamaelirium japonicum
ATACTGGTGCAACTGCACATATTACAGAAAATGCAGGTAAACTCACTAATCTTATGCCTTATCAAGGATCTGATTCAGTTATGGTTGGAAATGGGGACCAATTGCACATCTCTCATATCGGAGAAGGCAAAATAACAAGTAGGGGAACTACCATACCCTTGAGAGATGTGCTATTAGTCCCCAACATTAAGAAAAGCTTATTGTCAGTTTCTCAGCTTACTAGTGATTATCCTTGCTTCTTTGAATTTTATAATGATGGGTTTGTAATCAAGGATCGAAAGACATGCCGGGTTCTAGCATCGGGGAGTAAGCACGGAGGTCTTTATGCACTTGATGGATCGACAATCCAAGCATGCTTCTCCAAACGGTTTCAAACAGCAAATGAAGACGTGTGGCACAGGCGGCTGGGTCATCCACAAGAAAAGGTCCTACAGTATCTCCGTTCCAATGGTCTGATTTCAGTCAATAAAAAATCACATGGTGTATGCATGAGTTGCCAATTGAGTAAGAGTGCTAGACTTCCTTTTTATGCTTCCAATAATCGATCAGATGAACCGCTACATAAGGTACATTGTGACTTATGGGGGCCATCTCCGACTTTATCAGTACAAGGATTCCGGTATTATGTTGTGTTAATTGATGATTTCTCTCGCTATTGTTGGTTTTATCCATTAAAAAGAAAATCTGATTTTTTTAGAACATTTGTTATATTTCAAAAAATGGTAGAAACACAACTTGGTAAAAAGATAAAGATTTTTCAGTCAGATAACGGTGGAGAATTTCTCAAGAAAGAATTTCTTGATCATTTACTTGAGTACGGAATCATTCATCAGCTGTCATGTCCTGGAACGCCGCAACAAAATAGTGTTGCCGAACGCAAACATAGACATGTGGTGGAGCTCGGACTAGCCATGTTGTTCCAAGCCTCAGTGCCAAAATGCTTTTGGGTTGAAGCGTTTTCTACTGCAAACTTCCTTATTAATAGGCTACCATCATCGGCATTAGGTATGAAGTGCCCATACACTATCTTATACAACAAGAAGCCTGAGTATTCCATGCTCAGAACTTTTGGTTCTCGGTGTTATCCATATCTTAGACATTATGCGGCAAACAAATTCGATTCTAGATCATTACCATGCATCTTTTTGGGGTACAGTGACAAACATAAAGGGTATAGGTGTCTTCATCGATCAACTGGTAGAGTTTATATCTCTCGTCACGTGGTTTTTGATGAGGATGTTTTTCCATTTGCTCTATCTTCTGATTCATCAAATGCAGTGCATGCAGGGGAGCTATCAACTTATCATGATTCGAGCAATCCTTGCAAAGAAGACCAATCCCCACCATCTGATCTCACACCAATAGATCGTGCTAGGCTCTTTAATGAGCCATTGGTCCAAACTCATGATGACATACTTGCTCCTGCTGAATCCTCCATCCCACATGCTACTCCTGATGACTTGGTTGAACATGTCACTGATGAACCAACTATACGTGAGAGCTCACCTTTACATGATAACCCACCCAACTCACTTCCTTCCCCACCATTGCCTTCAACTGAATCATCTCATGTAATGACAACCAGAAGTAAAGTTGGTACCTTTAAGCCCAATCCCAAATATGCCCACATCACTACCATATCCTCAATCCCTTCTGAGCCTACAAGTGTTAAACGCGCCCTGCAACATTCCGGTTGGAAATCCGCCATGCTTGAAGAAATAAATGCTCTAGCAGAAAACAACACTTGGGTCTTGGTTCCTAGGGAACCACACATGAATGTGGTTGGCTGTCGTTGGGTCTTTAAAACCAAGCTTCGCTCTGATGGATGTCTAGAACGCTTAAAAGCAAGACTAGTTGCCAAAGGGTATGACCAACGAGAAGGAATTGACTTCTTTGAGACTTTCAGCCCAGTGATAAAACCTGGTACTATTCGGTTGATTCTCACTGTTGCAACAGTCAAAGGATGGCCAATTCGACAATTAGATGTAAAGAATGCATTCCTGCATGGCCATCTTCAAGAACCAGTTTATATGGAGCAACCACCAGGCTTCAAGAACTTAAACTTGTCAACTCATGTGTGTCAACTTCAACGAGCCTTATATGGGCTCAAACAGGCACCCAGGGCTTGGTTTGATCGGTTCAGCTCTTTCCTTCTCGGATACGGTTTCTACTGCAGTGTGGCTGATTCATCTCTTTTTGTTTACAGACATGGAGGTCGCACCATCATTCTTCTATTATATGTTGATGATATCATCCTAACCGGTGACACTCCATCACTTCTTGATGAGTTGATTGTCACTCTAGGAGGCACTTTTGCAATGAAGGATTTGGGTCCCTTAAATTTCTTTCTTGGGATAGAGGTTCACCATACTTCAAATGGTCTATTTTTATCTCAGTCCAAATATGCTAGTGATCTTCTCAAGCGTGCTCAAATGCAATCTTGCAAGCCACTTGCTACACCGATGGCAACCAAATCAATGGTGATTAAAGGTAGTAATGAACCCTATCCAGATGTGACACAATATCGAAGTATTGTTGGTGCATTACAATACTTGACCATGACACGTCCTGATCTCTCATATGCTGTGAATACTGTTTGTCAGTTCATGCATAACCCAACAATTGACCATTTTCAAATGGTGAAGCGTATTCTTCGATATGTTAGTGGCACCCTTCATCTCGGCCTACGGATCCTCAAATGCAGCACACTTGATCTCTTTGCCTTTTCAGATGCTGATTGGGCCGGGTGTCCGTCAACTCGTCGCTCTACGACCGGTTATTGTACATTTATGGGCTCTAATTGCATCTCATGGAGTGCAAAGAAGCAACCCACTATAGCGCGATCCAGTGCAGAGGCAGAATATCGTGCGATGGCATCCACAACTGCTGAGCTTACATGGCTTTCCTTCATTCTTCGTGATATTGGCATTGAGCAACCAAAGCCCTTTATGTTATTTTGTGATAATTTGGCAGCTTTGTACATGACAGTGAATCCGGTGTTCCACGCTCGCACCAAACATATCGAAATAGATTATCATTTCGTCCGTGAGAAGGTGGCTCTTGGATCTCTTATCACGAAGTTCGTCTCCTCCAAACAACAACTTGCAGATATTTTTACTAAACCTTTGTCTCGGGATGCCTTCCACGATTTGCGCAACAAACTTGGCCTGTGGTCAAGCTCCCAGTCCAGTTTGAAGGGGAGTATAAAAGAAAATATTCCTACTATAAAGATGGATGGTTCAGATTCACTGAAGGAGGACAAAATCCATATTGGTTCCAGTACTTAAGGAATTCAGCATGATCACGGCAGATCCTACATGAATGGATTTGGAAGAATTGATGGAGAATATTAATTCTCCTTTATTCTCTAAATATGTTTTGTATTCTCCCCATTTATGCCTCTTTAATTTGTTTCCTTTATATTGAAGAGTTTTCCATATGAGGAAAACTCAATTATTGTAAACAGCTGTAGCTCACCCTATTTAACACCAATACCATTCGTTCCCTCTGGTTGTAGAGGAAACCCAAAGAATATTGTGTTTCTTTATTAATGACTTAGTAATGCGGGTGGAGTTGAAGCGTTAATCTCTTGTGCAGGGTCTTCAAGCTGATGATCGAGGACTTGTGTGGGCTAAGCTATTCCATCGAGATGCGCTTGCTCTCGCCTCGTGAAGCGTTGGGTCGTTGAGTGATGGAGCTTCCTCATTTTCAGAGCCTCCACTTCTTTTGCTTTGGTCTTCAACTTGAGCGTTGGAGCCTTCTCATCTTCAGAGCCTCCACGTCTCTAGCTTCAAGTCTCAAATTTTCAGGTTGAAAAAAGCAACCATAACTAATTTTGGATTAGGTTCGGGTTAAGGGTTTAGGAAACTTAATCCAATCCGAACCCCTTACAGCCAAAAGTGGAAAAAATCTTTCATACAACCGTGATACTGCTTATTTGGCATCACAGACCAATCACAAACGCCTGAGCACCTCTCGGGGTGCATCATAGCCACACAATGGCAGCCATCGTGAAATATGCATCGCACTCAGCCCCAATTGCACCCGTCGGTTTCTCTAATTTAAACGACCATTGTGAAGAGAGGTGTTGGCTCCGGCGTTTCTGATTGATCCTTATGACACCTAAGATGGTATCACGGTTATACCAAAGTTCATCTCCCAAAAGTGTCACTCTGTCGCACTCTGGCAGCCACTAAACGATTTAAACTGATTGATAAAATATTGTCCCAGATGCAGTTTAGAAATTAAACACATAAACTGGGTTGTTGGTTTCTTGAAAACCCTAGGAACTTGCTTCGGTACTGAAAAATTTCGGAGCGTTGCATCCATGTTGTCGGGTTTAGTGTGCAAAACAAAAATTGTATCCCGATTATAGGGTTTACATATTGAAAGAAACTTGTCCTTTTTTTTGCTGATTTTGCTCCAAACCTTATGTCCGGGTTACATGGTTTATAGAGAAATCAACAAAAAAAAAATATAAAGCTGCCTCTATGCATATTCTCCCGACTGAATATTCTGTCGCATATGAAGCGAACCATCACCCAGCAAAAAATACAAAAGTCATTTAAGATATAAAGGAATATCTTTGTCATAACACCCGGAGTGCTCCAAAAGGCCGACCTTATGGGCGGAGGAGTGCACAACGGGTAAAACCAAAAGGCCGACCTTAGGGGTTCGACTCCTCTCCAATGATGATTGTCTCGCTGACGAATTGGGGAGCGACAGGTGACGATCCGAAAATAAACAGTCACGATCTATGGTTATGGGTTTAAACCAAAGGGGGATGTCACACCCCCGGCTGCCGCCGGTGGGCACCCGCCAGCCACCCCTTCCGACAATCGGCCGCCAACCGCTACCCCATGGTCTCTTGAATCGAGTAGGCCCTGCAGATGTATGGTAAGCAGAATAAAAAGAGGCGGTGCCATAATAAAAAATAAAAAATAAAAAATAAAAAATCTCGGCAGCGTATTGACATTGGGAAGGAAGCAACGGCTATCTCGGAATCAAAAGAGGCGGTGCCACTGCCATTATAAGTAGCCGCCACCGCCACCGCCACCGCCACCGCCACCATGCAGCCTCCAAACCCTCCTCTCCTCTCCTCTCGTCTCGTCGTCCTTCTCTCCTCGTCCTCCTCTCCTCTCGTCGTCCTCCTCTCAAACACCTGGTTATCACAATTAATCGCCGCCTCTCCAGGCCTCTAGACTCTGAGAGCCCAGGCCAGGATGATCCCATCAATCATGCCCATGCCCTCCTACTCGATCGTCCGCTACCGCCGTGGAGAACACAACATCGAGCTATGCGTGCCGACGGGAATCCGCTTCCATCCGAGTCCTGGGTGAGCCGTTTGCGGACTACCTGATTCCGGACATCAATGTGTACTGCTGCAACCCCGACCAGCTTCGTCGTAAGCTAGCTCCTGCCCATCCTCGGCCATCTCTTCTTCCTTGCTGCCATGCCCGTCTTTTCTTTTATTTTCTCCTCACTCCTAGCCTTTTCTTTTGCTGTGCTGTGCAGTTCACATCGTGAAAGGTCCGATGAGATGGGCCTATTTTTTTACCGTCACGACGCAGAGGTATCAGAAGGGATCGCAGTGGAATTGAACGACTCCCGGTGGGCACTGGAGGGCCAGCGGCACCGAGACCGGCATCCAGGTCGGGGAGGAGATCGTTGGTTTTACCAGAAAGTTGGTCTTTTATTGGGGGAACTCGCCGTCGGGGACCAAGACGCAGTACATCATGTAGGAGTATCGGATCAACAAACTCTTGCATCGCTTCAAAAATCTTTCCGACCCGAAGGTATATCATCAGATCATTGCCTGCCCTCTTTGTGTTCACCTCAATGCCTCTGAACTTAATTAGCTTGGATGTCATTGTGTGCTTTAACTTCTATGTTCAGTGTTTAATTTCTCGTTTTGTCCCTCTTTCTGTTCTTGTTTCAGATGGTTAACTGCGTCGTATGCAAAGTGTACACCAAGAAGCCCAGATCGCAGTCCGATCGAGATCAGTCCGAAGCAAGATTTCAAGAAATCGGAGATCAGCTGACATGAAAGCCAAGTATTCAAACCTGACCTCGAAAGCGATCGAGCAACAAGAAGGCCAGGCAAAGAATGTTTTGTGAAGAATGATCGAGCTTGTAAACCATCCCATAAAATTTTTGTTGTTGGAACTCTGGTAGCATGATTACCATCTCCACTGTCCCTAATTCCATTTTAGCATTGTGTCGATATATGGTTCTGACAATGCATTTGTAGTCATTAATTGTTGTCGATGTTTCAGTTAATTCTCATTTTAGGGTATATATAGATTTAGGGTTACGTTTAGGATTAGTTGATTGGATGATAATAGATCGAAGGGCATGCAGTTTTGTTATTTAAATTGATTGAAAAAGTCAACGGAGGGACTTCCTATCATTGCATCTTTTGGGGAGGGTCCTAATGCAAAAGCATCTTGTTGTCAATCCTTTTCACCAAACTGATCTCTTACCAGGGACCTAACACTAAGCCCAACAAGCACAAGGCCAAGAGTGAGAACATAAACCTATTGCCCAACAACCAATCCTGGTCTTTAGGGATTAAATCAATGTAATCAACGTTTGTCATCGTTTATGATCTGGAACCGATCTCTTGTCTTTAGGGACTCTCTTGATTGATCTCGTTAAGAACAAGATTAATTTCCTTGCTTAGCCACTCTACGCCCAAGTTGTCTGTTGGGTGGTGCATCCACAAGTATGTACGTCCTGAAAGGCTGAACCTATGCTCAATTGTCAGTGGATCTATAGTCTCTCTCGAGTATCCAAATTGCCATGCCCTAATCGTTATGGTCGGCAAGATACTCACAGTTATTATTCATAGTTTCAATGTTTCTTTCAGATATATCCATACTCTTTAAGAGATCCAATCGAATCAAGAGGCCATGTCGTCCATACTCCATACTAAGGCAGCTTTGGCAGATGAGCTTTGTGCCTTTCAACAGACACACACACTTTGTATTTTCTTCCTCTCCTTCCTAGCAAGGTCCCTTGCAGCTGTAAGCTAACGACTCGCCTTGTTGCTATAGTATTTAAACACGAGTATGCCATCGAATTTTAGGAGACATTAGCCCTTGTGGCAAAGATGACTTCTAGTTTTGCTCTTATCGCCATTGGTTGTTGTTCGTGGGAGGTCCTTGTTCTACATTGATGTGAAAAAAAGCCTTTCTTCTATGTGACTTAACTGAAGAGAACTACATGAATCCTCCTCCTAGGCTCTCGATCTCCTCCTTCAGTTACTGTTTTGTCATCTTCTTGGAGATGTATATGTTGGAAAAAGGAAGGACACAAGGAATCACCCTACCCTTGAGCAGAGGTATGACTTGTCCCCTAGATTGGGGAAGATTCCACCCTCCGCTGAAGGTAGTAAAGTGGGTGTCGAGGGTAACTCTGCCTAAGAGTATTTTTCCAGCGTAGCTGCGGACAATTGGGATTGTTTTTGCCTATTTATGGTTGTCCGAGGATAGGGGAAAGTGCCTTTGCCCTTGCGGCACCAGTGTGGGGGAAAATCTTCGTGCCGACCCGAAGACTTTCGCAGCACCAGTCAATTGGAGTGGAAGTTGACGTCGAAGATCGTTGGTCGATCTGTTGACTGAAGTTGAAGCTTTTGATATGTAAATAGAGAGATGCAATCAGAGAGAGTATTTGACACGAGAGGTGATCTCGGAGTTCAGCCGAAGCCTACGTCTCCGTGCTATAGGGAGCAACCCGAATTCACTAACACTTTTCCCGAAGTAACCTCGACAGGCCGAGTGTTACTGCAGCCTCTTTGATCTCTTCGAAGATAAGAAGATGATCAAGGAGAGGTGAAGGGTGAGGAGATAGAAATTTCAGAGCTCTGGTTTCTGAAAATCGGAACTGGAAATCAGTTTCTGGATATGGGATCCGATCATTTTACCTTCGAAGGCTCTGCTATTTATAGACTTTCCTGGTGGCAAATGGCGGTTTCTGCTGCAACATCTGGGGATTCTCCAGGTAAAGCTGGCGGGTCCCTCGAAAGCCTTCGGGGACCCACCAGGCAGGGTCGAGGGGTCCCGCTGTGATCTCCGGGGACCCACCAGGCAGGGCCGGTGGGTCCCGTTGTGGTCTTCGGGGGCCCACTAGGCAGGGCCGGTGGGTCCCATGGTAGTCTTCGTGGGCCCACCAGGCAGGGCCGGTGGGTCCTGCTGTTGGCAGACTTCTTGCCAAAATTTGCACCCACAGTTACCCCCTCCAAGTTAGCTAAGAGGGCACCTTGGCTGGCTTGGATTCGTGGTGCAAAGCTAATGACCCCCTGTCACATATGTAGAGGAGCTATGTCGAGTGTTTAGCATTTGAAAATAGACTGATCAGTCAATTTTGACCGTTCGGTCAATTTTGACCGTTCGGTCAAATTCAACCGGTCGAGGATTGGGTGATCGGTCAAAAAACATGGTTTTTTGACCGATCCAGTAGAAATTTGACCGATCGGTCGATTTTGACCGTTTGGTCAATTTTCACCGGTCGAGGATTGTGTGATCGGTCAAAAAACATGGTTTTTTGACCGATCCAGTGGAATTTTGTCCGATCGGTTGATTTTGATCGATCGGTCAATTTTGACCGATCGGTCAAATTTGACCGATCGGTTAAATTTGACCGAACGGTCAATTTCAACCGGTCAGGGATTGTGTGATCGGTCAAAAAAAACATGGTTTTTTGACCGATCCAGTGGAATTTTGACTGATCGGTTGATTTTGACCGATCGGTCAATTTTGACCGATCGGTTAAATTTGACCGAACGGTCAATTTCAACCGGTCAGGGATTGTGTGATCGGTCAAAAAACATGGTTTTTTGACCGATCCAGTGGAATTTTGACCGATCGGTTGATTTTGACCGAACGGTCAAATTTGACCGTTCGGCTAAAATCAGCCGGTCAGGGTTGGGGTGATCGGTAAAAACCCTCAGTTTTTGGCCAGATCTAGTAGAAGATCGACCGATCGGTTGATTTTGACCGAACGGTCAAATTTGACCGTTCGGCTAAAATCAGCCGGTCAGGGTTGGGGTGATCGGCAAAAACCCTCATTTTTTGGCCAGATCTAGTAGAAGATCGACCGATCGGTTGATTTTGACCGAACGGTCAAATTTGACCGTTCGGCTAAAATCAGCCGGTCAGGGTTTGGGTGATCGGCAAAAACCCTCAGTTTTTGGCCAGATCTAGTAGAAAATCGACCGATCGGTTGATTTTGACCGAACGGTCAAATTTGACCGTTCGGCTAAAATCAGCCGGTCAGGGTTTGGGTGATCGGCAAAAACCCTCAGTTTTTGGCCAGATCTAGTAGAAAATCGACCGATCGGTTGATTTTGACCGAACGGTCAAATTTGACCGTTCGGCTAAAATCAGCCGGTCAGGGTTTGGGTGATCGGCAAAAACCTTCAGTTTTTGGCCAGATCTAGTAGAAAATCGACCGATCGGTTGATTTTGACCGAACGGTCAAATTTGACCGTTCGGCTAAAATCAGCCGGTCAGGGTTTGGGTGATCGGCAAAAACCCTCAGTTTTTGGCCAGATCTAGTAGTAAATCGACCGATCGGTTGATTTTGACCGAACGGTCAAATTTGACCGTTCGGCTAAAATCAGCCGGTCAGGGTTTGGGTGATCGGCAAAAACCCTCAGTTTTTGGCCAGATCTAGTAGAAAATCGACCGATCGGTTGATTTTGACCGAACAGTCAAATTTGACCGTTCGGCTAAAATCAGCCGGTCAGGGTTTGGGTGATCGGCAAAAACCTTCAGTTTTTGGCCAGATCTAGTAGAAAATCGACCGATCGGTTGGTTTTGACCGAACGGTCAAGTTTGACCGTTCGGCTAAAATCAGCCGGTCGAGGTTAAAGTCTTGAACCTGTACTTCTGTGGAAGCTGCATAGCTTGTTCCTCTCCTTTGATCTTTGGTAGTCTTGAATATCGATGGAGTTTGATTTTTTCTACTTGAATCTCCGGTTTGCTTGAATGTGATTTTGAACCGGCGGTCCGGTTTACTCAGACTGGTGACTTGCTTGGACCGTTTGGTTCACGTGGACCGGTAGGTCTGACGCTTCGTCTGGTCCGACGGTTCACCTGATTTTGCGCTTACTACGGATGGATGCCACGTGTACCTACAAAAACACGCGATTTGATATGGTGAAGACACGTGTCTTCTCGATTTGCGCACCTGTTTTACCCCGGGTATATAAGTTTCTCTTGCTGTCATTTTTGCCTCACGCTTTCAGAATTTTTCGAAGTCCAGACTCTTTGCTTCCCACCTCTCGTTCTTCATTTCCTTTCGATCGGTCAAATGGCATCTTCGGGCAATTCGAAGAAGAGTGCTGTTCCATCCAAGAGAAAGGGGAAGGAAGTTGTTGAGGAAACGACTGTCCCGAAGGGCCGTGGCAAAGGCAGGGCCGAATTGATCGAACTTGGTCAACTTGGTAAGAGGCACCAGGGAGTTGGATTCGCTTCTGCATCTTCAAGGCCAGAGCAGATCCCCAAGGCAAAGTTTGTCCTCTGTCCGCAGCTACCTCTGGAGGCGGAGCCTGAGTTCGGGTACAACATTGGCAGTAAACTTACAGATGCAAAGAGGGAGAAGCTGTAGGAGTTGCTGGCATGCTTCACAGAGGGAAAGGCTCGACCAGCGCTTCCGGGTGTTCTATCCGCTTTCGGCGTTGATAGGCGGACAGTCTTTGTCTCGTGGGCGAGCAAGGAGCAAGTGATGGGAACCATGGTCACGATCGGCCAGCTCAACTGTGGACTGCGCCTTCCGTTGCTGCCTTTCGCCGCGAGGCTGCTGAATGTTTCCGGTCTCTGTCCTGGGCAGGTTACCGGGAACTCCTGGAGGATCATCTACGCTTTCTGTCGCGTAGAATCGGACTTCCAGAAGGAACTTAGGGAATGCTACTCCAGCATCCCTGAAGGTGAAGAAGCCCGAATCGAGCTGGGGTATTTCTTCTACCACTACCGATGGGCTTGGAGGAAGGACAGCCCGTTCTACTACTTGACAGGGGTCACTGCCCTCCGCCCGATTTTCGACACCATAGGATCCGACAAGCTCTACACTGACTGGCCGTTGTCAGTGTCTGGTGCCTGGACTCCCATGTCTGTTCTGGAGGTTCCACGATACAAGGTACACAAGGAGACCGAGGTGTACTGCACAGGAGGAGCTCTCTCTTGGCCTCCAGAACGAGTAGGGGCCCTCGACAACCTCTTTCTGGAGCTGACGTGTGGGACCAGATCTTGGAAGCAATTTTCGAATTGCCCAGTCCGTCACGGCAAGGCCAACCTCCTCCATCGATCGAAGCTTCGCTACGAAGACAATGAGGTCATCTACTCAGATTATGAGGAGGACCCTCAGTCAGGAAAGATAACTAGAAAACTTCGTTTCGAGAAGAAGGCTTATGCAGCCAGGCGCGCACTTCCCTCGGAGAAACTGGTGATTCCGAAGGGACCAGCGAAGAAGAAAAGGAAAATCCTCATCCAGCAGGAGGATGATGAGGAGAAAAAGAAAGAGGAAGATGAAGAGGAACAAGAGAGAGAGGTGGAAGGTGGAGGCGAAGAAGATGAGGGCGGTGACGACGATGATGACGAAGATGATGATGGCACTGACAGCGACGGGGGAGAGGATGGAGAAGACGAGGATGATGAAGATGGGGGTGGTGAGGAAGAAATTCCTCCCACCCCCACTGATGGTGATCAAAGACATGGGAGTGGAGAGGAAGAAATTCCTCCCACCCCCACTGGAGGTGCTGATGAAGATTCGCAGCCGATCCTCATAGATGAGGCTAAGGCTCGCAAGATGGAAACGGTCATGGACGCAACGGGCGATGGCCGTAAAGTGGTTCCCACTTACGACTTCGGGGAACTGAAGAAGAACCCCTTGCGTTTCAAGATCAGGATATCGGGGAGTGGTGGGGTTGGAAGCAACCCTACACCCCTCGATCAGATACCTCCCAAGATTCCCTGCCTGGAAGGGCCAACTACAAGTGGGGGTGTGGAGGTTGAACAACCCCCACCCCCCTCACGATCTTTGGCCGAAGAGGTAGCTGCCATGGTGGCAGGGCTCGACCATTCGAGCGGTCACGAGGACGAAGGGGGAGCTTCACCTCCTCGAGACGTTCCCTCTCCTGCTCATTTGGAGAGAGGAAGTCGGGTTGGTGAAGCTACTCCTCAACCCTTGCCAGAGCCAACCCCCATCGAGGAGAAATCGACCCCCAAGGGTAAGAGCTCCGACCGTGGAAAGGGAAAGGCTCCTCAAGTCGAGGCTTCAGGTACTTGTACTGCCTTGCCTTGATTGAATTGCTGTTGAGGCTCGAAAATATTCTAACACTTTGAGCTCTTGTGTTGATTGCAGGTACACCTACTGGCACGGCTAAGAAGTTGCGGAGTTTGGGTGATGTTGACATCAACCACCCCACTAGCACGCTTCGGAAGCTTTGCAACCTTCCAGAAGCTACTTTCGACGAAGCCTTCGATCGGCTTGAAGTAGTGGTATATGCGTTTGCTCGATTGACTATTCGAATTGTATCTTCAGAATAATTCTAACTCTTTGTTCATCTGCAGAATTCAGTAGTTTTGAGAATCGCAAGCACTATTTCCAGAAGGGCAGGAGAACGGGAGGCCGCATCCGAGGTGTCTCGTTTGTAAGCTGATCTGGTGGCTGCTCACGAAGAGAGGGATAAGCTGAGGGAACAGCTATCCTCGAAGAAGGAGTCTCTCAAAGCTACAATCGAAGATCTTCGAAGGGAGAAGCTGGAGAACAAGACGTTGCAGGATCGCAACGAAGCACAGAGCCACGAGCTTGAGTCTCTGAAGAAGCGGCTCTCCAAGGTAGAGACTATGAAGATCAAGGAGTTAAAGGAGCAGCTCGCTGCCCAGCACTCAGCCTATGCTGCCAGGGAAGAGGCTTCGAAGAAGGAGCTAGAGCACGCGCTCTCCGAAGCCAAGAGTTACCGGGAAACAGCTGAGAAGGCGGCAGAAGCACTCAGGGCACATGCTAGCAGTGTCCGATCTTCTAAGGCTTCGGCTGCGAGCAAGGCTCGTGGTGAATCTGAAGGAGACAGGTCGCGAGCTCAAAGCGTAGCCAAGCCCTGATGTATCTCTCCCTTTTTCTCTGTTGTTTACTTGTAAACTTGACATGTAGTAGCCCCACATTGTACTTGGAAATTTTTTGATAATAGAAGACATCTTTTTGGTATTTGAAACTTGAATGTCTCTTTTGAGTTGAATGTCTTTGAATGTTGAGTTCTGGAATGCTATTGGGATGATGGAGTATTCATACATTTGAATGTAAGTTGCATATACATACACTTGAATGTAAGGGGTTGAGTCACGACTCAATCACCCAAACTTGTAACTTTGAAAATTGAATTTGAATTCGAGTAACATTTGAATGTGAGGGGTTGAGTCGCAACTCAAGCACCCAAACCTGTTAGACGATATCGAATTGATTGAAATTGAATATTGAATTTCGAAGGTCAGTTTAACATTTGCTAGTAAGGGGTCGAGTCGCAACTCTAACACCCAAACTTGTTAAGACCTGGTAACTTGAAAATTGGAAATTTGAAACTGCTTCAGAACTTGGATTGAAAAGATGAACATTTGTACATTTGAACATTCGAAAGAGAACTTTATTCAATACACAAATTACATCAGGGATAGAATAACTTGAGATGTCGAGAATTCCAAGCTCGAGACAATCTATCTCCTTCTGGTGAGATCAGTCTGTAGGAGCCTTTGCCTCCCACTGACTCGACAATGTAGGGACCTTCCCAGTTGGGAGCTAGTTTTCCACTGCTATGCTCCTTGGTGTTGTAGAAAACAGCTCTGAGTACCAGACTGCCAATTGGGAATTGTCTCTTGTAGACTTTCTCATCATAGGCTCTTTTGATCTTCTGCTGGTATTTGGCCACACGAAGGGAGGCTTGGTCTCGTAGTTCTTCAGAGAAGTCTAGATCATTGATCCTAAGCTCTTCATTGATTCCTTCTTCAACTGCTCTGGTCTTCAGAGTACTTGATATGTTTTCTGTTGGGAGTACCGCCTCTGATCCATAAGTTAGACGAAAGGGTGAGAACCCTGTTGATCTTCTCGGAGTTGTGCGATATCCCCAAAGGACTTCAGGTAGAACCTGTTCCCACAACCCTTTCTTGTCGTTGAGTTTCTTCTTGAGTATACCAAGAATAGCTCTATTGGAGGCTTCAGCTTGGCCATTGCATTGAGGGTATCTCGGAGTTGAATAGAAAAGCTTGATACCGTTGTTCATACAGAACTCTCGAAACTTGTCGGAGTCAAATTGAGCTCCATTGTCAGCAACAAGAACTTGAGGTGTACCGAACCTTGAGAAGATGTTGTGCCGAATGAATTTGATCACTTCGTCGTCTGTCTCTCGGAAGAGGGGCACAGCTTCAACCCATTTGGTGAAGTAGTCTGTGGCTAGTAGTAGGTACTTCTTCTTGCTTAGAGTTGGAGGAAAAGGTCCCAAGAAATCTAACCCCCATTGATGGAAAGGCCAAGGACTTGATAGTTGGTGAAGCTCATCTGCAGGGAGATGGATAGCTCGAGCGTATCGTTGGCATGGCTCGCATCTTTGAACAACTTGTCGAGCATCTTTCGCCATTGTTGGCCAGTAGTAGCCTTGTAGCTTCGTCTTGGCTTCAAGAGATCTTCCTCCCGAATGATTTCCACAAGCTTCGGAGTGGATATCAATCAGGATTGCCTTTGCTTGTTCGGGACCAATGCATTTGAGCAACATCCCGTTGTGAGATTTGAAGTATAGGTCCTCTCCTTGTAGAATGTAGCATGGGAGCTTCCTTTGAAGCCTTCGGGCTTGATTTGGATCTTCTGGTACTTTGCCATATTTGAAGAAGTCAAAAATTGACTGTCTCCAATCTTCGAACTCACTTGACGTAGCAATGTTTGACATTAATTGATCTCCACCCCCAGATCTCTTGGTGGTAGTAAGGATCTGTTGATCGGGGACGGTCTTGGGCACTCCTTGATAATCGATCTGTATTTGCCTTCCTCCGAGTGAGTCTCCAAGAACTGAGGCAGCATTGGCTAAGGCGTCGGCTTCTCGGTTCTCTGCTCTTGGAATTTGAACAAACTCAGCATGAGTAAAACGCTGTTGAAGACGTCGTACTAAGGCCAAGTAGAGTTGCATTCTTTCTTCACGAGCGGTGTACTCTCCATTGATTTGCCTTATAATCAACTGGGAGTCGCTGTATACAATGATTCGATCTACCCCCAGGGATTCTGCCATTTCGAGTCCGGAAATGAGTGCTTCGTATTCGGCTTCGTTGTTGGTGGCGTTGAACCCGAGGAGAGTGGCCTTCTGTAGATGATCAAGTTCGGGGGATACCAAGACTATCCCAGTTCCCGAACCGATCGAACTTGAAGCTCCATCAGTATAAAGCTTCCAAGGAGGAGTTGTAGTAATAACTTCAAGACTTGGATCAAGTTTTGTTGCAGGATTGATCGGAGGATTATCCTTATCTTCCAAGCGCATGTCGACATCCTCTTCCCAAGTGATGGGGTCTTCAACTGGAAAGTCAGCTAGAAAATCAGCAATTGCTTGACCTTTGATGGAAGTGCGAGATTCGAATTGAATTCCCAGAGAGCTCATTTCGATCACCCATTTGGTCATACGACCAGTTCGACCAGCTTTGTCAACGATATCCTTGAGTGAGTGTTCTGAAATGACGGTGATCTGGTGGGAGACGAAATAAGGTTGTAGACGTCGTGATGCAGTGAGTAAGGCGAGAATGACCTTCTCAGTTTTGGAGTAGCGAGTCTCAGCCGGAAGAAGAGTATGGCTGATGTAATAGACTGGATGTTCGAAGCCTTCTCTTCTACTGACTAGGACTGCGCTGATTGCTTGATCGGTCACGGTGAGATATAGCCATAAGTCTTCTTTTGGAAGTGGAGCAGTCAGGATAGGAGCTTGCACCAGATATTTCTTGATGCTTTGAAAAGCTTCTTCACAAGTTGAACTCCATCCCGATGTATCTGCCTTTCGCAGCTTGTCGAAGAGAGGTTTACATTTGTCAGAAGACTTTGAAATGAACCGGTTGAGAGCAGCAAGTCTTCCAGTGAGACGTTGTACTTCTTTCCGATTTGTAGGTGAAGGCATGTTGAGGATGGCTCGAATTTGATCAGGGTTGGCTTCAATGCCCCTCCTGGTCACAAGATGACCCAGGAATTTGCCAGATTGAACTCCGAAAGCGCATTTGGCAGGGTTGAGCTTCATACGATACTTTCGAAGGACTTGGAAGGTTTCTGCCAAATCAGATAGATGCTTCCCTCTAGTGGAGCTCTTGGTGAGGAGATCGTCGACATAGACTTCGACGTTGCGACCGATCTGATCTTCGAACATCTTGGTGACTAGCCTTTGATAGGTAGATCCAGCATTTTTGAGGCCAAACGGCATTACCTTGTAGCAGTAGAGACCTCGGCTAGTCACAAAGCATGTCTTCTCTTGATCATCCGGATGAAGCAGAATTTGATTGTATCTAGAGTACCCATCCATGAAAGACAATAGCTCGTGGCCAGCAGTGGCATCGACGAGTCTATCAATCCTTGGCATGGGGAATGGGTCTTTGGGACAAGCCTTGTTGAGATTGGTAAAGTCGATGCAGACTCTAACCTTTCCGTTCTTCTTTGGAACAGCAACTATGTTAGAGATCCAGGTTGGATACTCTACTTCACGGATGAAGCCAGCTGCGAGTAACTTGGTGATTTCTTCTTGCACAGCAACTTGTAGCTCTGGTCGAATGGTGCGTGGCTTTTGCTTGACAGGCTTCATTCCTTCTTTGGTCGCAAGTCGGTGACAAGCGTCATCTGGATTGATACCAGGCATGTCTTCAAAGCACCAAGCGAAGACGTCGATATTGGACTGGAGGAAGGATACCATGTCTTGCGCTTCTGCGTCGTTAAGATCGGTACCAATAAACGTTTGTCGAGGGAGATCTCCGCTGCCGATGTTGATGGGAATGATTTCTTCTACTGAAGGTGATGCTTCCCATTCGATTGTTGGAGGTTCTGTCAGCGGAATCTCCTTTGATTGCTACTTGGAAGAGGGACCAGCTTCATCTCGTGGCCGCTTTGGAGGAGCAATGTTGATCTTTCGATCTGTCTTTGCCGCTGCAGCTTCACAAGACCTTCCAGCTTGCTGATCGCCTCGAATGCAGACGATGCCTTCTCCAGTTGCGAATTTGAGTAGTTGATGATAAGAAGAGGAGATGGCATTGATCTGGTGGAGGAATGGTCGCCTGAGGATGGCGTTGTAGCTAGACACTCCTTCAACGATTGCAAACCTCACCGAGACTCGAGTCTCTCGGCTAAGGTCTAGAGTGAATCTTGATTCGCCCACTGTGATGCTTTGTTCGCCGTTGAATCCAGTGATCACAGTTGGAACGACGTCGAGGCTTTGATATTTATGTCCCAGACGTTTGAAGCAGTCTGAGAACATAATATCGATGGAACTCCCGGTGTCGATGAGAATCCGATTGACGGTGCTTCCGTCAATGATGAGTTTCAAGACCAGGGGGTCTCGATGGGGAGTATGAACACCTTGAAGATCAGTGTCGTTGAAGACGATGGATGGCCAAGCAAGACCTTCGATGGGCTTCTCGATCCAGGTATCTTCTTTGTTTGCAGTAGATCGAACATGGAAGATGCGCCGAATCTGCCGATCAACCTCCTTCCCTGTCACTGATTGATTGTGCAATGATCCATGAATGCCAAAGATATTGGCATTCACGGTGAGAGGTGATGGGTTGGAAGAGATCTGATGAATCCAGCAAGCCTCTTTCCCCTTTGCAGAGGATCGGTGTTGGTCTTGTCCTTCTCTGGTGAATTCATGTAGATGGCCTTCTCTCAGCAAGTCTTCGAGATGAAACTTTAGCCGATAGCACCGATCGGTGGAATGGCCATGGCTTCGATGGAAATCACAATAAACAGTTTTGTCGGCTGTGAACTTTGTGTTCGGCTGAAGTGGATTGGGTCTTCGAAGAAATTCTTCGTGTTGAATGCGGTCGAGGATCTGTTCGACCGGCATATTCCACTCGGTGAAAGTGGTCTTCGTTGGAGATCGACGCCCATCATTCTTTGATCTTTTGTTGGCCGGAGGGGCTGCTGCTTCAGCATTGTGAGCCTTTGCAGCATACTTAGGAGCTTCTCTTTCAGCAGGCCTTCTCTTAGTTTCTCGTCCCTTCCGAGCGACTTGATCGTCTTCCACCTCAATCTCCCTCTGGATTCGGTCAAACATTGCACCCAGAGAAGGAGGGGGATTGCGGATAAAGTCGTTGTAGATATGTAGATCGAAGCGGAGGGCGTTCTGGAAAGCCAACATGATGGCTTCATCATCCAGATGTCTTCCAGAGAGAGCAGCATGCTCGTTGCGAAACCTCCTCGTGAAGCTGCGGAGAGTCTCGTCTGTACCCATCCTTAGTCGGTAGAGAGAGTCGAGCTTCTTCTCTGGCTTCAGATTGAGTTGATAGTGCTGCACAAAGAGGTTAGCCAAAACACCGAACTGGGTGATGGACCCAGCTCGGAGATTGTGATACCAGTCGAGTGAAGGCTCGTCGAGACTTCCCGCGAAGGTACGGCAGAGCACATTGTTTTCCTCTTCGTGTGGCGTTAGAGCTTGCTTGAAGGCAAGTATATGGAGGCTTGGGTCTCCTCTGATGCAGTTGAATTTGGGGAGGATAGGAGTTCTCCATCCTCTTGGAAAGGTGGTCTCGAAGAGACTTCGATGTAGAGGCCCGGCAGAGGAGTAACCATCCCTACGACCGTGTCCTCGACCTAGAGGTGGGTCAAGAGGCAAGATCGCAAGGTCTTGCTCAGGCATTGAAGTATTTGCCGGTTGAAGTCGGTGTCGTAGGTCTGATCCAAGTCCACGTTGGAGTGGAATGGAAGGGGAGACTCTACTCTTTGAAGGAGCACCTTTCATTTGGTGCTTCCTTGGTATGTTGAGCTTTGAAGGTGCCCTCTTGTCGCAGTTGCGGCCAGAAGACGATTGGGAAGACTCGTCGTCGAGGCGATCCCAAACACTCTGCTTCCAAGGGGCAGCAGAGGGAGTTGGGTCACGGCGAATCCTCTCGGGGGCAGCAGTGCCCATTGATCTCCGTTGCTCGGAGTGGATTGAACGTTGTGGAAGATTGACCCTCTCACTTGTAGAGGGGATAGGCAGAACGATCCCAGCTTCGGAAGCTGCTTTCTTAAGAGCATCCCTCTCAGCCGTGAGGGTGGCGTTTTGTTTCGCCAGTTGGAGCAATTGGAAATCGACTGCAGAGACTTGGTATATCGATGGAGGGTCTTCAGCAGGAGCAGGGACAGTCTGCCCAATTGATTGATGAGGATGAGGGGCGATCGGTCGATCGACTGATCTCCCGCTTCCTGAGTGAACCCTCATCTCGGGGACAGCAAGGGGCTGCCCGAAGTTGAGCCTTTGACTCATTGAACGAGTCTCAGGACGAGGTTGATGTTGAGTGTTACTTCCTTCTGGTTGACCCTGGTGCTTCGTCCTCGCCATTCAGAGAGCGAAGGGTGCAACGAGAGTGCCGACGTCCGATCAGTTGTCTGATCAACTGAGGAGGCGAGGAAGTTTGGCTATCAAGATCAGTTGTATGCTCAACCGATCAAGTAGTAGTGGAGAGAGCTCGACTTTTTGCTCGGATCCCACAGACGGCGCCAAACTGTGGGGGAAAATCTTCGTGCCGACCCGAAGACTTTCGCAGCACCAGTCAATTGGAGTGGAAGTTGACGTCGAAGATCGTTGGTCGATCTGTTGACTGAAGTTGAAGCTTTTGATATGTAAATAGAGAGATGCAATCAGAGAGAGTATTTGACACGAGAGGTGATCTCGGAGTTCAGCCGAAGCCTACGTCTCCGTGCTATAGGGAGCAACCCGAATTCACTAACACTTTTCCCGAAGTAACCTCGACAGGCCGAGTGTTACTGCAGCCTCTTTGATCTCTTCGAAGATAAGAAGATGATCAAGGAGAGGTGAAGGGTGAGGAGATAGAAATTTCAGAGCTCTGGTTTCTGAAAATCGGAACTGGAAATCAGTTTCTGGATATGGGATCTGATCCTTTTACCTTCGAAGGCTCTGCTATTTATAGACTTTCCTGGTGGCAAATGGCGGTTTCTGCTGCAACATCTGGGGATTCTCCAGGTAAAGCTGGCGGGTCCCTCGAAAGCCTTCGGGGACCCACCAGGCAGGGTCGAGGGGTCCCGCTGTGATCTCCGGGGACCCACCAGGCAGGGCCGGTGGGTTCCGTTGTGGTCTTCGGGGGCCCACTAGGCAGGGCCGGTGGGTCCCATGGTAGTCTTCGTGGGCCCACCAGGCAGGGCCGATGGGTCCTGCTGTTGGCAGACTTCTTGCCAAAATTTGCACCCACAACCAGCATCCAAGAAGCCCAAGGGTAAAACTCAATCAGGCAGTTGTTCCTTAGTGTCCTCAGAGCTTTAGTGTCCTAGGATAAAGGTCGTTGAAGCACCTAAGATTGTGGACCCGCTTTTAATGACTTAGTAATGCGGGTGGAGCCTCAGCAATACCTCTGCGCTCAACGATATATATCCTCGTAGCCTCTGGTCTGAGGATGATGTTCGCTACGGCACCTGACCCATGCGCCCTCTATATAATTCGGCATTCAGATGTGGTTGCAGTTAAGTGGACCCAAGATTGATGACGTCATCATAAGATGATTCAGTTATGCTTGTTGCATGTGAGTTAAGTTAAGTAATGGGTCTGAAGTGCCACATCAGCTTAAACAGATATGAAAGTGGCCTCAGGCGTAAATTAATGATCCTCTTTTCTACACACATCAACTATGGCATCTATAGGTTATTATAGTTGATTATTTGATAGTAATCTTCTATAAATCGTGATCTCCTCCTCCAAACCATGTATGCTCTCAAGACCCTAGACTTCTTTCCCAAGTTTTTCATTTTTTTTCTTTTGGGATCCCTGACTTGAATATTGGAGGAGGGATTTGGGAGATCAATCTCCTGGTGTTCTCTTTTGTGTTTTTGCACAGATCAATGACCTGGAATATAGTGCTAATCTCAGCCTCCCCAAAACTGGTGCCATATGTGGATCCGAATAGAGTGTCCCATGCTAATTTCATCCCTCTATTTGTTTGATCATCTCCTCCGACGATTTTGAGTCCTCGACGATGATTAGTCATCAAATACCAACGGTGATCTCATCAAGAACAAGATTTCCTTGCTTAGCCACTCCACAACCAAGTTGTTCGTTGGGTGGTGTATCGACTAGGATGTTCTGAACCCAGGGGCAGACCTATGTGGAGATTAGAGGGGGCCTCAATTGAGGTTTTGAAATTTTTTTAAAATGTTCATAAATGTCCCCTAAAAGAATATTTCAAAAAGGGATTGAGGCCTCAATTGCTGTTTTGAAATTTGTCTTAATTTTTTTTAAAATGTTCATCCCTCTATATTCTTGATCATCTCCTCCGACGATTTTGAGTCCTCAACGACGATTAGTCATCAAATACCAATGGTGACCTCATCAAGAACAAGATTTTCTTGCTTAGCCACTCCATAGCCAAGTTGTTCGTTGGGTGGTGTATCGACAAGCATTTTCTCATAAATGTCCCCTAAAAAAAAAATTCAAAAAGGAATTGAGGCCTCAATCACGGTTTTGAAATTGATCTTAAATGTTCATAAATACCCCCCCCCTTCAAAAAGTAATAATAATAATAATAATTTTAAAAAATAATTTGAATTTTCTAATTCTAGGTCCGACACTGCCTAAACCAATCTCAATTGTCAGTGGATCTTGAGCCTATCTTGCACCACTACCCTAAGTGTCCGAATCGTCATGCCCTAATCGTTGTGGTCTACAAGATACCCATAATTACTATTAATTGTTTCAGTGTTTTCTTTCGGCTATCCATATTTATATGAGATCATGTACAATCAATATCTAGGTCATTCAGATTCCATTGTAAGGCAGCTATGGCAGATGAGCTTCACACCTATTAGTAGACACACACTTGGTACTTTCTTCCTCTCCTTCCTAGGAAAGTCCCTAGCAGCTGTTGTTTGATCTAGAAACTCACGACTCGCCTTGTTACTAGAGTATTTAAATAGGAGTATGCCATTGCTTTTTAGGAGACTTTAGCCTCTATGGTAAAGATGACTTCTATTTTTGCCCTTACTGCTATTGGTGGTAATTTGTGGGTGGTCCTTGTTCCATATGGACGTGGAAAAAATCATTTCTTCTTAGTGACTTAACTGAAGAGGTCTACATGAATCCTCCTCCTAGGCTTTCTCATCCTTTAGGCACTTTTTGTCATCTTCTAGGAGCTTTAGATGTTGGAAAAACGCAGCACACATGGCATCACCCTACCCATGAGTAGAGGCATGACTTATCCCCTAGACTGGGGCAGATTCCACCCTTAGCTGAAGGTAGTAAAGTGGGTGTCGAGGGTAACCCTGCCTAGGAGTATTTTGCCAGCATAGTTGCAGACAACTGGTGTGTGTACCCTTCTTTCTCGGAGCTAGCCGCGCAACAGGCAGAGAGGGGGGGGGGGGGGGGGGGGGGGGGTCGGCCGCGCAACAGACCCCCCCCCCCCCCCCCCCAACCTCCCTTCGGTCGGCCGGTCATCAGACAGCAGGGGGGGTCGGCCGCGCAACAGACCCCCCCTACCTTCCTTCGGTTGGCATGTCATCAGACAGCAAAGGGGGGGTCGGCCGCGCAACAGACCCCCCCTACCTCCCTTCGGTCGGCATGTCATCAGACAGCAGGGGGGTCGGCCGCGCAACAGACCCCCCCTACCTCCCTTCGGTCGGCATGTCATCAGACAGCAGGGGGGGGTCGGCCGCGCAACAGACCCCCCCTACCTCCCTTCGGTCGACATGTTATCAGACAGCAGGGGGGTCGACCGCGCAACAGACCCCCCCTCCCTTCGGTCGGCATGTCATCAGACAGCAGGGGGGGTCGGCCGCGCAACACCCCCCCTTCCTTATATTTCTCTTGGCCGACCGTGCAAAACACCGAGGAACAATGCGGCAGTCAAACCCGGAAATCTCGGAGGCTACGAGGTGCTGACTACGCTCCGAGATTTCCAGCCCGAAGTGACCAGGTGTCAACCGCGCACCACGTCCTCACTACCGCGGCGGTTGAGCTCATTGCGGGGATACGTCGCCTACCCGTTTTTCGCGGAGTGCCATAACCGTCACCCCACCACTATAAAAGGGGACCTACCCTTTCAGCAAAGGGAGAAAGAATTCTGGAGGAGACGCTGCTCGTTTTGTCCCAGAATTTGCGGAGCTACGGAGGTCGGTCGGACAGTAGACAGAGGCTGTCTGCGGAGGTCGGTCGGTGGCCAGATACTGTCTGCAGCGACCGGTAGTCAGACGCTGCTTGCATCGGTCGGTACTCTGAGTGAAACTGCAGAGGTCGGTAGTTTGGGAGACCGATCCTCGGGGTGTGTAATTGGGGTTAAGGTGAGTGATTGTAACCGAAGGAATTGTTTTAGTGCATTCTCGCCCCACCCGTGGTTTTTTCCTATTCGACATTGCGAAGGGGTTTTTCCACGTAACTACTGTCTTCTCTCTTCTCCTTGGTTTGTTGGATTGTGCTTGCCACCCGAACCGCCAGGTTCGATTAAGAACCCCCCACAATCTTGGCGCCGTCTGTGAGATAGTCTTCGAGACTTCCTACTAGAGCTTTCGATTGTTGACCCGTGGGTGTCGACCAGTCCGAGGCTACCTGCAACCAGCAATCAACGACCACACGGTTGAAGAACGATGGCCGGAGGACCGTATCGTACCCGCTCGACTTCGCAGCTCCCGTCCGAAGCCATGCCACTCGGAGATGCTAATGACGTCGGGCGTCTCGTTCAACCACCAACGGACACGGAGCGCGTAGTCCCGCTGGTGAATCCCATACTGGGGGTTGGGGAGTCCAGTCAAGCTCCGGTAGCAACCCTGGCTCCACTAGTAGGGGGTCTATCGGAAGCTTTTCTGGCTACCATGATGATGACCCAGCAAGCTCTCACCGCCCAGCTCCAAACAATACAGTGCAACTACGAGGAGTTACGTGACATCGTGCGGACCGCACCGACGGGTGATCTACTCAACCAGGGCATGTTGGCCCAAGCGGGACAGAGCCTTCCTACTCAAGCTGCCCCACCAGTACAAATGCAGCCGTAACTTGTGCCTCAGGTGGAGGTCAGGGTTAATCGCTCGGTGGAGGTCCAAAGTGCAAATCCCGACGGGAGGGACTCGAGTAGCCCGGAACCTACGGAAAGAAACAAGCACCCTCGAGCGGCATCGGCACACTCGGATGTCTGGTCCCGGCTCGGGGTGCATCCCCGACAGCTGCCTGCTTCCAAGCATCACTCGAAGACGGACTCGGCACAAGTGCATCGCCCGAAGCGAGACGGCGAACATCATCGTCAACCGAGTGATAGTCATCACACTCGAATGACGCCGGCCAGTCGACAGCCGGCCCATACTGCTGATCGGAGGAGCGTTCATGAGCGTATTCGGGTACATGCGTTGGAGCGACTCAGGGATCAAGAAGGAATCCAGCAGGACCGACCGAGGGTTCGATCTCCCGATCGGCTAGAGGAAGTCGCCATCCGAGGAGCTGCACGGTCGCCGCTGGTTGAGAAGCTACTCCGGAAGCCATTCCCTCGGGGATGGAATCCTCCGCGCCTTCCCAAGTTTGACGGATCGAAAGACCCGGTAGAGCACGTACTGGCTTTCCGGGATGCTCTGGTCCCCCACGAGGATGATCATATTCTCTGTCGGACCTTCGCCAACAGCTTGTCGGAAACACCCCTCGAATGGTTCGACAAGCTCAGGCCCTCGTCCATCACCTCATTCTCGGAGCTGAGCACGCGGTTCATCGACCAATACCGATGCAATCACTACAAGAAATAGGTTTTTTACCGACGGCTATTTTAATACCCATCGGTAATAATATTATTTATACCGACGGTCAAACTAATTTTCGTCGGTATTATAACTTCGTTTCTTTTAATTTTTTTTGCTTATTTATTACCGACGGTGTTATATATTCCGTCGATAAAATGTTTTATATCGACGGACTAAATAATTCCGTCGGTAAAAGTACTTTATACCGACAGGTATAAAATATCCGTCGGTATAACTCAACGATAAAACTCAGGGTAAAAATCGGGTCTCTGGGAAGAATGAAGCCCTGAGTTTAGTCGTCGAACTGTACCGACGGACATTATTTATCCGTCGGTATAAATCTATTATACCGACGGATAAATAAGATCCGTCGGTAAAACACCATGACGAAACTCAGGGTAAAAACTGGCTCTCTGGAAAAAATGGAACCCTGAGTTTCGTCGTAGAATATTACCGACGGATATTGTGTATCCATCGGTATAAATCTATTGTACCGACAGAAAAATAATGTCCGTCGATAAAATGCCATGATGAAACTCAGGGTAAAAACTGGCTCTCTGGAAAAAATAAAACCCTGAGTTTAGTCGTAGGTTTTTACCGACGGATATTGTGTGCACCATCGGTAAAAAGTATATTTTTACCGACGGAAGTCAAACCTACAGTCGGTAAAAAGCCTGTTATAATTAACCACCGCGATCCTCTTCGATCTGTTCTGTTTCGATCCCTCCCCGCCCCCCCCCCCCCCCCCCTCTCTCTCTCTCTCTAAATCTTCCCCATCCCCCCCTCCCCGGCCTCCCTCCCCCCCTCCTCGGCCTCCCTCGCGTTCCTCCGGCCGGCCACCCCTCCCTTCTTTTGCGCGCCGGCGAGCTCCTCCTCCTCCTCCTGTGGACTCCGGTGAGCTCCTCCTCCTCCTCCTCCCTCTCTTCCCCCATTCAATTTTAGCTCAAAAATATTTTCCCCCATTCAATTTTAGCTCAAAAATAAAAATAGGATTTATGAGAGAATGATTCTCTCTTCAAAAGTATTTAACAAGTATTTATCATTTTTATAGGTTTTAAATAGGATTTAAAACCTCATTGAATAAGTATTTATGAGAGAATGATTTATAGGTTTTAAATAGGATTTATCATTTTTATAGGTTTTAAATAGGATTTATGAGAGAAATGACCATTAAATCTCATTGAATACTTGTATTAGAGAGGAGTATTTTATTGAATCTCATTGAATACTTGTATGAGAGAAATGACAAGTAATGACCATTAAATCTCATTGAATAAGTATTTATCATTTTTATAGGTTTTAAATAGGATTTATGAGAGAATGATTCTCTCTTCAAAAGTGCTCCACATGTCACAACACAAAAGAGAAAAAGAGAGAGAGAGAGAGAGAGAGAGAGAGAGAGAGAGAGAGAGAGAGAGAGAGAGAGAGAGAGAGAGAGAGAGCTCAGTTTTAGTATAGATATATTAGATTTTCTACTATATAGCGAGCATTAGCCTGCTCGCCAATGTAAAAGGCGATTTAGTGTAAATTCAAAATAGCAAACCCTCCAGTGAGCCTATTGGAGGGGCGAAATTCGGACTCTGGCTCCCTACTCTAGAGAAGGGAGCCGAATAGGGCGCCTAAGATTGCCCACGATGTTTGGGCACCTCCTCCGACCGGCTTGTTACTATCCGCTTTCGTTGCGGGAGCAAAGTCGTCGAAGGGGGGACGGGACTATCTTATGGCCCCCAAAAGGAGCCAAGTATTGCCCTATCAACACTTTGACACATTACCTATGGGGAGAAGGTTGCTCCACAGAGGTGTAGAGCCAAAATATTGATGTTCAACAAGTGTTTATAATATAGACCAAACCAGACGAAGTGAAAACAATAGCTAGTCCGATGGCCGGTCACTAGCTCCATTAATGGCCTGAGTCTGGCCATGCGAGAGAGAGAGAGAGAAAGAGAGAGAGAGAGAGAGAGAGAGAGAGAGAGAGAGATTAGTCTTTTAAAAACATAGAGAATTTGTGCGGAGTCGTATAACATTGTTTGAAATTACTTCAGGTGTTGTATAGCCAGATAGACGAAGATGTCTTCGATCGATAAGAGTTGGATGCGTAATTCGAATCGCATGAGCCAAGAGTACAGAGAAGGAGTCAGGAAATTTTTGGATTTTACATTTGAGCGTCTTGCACTGCTTGATGGAAAAATTGTGTGTCCCTGTATAGACTGCGGAAGGGTGACTAGAAAGGTTCGAGAGGAATGTGAGATTGATCTGGTAATGCGTGGCATTGACATTAGCTATACCCGTTGGTTCTCGCACGGTGAGGAGCTAGATGCAGTCCCCATGGCAGCTCACGGTGAAACTGCAAACACAGTGATTGCTGATGATAATATTAATACAAACGATGACGATGACATGCAGGGTATGATACATGATTTGCAAGGTGGAATAGGCACGGAAACACCGTCAGGTGATCAGCCCAATATTGAAGCGGACAAGTTCTACAGATTGCTTAAAGATGTCGAACAACCTCTATACCCGGGGTGTGAGAAATTTTCAAAACTTTCTTTCACTGTAAAGCTTCTTCATTTGAAGTGCCTCAATGGTTGGAGTAATAAGTCATTTAATATGTTGGTAGAGTTGCTGAAAGAGGCTTTTTCTATGGGTGAGACAGTACCGAAATCATTCTACGAGGCGAAGAAGACAATTAAAGATCTCGGTCTGGGTTATGAGAAAATTGATGCATGCGTGAACGATTGTATGTTGTACCGGAAAGAGTACGAACATGCGCGGTCATGCCACATATACGGAGCAACGAGATATAAAGAGACGGATGCCGAGTCTAGTACCAGTCGAAGGAAGAAAAATGTATCTGCAAAGGTTCTCCTATACTTTCCGCTTAGGAACAGGCTTCAGAGGTTGTTTATGTCATCGAAGACTGCTGAGCACATAAGGTGGCATGCACGAGAACGTACAGATGACGGGATTATGAGACATCCGGCCGACTCTCTGACGTGGAAAGATTTTTATCATACCTATCCTGAATTCGCATGTGAAGTTCGCAACGTCAGGTTAGGGCTTGCTAGCGATGGCTTCAATCCCTTTAGGAATATGAGTGTGTCGTACAGCATTTGGCCAGTTGTCCTAGTTCCATACAATTTGCCTCCCTGGATGTGCTTAAAAAAACCATACACAATGCTCTCCTTGCTCATTCCCGGACTCAGGTCGCCTGGTAATGATATTGACATTTACTTGCAGCCGTTGATTGAGGAGTTGAACGAGTTATGGGAAGTTAGGGCCGATACGTATGATGCCTCGTTGCGCCAGAATTTTCGGCTGCATGCGGCACTTCTATGGACGATCAACGATTTTCCTGTATATACCAACTTATCCGGATGGAGTACTAAAGGAAAATTGGCGTGCCCTACATGCAATAAGGAGACAGATTCATTACGGTTGAAGAACGAAGGCAAGTTCTGTTATATGGGCCATCGAAGATTCCTTGTTGACGGCCATAAGTGGAGGCAGAACAAAAGAGCGTTCAATGGCAAGAAGGAACTTGCAAAGGCCCCGGAGCAGCTTTCGGGGGTAGAAGTCTTGTGCGAATTGGATCAGCTTGATGCCGTGGCACTTGGGAAAGGTAAAAAGAAGAGAACGTATGAAGATTCTACGCGTGAGCATAACTGGAAGAAGAAGAGTATTTTCTTTAAACTACCGTACTGGAGCAGCCTACTCTTGCAGCATAACTTGGATGTCATGCATATCGAGAAAAATATGTGTGACAACATTATAGGAACACTGCTGAATGTCGACGGTAAGACGAAGGATAATCTTAAATCTCGTCTCGATCTTAAGGAGTTGGGCATCCGAAAATCACTTCATCCCCAAGAGATTGGGGATAAGTATGTGTTGCCAGTTGCATGCTACACCATGAGCTCACAGCAAAAGGCAGCCTTATGTGCATTCCTACGGTCTGTGAAAACGCCAGACGGTTATTCTTCGAATATCGCACGATGCGTGCAAGAGAACGGCCAGAAGTTGTCTGGATTAAAGAGCCACGATTGTCATGTTCTTATGCAGCGATTGTTATCTCTTGCTATACGTGGGAATTTAACCGAACAGGTGTCCGGTCCGTTAATTGAGCTCAGTACTTTTTTCAGACAGTTATGCTCGAAGGTACTTAGAGTGGACCAACTTGATCAGATGGAGAGGGATATTACGATCACATTATGCAAGCTAGAGATGATATTTTCACCTTCCTTCTTTGATGTCATGGTGCATTTGACCGTTCACTTGGCAAATGAGGCCAAACTCGGCGGCCCAATTCATTACCGCTGGATGTATTTTATCGAGAGGTAATCGTCTCATCTCATTCGCACAATGTATTTGATCGTTCTTGATATATTTATCCAAATATTTTTTTCTCAAATTAGGTACTTGCGAACATTGAAATCATATGTTCGTAATAAAAGTCGTCCGGAGGGATCAATTGCTGAAGGATACCTAACAGAAGAATGTCTAACATTCTGCTCAAGATACCTACATGGTATAGACATGCGATTCAATCAACTTGAGCGGAACTATGACGGTGGTCCAATAGACTTCGATGGGGGTCTGTCTATATTTGCCGAAATGGGTAGACCTGTAGGAGGAGGCAAAACCCGTCGATTATCTGTAGATGAGATTCAACCGGCACATATGTATGTGTTGCGCCAATGTGATGAAGTATGTCCATTCATTGAGTAAGCATTTTATGATCATTTACTCATTCTTTCAGTCCATTCATTAAGTATATGTGCTAATTATAATCTAATTCTTAACCTGTAAAACAGAAAATATAAAGCCATCATTAATAATCGGGATACTCGAAATGCTCTCCAAATTTATGATCGTGAATTCCCATCGTGGTTCGAGAAACACGTAAGTATTCACATCATTACTGAATTTTATTGACATCCATTACCGAACAATAATTATGTGTTCATATCATGAATATCATGTGGTTATTATAGGCACAAGAGCTGCACGACAACCATGATCCGCTGATGAATGAGGATCTCTAGTGCTTATCTTGTAGTCCTTTGCAAGACGCAATATCGTACGATGGTTATATCGTGAACGGTTATAGATTTCGGACGAAAGATAGTGAAAAATCATGAAGAACCCAAAATAGTGGGGTTGTCGTCAACGGTAAGCAAGAAGAATTAAGAAATATCGACTTCTACGGCATCCTCAACAAGATTCTCGAGATTAAATTCCTTGGCCAAAATCGGATCGTATTATTCAAATGCGATTGGTATGATGTTAATAATCGCGGGACTGATTATAATGTCGACAAATACGGTTTTATCAGCATCAACACTGGCAAGAGATTGAATACCCAATATCAAGATCCATTCATTCTTGCCACTCAAGCAGAACAGATATTTTATGCATCGGATAATACCTCTCCAGGTTGGCAAATTATAGTCAGGTCACCACCCAGAGATTTTTATGACATCGGAGACAAGGATGCGGGGGTCGTCAATCATGATTTGGATGCATACCAGAATGATAAGATAATCATTGTCGACGCAGTGCACGACGAAAACGAAGATGTCGACAATATAAACTGGACAGCGAATGCAGATCAAATGATAGAAGAGGGATGCGATGAGAGTGACAGAGATGAGACAGAAAATGACTAGACCGTATGTAAATCAAATTGTTTCATATTAAATCAAACTGTTTCATATGTAAATCAAACTGTTTCATATATAAATCATACCGTTTCATATGTAAATCAAATAGTTTCATATGTAAATCATACCGTTTCATATTTAAATCATACCGTTTCATATGTAAATCAAACTGTTTCATATTGTTTCATATGTAAATCATACCGTTTCATATGTAAATCAAACTATTTCATATGTAAATCATACCGTTTCATATGTAAATCATACCATTTCATATGTAAATCAAACTGTTTCATATGTAAATCATACCGTTTCATATGTAAATAAAACTGTTTCATATTGTTTCATAAATCATACTGTTTCATATGTAAATCAAACTGTTTCATATTGTTTCATATGTAAATCTTACTGTTTCATATCTAAATTAAATTGTTTCAGATGACATCACGGTCAAGGGTTCGTAGAGGCAGGGGTGGGGTAGCTCGGAGTGCTCCGGCTGCCACCCCAGGGTCCGAAGCCGAGCCGTCCGGATCTGGTAGTGATGTTTCTCTCTCCACACTAGCTCCTGATGTGGTCGCAGCCTCCGGAGCTTCGAGCAGTGCTCAGCACTCGGCTACAGCATCTACGTCCACAGGTAATGTTTAAATCTAAAGTTTTATACATGTTGTAAATACTTCTTCAGTACTGATGTATATTTTATTTACAGGGTCGAGGATCACCAGGCACGTAGGCGACCGGGGCGTGACGACGGCCCGGCGCTTGTCGACCTTACGCGAGCCGCTTTCCCTACAGTGGAGCGGTAGGACCTTTGTGGGTGAGCACGCTAACGCCGCCGCCACGTGGGTCGGTATTATAGTACGGGAGGAGAGGAATGCCCCGATTGTGGGGTTAAGGGGGTGGAAGAACATTGATGCATCCTACAAGGAGAGGATGTATCAGCAGTTTTTGGTATGTTAGTTTTATTAAAGCATTTTAGAATAATATCGTACTTCTTTAATTATAATTTGATTTGATAAAATGACTTGTTTCTAAATTGATTTTACAGGAGAAATTTAAATGGGAGAACATGAAAACCGACACCCATCGGGAGGACTTGTGGAAGATGATGGGTGAGCGGTACAGGGATTACCGTCACGAGCTCTACCATCTCTACGGTTACTTGGTCGGCCAGCCAGCTGAGGAGGTACAGGCTGCGACCGGGACGAGAGACGCGCCACCGCTACACGTTCTACAGTTTTTGGTCGCTCACTGGGCCACCCCTCACTTTCAGGTATAATTATAATTTTGTTGATTCGTACTTGTTTTAATGTTATACTAAAAATTTGTATTGATGTTTCAAAATTTAATTGATTGACACAGGCGAGTTCACGTAAAGGCAAGCAGAATAGAAGTGCCTCGACGAAACCTGCTCCAGTGAAGGGGAGGACCTCCATGCCCCAGCTTGCCCAGCAGCTGGTAAATGATACAAACATTGTTATTATTTAAAGCTCTATACATGTTATATTAACTCATCTATTTATTTTATATGTCCAACAGACACAGTCCTTGGGCCACGAGCCTAATAGGATTGACCTTTTTGAGGCCTCTAGGAGGCGGCGTACAGATGGGGCATTTCTGGACGATAGGGTTGCCTCGCAACTGGTATGTAATTAAATTACTGTTAATATATTCTTATACGTATGCCATAAAATATCATTGAATATCATTGGTTGTTTTTATATAGGAGAGGATGCGACTTCTGGTGACCCCGTCGGGCGAGGCCGGCTCCTCCTCCAGCTCAGTATCTGTCGACTCAGCGATGGATACTGTTCTGAGACCTGCCACGCACGGCCGTGTCCTCTGTACGGGCCTTGGAGTCACGCCCTCCTCCTACTTTGGACGAGAGGGTATGCGCTCAAGGGCACGGGACACCCAGACCGGTGCTCTCACTCAGTTGCAGTCTGCGCTAGACGCGGAGCGAGAGCAGAGGCAGGCCCTAGAGTAGAGGGTTGAGGCAGAGCGAGAGCAGAGGCAAGCCCTCGAGCAGAGGGTTGAGGCGGAGAAGAAGGCCCTCGAATAGGAAAGAGAAGCTCGCAGGGAACTGGAGCGTCGGCTTAATGACTTCATAAGCCGGTCTAGCGGTGGCTCATGCTCATGATCAGGTACTTACTAATCTTTATAATATTAGTAAAAAATATGAATCTTACTAATTTGAGTTTAGATCATATTATCACACTTATGATTTTCCAACACTTAGACTCTAAATCGGTGAATCGGATCGTAAATTGGTCAAATATCCAATTAAAACCCGCTCGCAAGTTCGAAATACAGAATAATTCCAAGTTCGAATTATCGGATGCCGATCCGATGATGATCCGATCGAATCCAAACCTATTTCATATCCAAAACACGCTAACTTATGATTTTCCAACACTTAGACTCTAAATCGGTGAATCGGATCGTAAATTGGTCAAATATCCAATTAGAACCCGCTCGCAAGTCCGAAATACGGAATAATTCCAAGTTCCAATTATCGGATGCCGATCCGATGACGATCCGATCGAATCCAGACCTATTTCATATCCGAAACACGCTAACTTATGATTTTCCAGCACTTAGACTCTAAATCGGTGAATCAGATCGTAAATTGGTCAAATATCCAATTAGAACCCGCTCGCAAGTCCAAAATACGGAATAAATCCAACTTCGAATTATCGGATGCCGATCCGATGACGATCCGATCGAATCCAAACCTATTTCAAATCCGAAACACGCTAACTTATGATATTCCAACACTTAGACTCTAAATCGGTGAATCGGATCGTAAATTGGTCAAATATCCAATTAGAACTCGCTCGCAAGTCCGAAATACGGAATAATTCCAAGTTCAAATTATCGGATGCCGATCCGATGATGATCCGATCGAATCCAAACATATTTCATATCCGAAACACGCTAAATTATGATTTTCCAACACTTAGAATCTAAATCGATGAATCGGATTGTAAATTGGTCAAATATCCAATTAGAACCCGCTCGCAAGTCCGAAATACGGAATAATTCCAAGTTCCAATTATCGGATGCCGATCCGATGCCGATCCGATCGAATCCAAACCTATTTCATATCCGAAACACGCTAACTTATGATTTTCCAACACTTAGACTCTAAATCGGTGAATCGGATCGTAAATTGGTCAAATATCCAATTAGAACTCGCTCGCAAGTCCGAAATACGGAATAATTCCAAGTTCAAATTATCGGATGCCGATCCGATGATGATCCGATCGAATCCAAACATATTTCATATCCGAAACACGCTAAATTATGATTTTCCAACACTTAGAATCTAAATCGATGAATCGGATTGTAAATTGGTCAAATATCCAATTAGAACCCGCTCGCAAGTCCGAAATACGAAATAATTCCAAGTTCCAATTATCGGATGCCGATCCGATGCCGATCCGATCGAATCCAAACCTATTTCATATCCGAAACACGCTAACTTATGATTTTCCAACACTTAGACTCTAAATCGGTGAATCGGAGCGCAAATTGGTCAAATATCCTATTAGAACCCGCTCGCAAGTCCGAAGTACGGAATAATTCCAACTTCGAATTATCGGATGCCGATCCGATGACGATCCGATCGAATCCAAACCTATTTCATATCCGAAACAAGCTAACTTATGATTTTCCAACACTTAGACTCTAAATCGGTGAATCGGAGCGTAAATTGGTCAAATATCCAATTAGAACTCGCTCGCAAGTCCGAAATACGGAATAATTCCAACTTTGAATTATCGGATGCCGATCCGATGATGATCTGATCGAATCCAAACCTATTTCATATCCGAAACACGCTAACTTATGATTTTCCAACACTTAGACTCTAAATCGGTGAATCGGATCATAAATTGGTCAAATATCCAATTAGAACCCGCTCGCAAGTCCGAAATACGGAATAATTCCAAGTTTGAATTATCGGATGTCGATCCGATGACGATCCGATCGAATCCAAACCTATTTCATATCCGAAACACGCTAACTTATGATTTTCCAACACTTAGACTCTAAATCGGTGAATCGGATCGTAAATTTGTCAAATAACCAATTAGAACCCGCTCACAAGTCCGAAATACGAAAAAATTCCAAGTTCGAATTATCGGATGCCGATCCGATGACTATTCGATCGAATCCAAACCTATTTCATATCCGAAACAAGCTAACTTATGATTTTCCAACACTTAGACTCTAAATCGGTGAATCGGATCGTAAATTGGTCAAATATCCAATTAGAACCCGCTCGCAAGTCCGAAATATGGAATAATTCCAACTTCGAATTATCGGATGCCGATCCGATGACGATCCGAACGAATCCAAACCTATTTCATATCCGAAACACGCTAACTTATGATTTTCCAACACTTAGACTCTAAATCGGTGAATCGGATCGTAAATTGGTCAAATATATAATTAGAACTCGCTCGCAAGTCCGAAATACGGAATAATTCCAACTTTGAATTACCAGATGACGATCCGATCGAATCCAAACCTATTTCAAATCTGAAACACGCTAACTTATGATTTTTCAACACTTAGACTCTAAATCAATGAATCGGATCGTAAATTGGTCAAATATCCAATTAGAATTCGCTCGCAAGTCCGAAATACGGAATAATTCCAAGTTCAAATTATCGGATGCCGATTCGATGCCGATCCGATCAAATCCAAACCTATTTTATATCCGAAACACGCTAACTTATGATTTTCCAACACTTAGACTCTAAATCGGTGAGTCGGATCGTAAATTGGTCAAATATCCAATTAGAACTCGCTCGCAAGTCCGAAATATGGAATAATTCCAAGTTCGAGTTATCGGATGTCGATCCGATGATGATCCGATCGAATCCAAACATATTTCATATTCGAAACACACTAACTTATGATTTTCCAACACTTAGACTCTAAATCGGTGAATCGGAGCGTAAATTGGTCAAATATCCAATTAGAACTCCCTCGCAAGTCCGAAATACGGAATAATTCCAAGTTCAAATTATCGGATGCCGATCCGATGACGATCCGATCGAATCCAAACCTATTTAATATCCGAAACACGCTAACTTATGATTTTCCAACACTTAGACTCTAAATCGGTGAATCGGATCGTAAATTGGTCAAATATCCAATTAGAACCTGCTCGCAAGTCTGAAATATGGAATAATTCCAAGTTCGAATTATCGGATGCCGATCCGATAACGATCCGATCGAATCCAAACCTATTTCATATCCGAAACACGCTAACTTATGATTTTCCAAAACTTAGACTCTAAATCGGTGAATCGGATCGTAAATTGGTCAAATATCCAATTAGAACCCGCTCGCAAGTCCGAAATACGGAATAATTCCAAGTTTGAATTATCGGATGCCGATCCGATGACGATCCGATCGAATCCAAACCTATTTCATATCCGAAACACGCTAACTTATGATTTTCCAACACTTAGACTCTAAATCGGTGAATCGGATCGTAAATTGGTCAAATATCCAATTAGAACCCACTCGCAAGTCCGAAATACGGAATAATTTCAACTTTGAATTATCGGATGCTGATCCGATGATGATCCGATCGAATCCAAACCTATTTCAAATCCGAAACACGCTAACTTATGATTTTCCAACACTTAGACTCTAAATCGGTTAATCGGATCGTAAATTGGTCAAATATCCAATTAGAACTCGCTCGCAAGTCCGAAATACAGAATAATTCCAAGTTCAAATTATCGGATGCCGATCTGATGACGATCCGATCGAATCCAAACATATTTCATATCTGAAACACGCTAAATTATGATTTTCCAACACTTAGACTCTAAATCGTTGAATCGGATCGTAAATTGGTCAAATATCCAATTAGAACCCGCTCGCAAGTCCAAAATACGGAATAATTCCAAGTTCCAATTATCGGATGCCGATCCGATTGAATCCAAACCTATTTCATATCTGAAACACGCTAACTTATGATTTTCCAACACTTAGACTCTAAATCGGTGAATCGGAGCGTAAATTGGTCAAATATCCAATTAGAACCCGCTCGCAAGTCCGAAGTACGGAATAATTCCAACTTTGAATTATCGGATGCCGATCCGATGACGATCCGATCGAATCCAAACCTATTTCATATCCGAAACACGCTAACTTATGATTTTCCAAAACTTAGACTCTAAATCGGTGAATCGGAGCGTAAATTGGTCAAATATCCAATTAGAACTCGCTTGCAAGTCTGAAATACGAAATAATTCCAACTTCGAATTATCGGATGCCGATCCGATGATGATCCGATCGAATCCAAACCTATTTCATATCCGAAACACGCTAACTTATGATTTTCCAACACTTAGACTCTAAATCGGTGAATCGGATCATAAATTGGTCAAATATCCAATTAGAACCCGCTCGCAAGTCCGAAATATGGAATAATTCCAAGTTCAAATTATCGGATGCCGATCCGATGACGATCCGATCGAATCCAAACCTATTTCATATCCGAAACACGCTAACTTATGATTTTCCAAGACTTAGACTCAAAATCGGTGAATCGGATCGTAAATTGGTCAAATATCCAATTAGAACCCGCTCGCAAGTCCGAAATACGGAATAATTCCAAGTTTGAATTATCGGATGCCGATCCGATGACGATCCGATCGAATCCAAACCTATTTTATATCCGAAACACGCTAACTTATGATTTTCCAACACTTAGACTCTAAATCGGTGAATCGGATCGTAAATTGGTCAAATATCCAATTAGAACCCGCTCGCAAGTCCAAAATACGGAATAATTCCAACTTCGAATTATCGGATGCTGATCCAATCGAATCCAAACCTATTTCAAATCCGAAACACGCTAACTTATGATTTTCCAACACTTAGACTCTAAATTGGTGAATCGGATCGTAAATTGGTGAAATATCCAATTAGAACTCGCTCGCAAGTCCGAAATACGGAATAATTCCAAGTTCGAATTATCGGATGCCGATCCGATGACGATCCGATCGAATCCAAACATATTTCATATCCGAAACACGCTAAATTATGATTTTCTAACACTTAGACTCTAAATCGGTGAATCGGATCGTAAATTGGTCAAATATCCAATTAGAACCCGCTCGCAAGTCCGAATTACAGAATAATTCCAAGTTCCAATTATCGGATGCCGATCCGATGCCGATCCGATCGAATCCAAACGTATTTCATATCCGAAACACGCTAACTTATGATTTTTCAACACTTAGACTCTAAATAGGTGAATCAGAGCGTAAATTGGTCAAATATCCAATTAGAACTCGCTCGCAAGTCCAAAGTACGGAATAATTCCAACTTCGAATTATCGGATGCCGATCCGTTGACGATCCGATCGAATCCAAACCTATTTCAAATCCGAAACACGCTAACTTATGATTTTCCAACACTTAGACTCTATATCGGTGAATCGGATCGTAAATTGGTCAAATATCCAATTAGAACTCGCACGCAGGTCCGAAATATGGAATAATTCCAAGTTTGAATTATCGGATGCCGATCCGATGACGATTCGATCGAATCCAAACATATTTCATATCCGAAACACGCTAAATTATGATTTTCCAACACTTAGACTCTAAATCGGTGAATCGGATCGTAAATTGGTCAAATATCCAATTAGAACCTGCTCGCAAGTCCGAAATACAGAATAATTCCAAGGTCCAATTATCGGATGCCGATCCGATCGAATCCAAACCTATTTCATATCCGAAACACGCTAACTTATGATTTTCCAACACTTAGACTCTAAATCGGTGAATCGGAGCGTAAATTGGTCAAATATCCAATTAGAACTCGCTCGCAAGTCCGAAGTACGGAATAATTCCAACTTCGAATTATCGGATGCCGATCCGATAACTATCCAATCGAATCCAAACCTATTTCATATCCGAAACACGCTAACTTATGATTTTCCAACACTTAGACTCTAAATCGGTGAATCGGATCGTAAATTGGTCAAATATCCAATTAGAACTCGCTCGCAAGTCTGGAATACGGAATAATTCCAAGTATAAATTATCGGATGCCGATCCGATGACGATCCGATCGAATCCAAACCTATTTCAAATCCGAAACACGCTAACTTATGATTTTCCAACACTTAGACTCTTAATCGGTGAATCGGATCGTAAATTAGTCATATATCCAATTAGAACTCGCTCGCAAGTCCGAAATACGGAATAATTCCAACTTCGAATTATCAGATGCCGATCCGATCGAATCCAAACCTATTTCAAAGCCGAAACACGCTAACTTATGATTTTTTAACGCTTAGACTCAGTTATAGATATTGTGGGTGCAAAAATTGTACCGGACCAGATCAGAGCAGCATGGGCCCGCGCAACGGCCCAAGTGGGTAAGCCCGCCTGGGCTCACATGGGCCCACTCTACGAGGCTCGCAGATCAAGCCCTCCCCCTTATTGGGCCCGAACAACGGCCCAATAAGGGCCCAGCGAGGAAGCCCAGAACCAGTGCCACGTCATCAGCGCCACGTCATCACTGCCATATCGGGCACGTGCCTACGCTATAAAAGGACCCCCAAGGCATCCAGGAAGAGGGTTGGTCATTCGATCAGAGGAAGAGAGGATCCAGAGCTAGAGCCAGAGCCCTCTATTCTCCTCACCTTGTTCTTTTCTAGTTGCTCCGTGGAACCCCATTGTACAAAGCTTCTCTCGGCCTGTCGAGAGAACGCTCAACCCTTTATATTCAAATTATAGTGAAGATCAGGTGGCACCTCTCGCTCGGAGACGTAGGTCGTAAGACCGAACTTCGACAACAACTCCATGTGTCATCTCTCTCCTTCTCAACTTTCTAATCTCTAACTCTACAAACAATCCAATTCAATCAAGGCTGTGGGGTGGGATTCTCGATCCAGGCGGCTCGGAAATTTCCCCCCACAATCTTTGGCGCCGTCTGTGGGACATCGTTAGAGGTCTTATCCACACCTCTACCGACTCCTATTCAACTTGCGGTGACGAGCCACAAGTCCTTATCCAAATCAACATCAACGCCTTCATCACGCCGACATCAACACGCTCGATGGTGAAGGCCGGCACTAACCCACCAAAGGCGGGTGCTAAACAAACAAACGATATACTGATCGAAGAAAAACAAGAAGTCTCGGTTGCAACCAACCGAAGAAATGTTCGGGAGCGGCTGGGGCCGCAAGGCAGCCATCCAGAAGGGCACAGCGATCGGCGAGACCCGTCATCCCCGAGGCGTCGATCTGGCAAAGAGCACGCCACCCAAGGGGACAACGATCTAACTACATACCAAATTTCGGCTGCTGATTTCCAGCTGTTGAACCTTCTCAAGAGGAACGCAGCCCTCGAGCAAGAGAGGGATTCCCAGGTCAGGTCAACCAAAGACCTTCGATTCCGCCCATTCAAGTCGGAAGCTCGAAGGCAATTCGGCTACGCCCTCTCGAGGCTAAAGTCCGATAAAAAGGCTCCTGGCAACCCAGGTCAACCAAAGACCTTCGATTCCGCCCGTTCAAGTCGGAAGCTCGAAGGCAATTCGGCTACGCCCTCTCGAGGCTAAAGTCCGATAAAAAGGCTCCTGGCAACCCAGGTCAACCAAAGACCTTCGATTCCGCCCATTCAAGTCGGAAGCTCGAAGGCAATTCGGCTACACCCTCTTGAGGCTAAAGATCGATAAAAAGGCTCCTGGCAACCCAGGTCAATCAATGACCTTCGATTCCGCCCATTCAAGTCGGAAGCTCGAAGGCAATTCGGCTACGCCCTTTCAAGGCAAAAGTCTGATAAAAAGGCTCCTGGCAACCCAGGTCAACCAAAGACCTTCGATTCCGCCCATTCAAGTCGGAAGCTCGAAGGCAATTCGGCTACGCCCTCTCGAGGCTAAAGTCCGATAAAAAGGCTCCTGGCAACCCAGGTCAACCAAAGACCTTCGATTCCGCCCATTCAAGTCGGAAGCTCGAAGGCAATTCGGCTACGCCCTCTCAGGGCTAAAGTCCGATAAAGAGGCTCCTGGCAACCCAGGTCAACCAAAGACCTTCGATTCCGCCCATTCAAGTTGGAAGCTCGAAGGCAATTCGACTACGCCCTTTCAAGGCGAAAGTCCGATAAAAATACTCCTGACAATTCAGGTCAAGCTAAATTATCAACTACACTCATCCAAGGCGATGAGAGTAAGTCCAAGGCAGGCGTCGTCGCTTTGACATGCACCAAGTTCAAGGAGACATCCTTGGCACTCGAAGACAAAGTCCGAGGCGACCAACGCCTCGGCACTCTACAAGCCCAAGGCCCAGTTCTTGGCACTCGAAGACAAAGTCCGAGGTGACCAATGCCTCGGCACTCTACAAGCCCAAGGCCCAGCCCTTGGCACTCGAAGACAAAGTCCGAGGCGACCAATGCCTCGGCACTCTACAAGCCCAAGACCCAGCCCTTGGCACTCGAAGACAAAGTCCGAGACGACCAATGCCTCGGCACTCTACAAGCCCAATGCCCAGCCCTTGGCACTTGAAGACAAAGTCCGAGGTGACCAATGCCTCGGCACTCTACAAGCCCAAGGCCCAGCCCTTGGCACTCGAAGACAAAGTCCGAGGTGACCAATGCCTCGGCACTCTACAAGCCCAAGGCCCAACCCTTGGCACTCGAACACAAAGTCTGAGGCGACCCATGCCTCGGCAATTTATAAGCCCAAGGCCCTGCCCTTGGTACTCGAAGACATAGGCCGAGGCGACTAATGCCTCGGCACTCTACAAGCCCAAGGCCTAGCCCTTGGCACTCGAAGACAAAGTCCGAGGTGACCAATGCCTCGGCACTCTACAAGCCCAAGGCCCAACCCTTGGTACTCGAAGACAAAGTCCGAGGCGACCAGCGCCTCGGCACTCTACAAGCCCAAGGCCCAGCCCTTGGCACTTGAAGACAAAGTTCGAGGCGACCAACGCCTTGGCACTCTACAAGCCCAAGGACCAGCCCTTGGCATTCGAAGACAAAGTCCGAGACATCGTCGCCGACGTATTGGCATTCGATCAAAAGTCCAAGCTTAGTCTTGTCACTCAGGTCCAAGCATCAGATTGTCACTGGCCATCACCTTTTTTCGACGACTAACGATTCCAAACCGGTCAGGGGGTGGTTGGTCTAACTCTGTCAGTGCGTGTCTCCATACTGGAGCAGTCGACGGTGGGTAACACGGGATAAAATGGTGCTTCCTTGATCCTGGCCAAGTCAACACCCTCACGTGACCGTAGTACCTGACGAATACAGTAACCAGGTGCGGTAGTACTTTGGGTGAAGACTGGCTGGCCATCATGCGGTGTCATCCTAGATTATCTCTAAGAAACCCCCTCGAATATAGCATTGTCCCTCGCTGACATCCCCGCGCACTAGCGTTTTACCGAAAAAGTGTCGGTTTCAAATGGGGCTGAAATTCGAAAAACATACTATTTTCAATACCGACACTTTTTGGCCTCTTCTAGCAGCCCCAATAATGGGGCGTCGACATCAACAAGCAGCTCCCCCTCGTTTTCGTACAAAAACCGAGTGGGGAAGGGGTGACGGCACACCATCAGCAGCACACCCCTCGGTTTCGTTAGAAAACCGAGAGGGGGTGTGTGTCGGCATCAACAAGCAGCCCCCCCTCGTTTTCGTACAAAAACCGAGTGGGGAAGGGGTGATGGCATACCATCAGCAGCACACCCCTCGGTTTCGTCAGAAAACCGAGAGGGGGTGTGTGTCGGCATCAACAAGCAACCCCCCCTCGGTTCCGCACAAAAACCGAGTGGGGAGGGGGTGACGGCACACCATCAGCACATCCCTCGGTTTCGTTAGAAACCCGAGAGGGGGTGTGTGTCGGCATCAACAAGCAACCCCCCCTCGGTTTCGCACAAAAACCGAGTGGGGAGGGGGTGACGGCACACCATCAGCAGCACACCCCTCGGTTTCGTCAGAAAACCGGGAGGGGGTGTGTGTCGGCATCAACAAGCAACTCCCCCTCGGTTTCGCACAAAAACTGAGTGGGGAGGGGGTGACGGCACACCATCAGCACACCCCTCGGTTTTGTCAGAAAACTGAGAGGGGGTGTGTGTCGGCATCAACAAGCAACCCTCCCTCGGTTTTGCACAAAAACCGAGTGGGGAAGGGGTGACGGCACACCATCAGCAGTACACCCCTCGGTTTCGTCAGAAAACCGAGAGGGGGTGTGTGTCGGCATCAACAAGCAACCCCCCCTCGGTTTCGCACAAAAACCGAGTGGGGAGGGGGGGGATGGCACACCATCAGCAGCACACCCCTCAGTTTCGTCAGAAAACCGAGAGGAGGGGTGCCCGGCGTCATCGAAACCTATTAGTCAACCCGATTCAGGTGTCATCCACACACAAGGACCAGCCAAAGACGAAGAGTTATCTTCCATTGGGTTGGTTGAATAGCATCTCAACCTAACCTATTGAGTTGGCCGTACAAACTTCACAAGCAAAATTCCTCCTTCTTATCTGGGGGTGGACTCATGGTAACCGCCGCGTCATCACTAGGGCCCGACTGCAGTCCCTAGTGAATACAGTAACTAGGTGCAGTTGGGTATCGAACAGAGACGGGTGAGTTACCGCGTATCGATGCCTCTTCAAGACGCGCGTAGGACACTCGGCCAACGCGTTCTTTAGAGTCATCTCCTTATGAAGGTGATTACCGGAAAAGTTACTCGTCAAGGTATATGATGTTTCACGTCCACTTTGACCGGTTTTTCAGCACCGACACAACGGCACCTTATACGCGTTGATCCGACGCACGTATGAAAAGTTATGGCTGTCGAGAGGTTTTGAGGTCTTTTTCCCCAAAGAAGACATTGGAATAGCAACATGTCAACGAGCCCGATACCTCACGACCGCGCAGACTGCTTTTTTGGTGCCAGCGTGATGGAACCTTATGTGCATCGATCTGACACTCGCACGAGAGGACATGGTGGCCGAAAGAGTTTGAAGCCTTCCCCTGGGAATACAACCAGAGATCAACTCGTCACTAGCTACCTCGCAATCCCGCTCACCACAACAAAGAAGGACAACCACTCACGCGGATCAGTAGAGGAGGGTTCTGCCCCCACTCCCACTTGCGCACGATCGGATCACTTCACATTCATGCATGGATCAACAACGGCCTCATACTTTCACATGGATTAAAAACAAGGAGGGCAAAAAGCCGAATAAAGGAAGAGAAGGCAGAGAAAGGGAATCATGCGTTTTCTTCGCAGCAGCCCAAACCAAACGGACCAACCACACGCCCCCTCTCTCTCTGCGCAACCTTCTCACAGCAGCACAGCTCAACCCGTTGCAACCTCAACCCAAACCCAAAGGGCGAGACGATCGTACCATGATAATGGACTTGATGTTATTCCTAGACAGCCTGAGGCTCATCTGGAGATCATCGGCGGCGGCGGCGGCGGCGGCCGCCCCTCCGCTCCGGTTTGGCTCTGCAAGGAAGGCGATCATTTTGTCGACCATGTCGGCGTTCGGGGCGTCGGATTCCTTCGGGTTCAAGATGTGCACGTCGATGATTGTGTCGATGAAGCGGTCCAGTGACCCGCGGGCCTTGTTCAGCCGCTTGTTGATGCCCTGCGGGTCGAACCACTTGAGCCACGGGATGAAGTCGCCGATGTTGAACGCGCCGAACAGCTTCGAGAACTCCTGCAGGATGGCGATGAACTCGTCCTGCTCCTCACGGTTCTGCGACCCGAAGGCCGCCCGGAAGGTGATGTTCATGGTGAGGTTGAAGACCAGCAGGCCGATGTCGACCGGGGATCCGGCCATGGAGGCGGCGGCGGCACGGACGGTGACGTCCACCTCGTCGCGGACTGAGGCCCAGGACTCGGCGCGCTTGCGGCTGAAGAGCTTGATGACGCAGAGCTCTTCATCATCCAGGCGGAGATCAACCAGCTGCTGAGCCTCATCATCAACACCTTCTACTCCAACAAGGAGATCTTCCTTCGCGAGCTCATCAGCAACGCCTCCGATGCGCTGGACAAGTTACGATTCAAGAGCCTGACGGACAAGAGCAAGCTGGATGCCCAGCCGGAGCTCTTCATCCACATCATCCCCGACAAGGCCACGAGCACGATCTCCATCGTCGACAGCGGCGTTGGGAGAGGTCTGATCCCTCGTCGCACAGAAGAAGAGAGAGGGAGATAGCCTGCTGCCGCTGCTGCTCTCTTTTTCTTGAAGCCCAGCCCGATCGTCCCGCACGCCGGACCTCGCTGCCCCAGCACCACGCCTGGCCAACGCCGGCAACCCCGCGCCCGGGGTCAAGCCTTCGCGTCGAGTTGCCCTCGCCGCCCACCTTGCCTGCGCCTCGCGCACGCTCCACCTGCCGCTCCGTCAAACCCCACGCCCGCGCTGACCCCATGCACGCCCAGCCACCGTCGGCCATCTCTCTCGCACCCGCTCTCTCGCGTAGGTCTCCCCCTCACGCTGCTGCCCTCTCACCGAACACAGAGAAGGAAAGAGAGAGAGAGAAAGGGAAGAGAGAGCGGGGTGGGGTACGCTACAATCTCGCGTGGCCAAAGAGGAAAGAAAGAGCTGGCTGCGATCTCACGTGACCAAAGAGGAAAGATAGAGCGGGGTGGGGTACGCTGCACTCATGCGGATGAAGGCCAAAGAGGAAAAAGAGAGAGAGAAAGGAAAGAGAGGAACGCTGCTCACACCGAACCCCACGACCCCACTCATCACGGACGTTCGGCTCGGTATCCTCTCGGTTTGGAAAAAGGAGAAGGCTCTCGGTATGCTCTCGGTACCCACTCGGTAACCACTCGGTATGCTCTCGGTACCCACTTGGTATGCACTCGGTACCCTCTCGGTATCCACTCGGTCGGAAAACGCACTGACTTTTCGGATACACCCCCTTGCAAAACCGAGACCTTTTGGCTTGCACCAAAAGGGTCTCGGTACCCACCCGGTATGCTCTCGGTACCCACTCGGTACCCTCTCGGTATCCACTCGGTCGGAAAACGCACTGTTTTTCTGAAAACACCCCCTCGCAAAACCGAGACTTTTTGGCTCGCGCCAAAAAGGGTCTCGGCATCGGCGGAAGAAGGCTCTGCTAATACGAACCGCGGCACCGACAACCCTCGCCAACCGTGCCAGGATCCTAAAGCGTTTGCACCTTGGAATCCCAGCCGACCCAGGGGGTCCTGACCCGACTGGGAGGGGGTAACTGTGGGTGCAAAAATTGTACCGGACCAGATCAGAGTAGCATGGGCCCGCGCAATGGCCCAAGTGGGTAAGTTCGCCTGGGCTCACATGGGCCCACTCTACGAGGCTCGCAGATCAAGCCCTCCCCCTTATTGGGCCCGAACAACGGCCCAATAAGGGCCCAGCGAGGAAGCCCAGAACCAGTGCCACGTCATCAGCGCCATGTCATCACTGCCATATCGGGCACGTGCCTACGCTATAAAAGGACCCCCAAGGCATCCAGGAAGAGGGTTGGTCATTCGATCAGAGGAAGAGAGGATCCAGAGCTAGAGCCAGAGCCCTCTATTCTCCCCACCTTGTTCTTTTCTAGTTGCTCCGTGGAACCCCACTGTACAAAGCTTCTCTCGGCCTGTCGAGAGAACGCTCAACCCTTTATATTCAAATTATAGTGAAGATCAGGTGGCACCTCTCGCCCAGAGACGTAGGTCGTAAGACCAAACTTCGACAACAACTCCATGTGTCATCTCTCTCCTTCTCAACTTTCTAATCTCTAACTCTACAAACAATCCAATTCAATCAAGGCTGTATTCCACTCACGTGAGAGAGCAGCTAACCCATTTTTTTAACAAATACATGTTAATTGCAGGAGCAGGGCGGCGTCAGGGGATCGATGAGAGCACCAGTGTTGGTGGCGGGCCGCGTGGGGTGGTTGAGATAGGGCATGTATCATCTCTCAGTTTTGGATTGTGTAAATATTATTTTGTAATATGTGGTTATTTTTTGTTCTTGTCTATAATTGCCGGGTATTAATTGTTATAATTATCGGGTATTGTGGTAATATTTGATAATTTGCTGTAATATTTTATCAATTTAGGTAATATTTGATAATTTGCGGTAATATTTTATAAATTATGGTAATATTTGATAAATTATGGTAATATGATAAATTGTGGTAATATATTGTGGTATTGTTGTAAATCACAGGAATTAAATAACATTATTTAGGTAAATTTATTAAAAAAAAAACATATTTATTATCGACAGAAATTAATTATTCCGTCGGTAATAAAGTTTTTATTTTTTTAATATTATTAATAAATTGCCGACGGAATATAATATCCGTCGGTAATATATATATTATTACCGACAGGAAGATATATAGCCGTCGGTAATATATATATATATTATTACCGACGGTTTATCATAACCGACGGTAAAATGTTTATATGTTACCGACGGATTGTTATCTTCCGTCGGCAATAATATATTATATTAATTTTTAATTGTTTAAAGATTACCGACGGCTTTAATATTACCGTCGGTATTAATTATTATTACCGACGGTAATATTTAGTCCGTCGCATTGTTTTCCCGACACATTTTTTCCCGACAGCCAGCGACGAAAATTTCTTCCGTCGCTATAAACTATTACCGACGGAAAAGTAATATTACCGACGGATATTTTCCGTCGGTAATAACTGTTTTTTTTGTAGTGAATCGCCGGGAGCTGAAGACTCTGGAGTCACTCTTCGGGATGAGTATGACCCAGAAGGAGACGCTCAGACAATTCTACCATAGGTTCAGATCCGAATACCTGAGCTTGGCGGACACAGACGGGCAGGATCGCATGGTGATCACGGCCTTCAAGAACGCCATTCAGCCTACCCAGCTCGTCAACGCGTCGCTCATCAAGCGAACCCCGGAGACGATCGACGAGCTGTCGCGACGCGTTGAGAAGTACATCAAGATCGAAGACGCAGACCGCAAGAGGAAGGCGGTGGAAACCAGGGTCCCGCACCAGGGCTACGCCAAGCCAGCTGCCGTGAAGAACGTCAATAAGCAGCAAGGGGAGGCGACGCGGCACGATGCGAAGCGGCAGGGCAAGATAGGCCGGCGAGGCCGCAGTGGAATAGGGAGTTCACGGTACTGAATGCCCCTATAGACCAGATCCTGGAAGCCATCAAAGGTGAACCGTACTTCAAGTGGGCGCAACCGCTTGAGCCCAGAGAAAGGGGAGCCAGAGATGCATCAAGTTACTACGAGTACCATCAAGGCCAAGGTCACACTACCCTGCAGTGCCGGGCACTCAAGCATCATATTGAGGACCTCATTAAGGCCGGCCACCTTGGCTGCTTCATTGACATCCCTCAACGTAAGGAGACCAAAGCTGTAGGGGAGGTCCAGCGAGGAGCGACGGCACCGTGTTTACCGGGTCCTCCGCCAGAAAGATGCCAGCTCCGAGAGGTAGACGTAGTCTACGGGTACCATGGCCCTGTACCATCATCAAATGCCGTCGACCGACAGGTGCCGTGTATTGAACAAACAAGGCAAGTTCACCATGTGGTGCTCGACCCTGTCATTCGCCCCGAGCTAAGGGTGGAAGCTGCAGTACAGTTTTCGGCGACTGATCTAGTCGGAATAGAGAGGCCTCACAACCTTCCTCTGGTTATACGGCTGCAGATAGCAAATTGTCTGGTGAAGAGGATTCTGGTCGATGCCGGGAGTTCGGTAGATGTGCTATTCCTCAGCGCTTTTGACGCCATGCAGCTAGATCGCGGGCAGATGACTGAGTCATCGTCGACGATAACGGGCTTCACGTAAGAGGCTGCAAGGGTGGTTGGTGAGATCACCCTCCCGATCACAACAGGGCATCTCACCAATCTTACCCGATTTATTGTGATTGAAGCTCACTCGGCGTACAACATCATCCTTGGAAGGCCGTGGCTTCACCACTTGGATGCGGTCCCCTCGTCGGCCCACCAAGTAGTGAAGTTTTGGACCGACAAGGGCGTAATGAGCATTCGAGGTGACCAGTCTTCGGCGGCCAAGTGCGAGCTTAGCGCCATCCATCTGAAGACAACATGCCAAATCGAGGGAGGAGAACCAGGTGAAGGCGGCACTGAGTTGGGCATCCTCAACCTCTGGACTACGAAGCGGAGTCAAGAAGCTCCAACGCTCCAGCACCTCGCCCGATCAAGCATAGGAGCGCGAGGAGGCCAAGCACCCGAGAAGACCGACCTGTCAGTTGAACTTAAAGAACTGACAGTGTCGGGGGACCTTCTAAAGACTGACCTGTCAGTTGAACGTAAAGAACTGACAGTGTCGGGGGACCTGCCGAAGACTGACTAGTCAGTTGAACGTAAAGAACTGACTGCGTCGAGGAACTTGAAGAAGGCCGGTCAGTTAGCTGAACTTAAAGAGCTAACTGATTCGAGCGACCCGATGGAGACTGACCTGCCAGTTGAAGGTAAAGAGCTAAATGGGTCGGCGCGCCCGCAGAAGACCGACCGACCGGTTGAATCTAAAGAACTGGACGAGTCAAAGAAGTCAACGACAGGCCCGAACACGGAGTGGGAGGAGTCACCTGCTGTTGAGGCGATTCTGCCCGTGGACTTAGGAGAAGCCGGTCATCCGAAGATAACCTTTCTCGGATCGCAGTTGCCGAAGCATCATGCCGAAGCTATGGCGGACTTTCTCAAGGCAAACCAGGATGTGTTCGCATGGTCAGTCGAAGACATACCGGGCATCCACCCCGAGGTAGCCTGCCACCACCTTAACATTCGAGAAGGAGCTACTCCTGTACGCCAGAAGCCCTAGTCACTAGCACCGAAGAAAGCAGCAGCTGTCAACATGGAGGTAGAGAAGCTGCTACGAGCGGGCATCATCAGAGAGGCTCGGTACCCGAAATAGATCGCTAACGTGGTCGCCGTCCCCATGAAGTCCGGGGCCATACGGGTCTGTATCGACTTCACAAACCTCAACCAGGCATGCCCGAAGGACAGCTACCCGCTACCGTGCATCGATACCCTGGTGGATTCCACGGTGGGAAACGAGAGGCTCTCGTTCATGGACGGGTACTCGGGCTATCACCAGATCCCCATGAATCCGGAGGACCAGGAGCACACGACCTTCGTCACGGGTCGAGGGCTCTACTGCTACAAGATGATGCCATTCGGGTTGAAGAATGCAGGGGCGACGTACCAAAGGCTGGTGAACAAGATGTTCATCGACCAAATCGGAAGGAACGTGGAGGTCTACGTCGACGACTTACTTGTGAAGAGCCAGGCGGAGGAGGCGCATATGCAAGACCTGGAGGAAACCTTCGCAACCTTGCGGAGGTACAGCATGAAGTTGAACCCGGCCAAGTGCGCCTTTGGCGTGACGTCGGGAAAATTTCTGGGCTACTTGGTCACCCGACGGGGGATCGAGGCCAACCCGGAGCAGATCCGTGCTTTGGAGGAGATGCCGTCGCCCAAGTCGCGAAAGGAAGTCCAGAAGCTGACCGGACGGATCAACGCCCTCAATCGCTTCATTTCCAAGTCCTCAGACCGGTGTCGGCCCCTGTTCGAGAGGCTGAGTAAGCTTGCACCTTTCGACTGGGACCAACGCTGTGAAGAAGCATTTCAGGAGTTGAAGACGTACCTTGGCCAACCCCCTATCTTGACAGCCCCCCAGCCTGGTACAACGCTGGGGGTATATCTTTCGGTATCGGAGGCGGCAATCAGTGCCGTGCTGATATGCGAACGTGAAGGAGCATAGAAGCCTGTCTACTACGTCAGCCGCATCATGATGTCGGCGGAAATAAGGTATGCGCGGATCGAGCAAGTGGCCCTAGCATTAGTGTACGTGTCAAGGAGACTTCGCCCATATTTCGTCGCTCACCCCATCGAGGTCATCACCGAGCACCCCTTAACGGAAGTACTGGATAACTCTACTCGGGCAGGACGGCTGAGCAAGTGGGCTGCAGAACTGCAAGAGTTTGGCCCACGGTACGTACCTCGGAAAGCAATCAAGGGCCAATGTTGAGCGTCCATTTGGTGCGATTTATCCCTTCTTTATCATGCACATAGCGTCACTTTGCTACGTAAAACTTTCATAATACACGTAAGCTGCATGATTTTCTTAGCACCATGATATAATAGACTTTCGTACGAACCCAATGACATATTGGTTCGCTCTCATACATTGCATGCATGAAAGATACAGAGTCCATTAGTCCAAATTATCATTTTATCGATAATCACATTCGAACCTGATAAGCGTAATTTCATGTGTGTTTTCAGGAAATTTGTCCGGATCTCGACACGCACGACTACAGTGATGCAAGACTACGGAGTCAAGACCATCTCAATTGGCTTTGGAACAGACGGAGGTCGTGCATGTATGGATGACAAGAGAATCGACGAACAATAAATGAGCAAACGACGAGACGGAGGAAAAATGCTTTTAACGTCGTTTGAATGGAAGATCGAGGACTACAAACATGCAAGTCGAATGACGTGGGTTGACGGGCTTGAATGGTTCGAATGGTGCACCCCAGATGACGACCTTTATCTTCCTGCCACCTTTTCTCTCTTTCATATTATCTTCTTTTGTTTTCTATTCTTTCCGATCAAAACCGGATGACACTAAAAACCCCCATCTCACCCAACATCGTAGCTATGGAGCATCGTATGAGACTCGCTCTCGAACCCAAACGTATCCAACTCTATCAATCAACATTCACGAACCCATCGTGCTTGAATCCCATCTTAATTCCATGATTAATCATAGCCGTATGTTCTCACCCGATCGCGAGGCCCGAACGCCCAGCACTTCATTGCACCCAACAACCCATGCATCTCTCTCTCTCTGATGCAATCACAGCCGTCAAAACCCATCAATGCATACACCCAATAGCCTGATACCATACATGCAGCCACCTCACCCACATGTCTTCCTCTTTACCAAAACTCATATATAGCAAACGTCCTTTGCATCAAAATAATCACAGCCCTCCATTGCATAAAAGCCATGCATGCATGCATTAAATCACCCCACTACGACACCATGCCGTCCCTTTCTATTCCACATCACCTAATCACAGCCATCCGATCATGAACCATGCATTCAATACATCCCAAGCCACAAACCGGACACGATCACAACCATCCGATCCATGATCCCATCCATGCAACCCATGCCATCAGCAATCGTCTCTCTCTCTAATCCCGTCTCTCACTAACCCCATCACAGCCGTTCCTACCTCCTCTCTCTACAAAACCGGATCCCATTAGAGCTCCGATCTTCTCTCTCTATTCTTTCCTTTCTCTCTCTAACCGTCCAAACCCAGCAGCCCGAGCCTCTCTCCCACCGAACTTTTCTCTCTCCTTCCATATCCTGTTCAGCCCAGATCTCCTTTCTCTCTCTTCCCATTGATTCTCTCTCCCGTTTCCTTTTCTCTCTCTTTATCTCTTTCTAAAACTGACTAACCGAATCCCCCTTGCAATCCCATTACTCTAATCTCCATACCACTCTGAAATCTGAATCCAGCCTTGCACGATCTTTTTTCAACCGAACTTCTCTCTTTCATACCCAGCCCGGTTTCTTTCTATTTTCTCTCCCTCTCTAGATATATATCCCCTCTATCTCACGCGAGACTTCTCGCGCCAGCTGCATCCAGCCCTTACCCGACCTTCCCTCGCGCGTAGCTTTCTCCCTCTTTCCAAAACTGATCCTCCCCACTTGGAAACTAATCAATGACCCTACAAAAATGGCGATCTCCTATTTTCTCTATCTATCCCTACACGTCCGAGACCTCATCCCAGCCGTTCCTTTCCCTAGCATCAGCCCAACCCCATCGCAAGCCTAGCTCCGGATCTTCCTCTCTCTAGATCTGATAATCACAGCCATTATTTCCTACCCGATCGGGATCTACCCTTTTTCTGCAATCTTTCTTACCATTTCTCACTCCCTATTGATTCTCTTTCCTTTCATATCCTTCATCCGATCCTCTCTCTTCTCTCCCCTAAAGCCATGCACGTCCCCTTGGAGAGCAAGCTACAAGACCCTATAAATGGAGGACTTGGCCAGGGGGAAAAAAGGAAAAGGGGGGGAACCGACCCACCCCCTCCCGCTAGGGAGGGGCATGTAGTTTTTTTTTAGAGTTTCTTTTCACCATGATTCTGTAGAGAGTGCGATGTGTGTGTGCGTATGTTTGTAATATTGTCTATTTTCTGGAAGAAGGGCTTTCAAAGTAGTGGGTGTAATATTTTTTTTCTTCGATTCAATAAAAGCATCTTTTATTTATAGTTTTTTATGCATTCATCTTTTTCTGCCATGCTTAATATTTTTCAATATTCTGTATGCGTTCACATCATGCTCGGCTAAACTCTCTCCCTCTAGGGAGCGGGGTTCGATGCCATGGTGAATAACTGATTTTATTTACTTGCAAATTACTCTCGATCTCGCTTAATGACTAAGTCTCTTATCACATTTGATTTTTATTCTAAAGAGAGAAGAAGCTCTCCCGTATTTCCATTCAATTGGGATTCGGGTCATACTTCAAACTCCGACAGTTAATCAATGGTTAAGTAGATGAAATATTATTTTATTCTTATCTAATTTTCATTAGATAAATTCTCGCAATTAAGTACTAGTCTCTCTTCTTCACTATAAGAAGAATTCAGTTCTTGAGATTGCGAGAATATTACATAATAAAATTAGATAAAATGAGCTTTCACTCTAAATCTTCCGCTTGAGATGGTAAAAATTCCGGTCTCAAGTGCAGATAAAAGAGAGTGATATTGCAAGAGAAGTCGGAATCAAACCATGGTTTATCAACCTCCTCCTAGGTGGATTTTTCTTCTATTCTATATTAATTTGAATCATTAGTTATTAGCTTTTACTTTCTAGAATAAATTATTTTCAAATATAAATAAATCCAAACTCCCTTCAATGCAATCTAGCTTCACTTGTGATATCTTCTTTAGGCATCTAATTACGTGTGGTTCGATCCTTACTTGCCCTATACTTTCAAAATTCTCTGAGTTATAATTGCAGGTATTGAAAATTTTTTGAAAATTACTTCACTCCAACGACATAACAAAGAAGTAGTTATCAAATGGCGCCGTTGCCGGGGACCACGACATACACTAAAGTTTTCTATCAAATGGCGACGTTGCCAACGTAAGAAGCCTAAAGAGGATTCATATATAAGCTAGAATAAAGCCATGAAGATGAAGCAGTAGCAAAGTTAAGTAGTACAGCTTAACAACCAGCTAAGTCCTTTAATTTTTCTGAATTTATTTTCATTGGTTGCTACTCTGAAATTTCATATTGCAAATCATTAATGTGCCAATTCTAACCCCCTAGAAAAGAACAAAAATTGCATTCAACCTTGCAAAGTTATCGCCGACTCAACACATATGACTCTTAAAGTTGTATGTGTGCTTAAGCGTGGGGTGTACACTCAACTTTGCATTGATAGTAACCTATTTCTAGGGTGTTACAGGGCATGCATTGAATAGTTTTACAGTTATACATATTTATGCAAACTCAAGCCTTTTCCTGATTAACCTCTATACCTGCTAGAGGTTTTGTTCATATGTACATATCTCTGCTTTCTTTATATTAAAAAAAAAAATATTTAAATTTCTGCACTTATTATGTCTGAACATCCCATTTTCCTCATACTCATGCATCATTGAGGACAATGTTTATTTCAAGTTTGGGGGTGTGGTGTACATTCCTGTCTATATTTAATTTTCACAAAATTTATCAATTTTAGTTTATTTAAAAAAAAAAAATTAAAATAAAAAAAAATTAATTATATTATTGCATCAACTTACGCTGTAGTGGGAAAGCTCGGCACATACGTCTCGGCGTATGTGTGTCCAGTCTGTAGTCCCCTACCAAAACTACAGCGTTCGTATAGAAATCTATAGGAATTCGCATTTGCATGTTTTCATTTTCTTTGTTATCTATTAGTGTTTTCTGTAATCTTTTTATCGTCTTGTTTTATCTATTCCAAAAAAAAAAAAAGTTCTTACCTTTATTTCAGGTTTTATAGTCTAATTTTATTGTACTCAAATAGGACTATAAGGCACTTGATAATCAAGGTAGAACGTCCAAGGATTAGCTAAAAAAAAAGTATGTCTAATATGGTTCCGACCCTTAGAAACCTTTTAGAGATTGTCAAAACAAACTAGACTTAATATTTCACTTCACATCTGGGTTACACATCTAGGGTTTAGATTCAAAGCTTTCATATCATCTAATAGCCACTTGGAGTCCTGATGAACTATGCGGATCTGGTTCACTTGGTTTGAGAAAATCGACCAGTGAATTTTAAGGTATAGCGAAAAGGGCTACCTATTAGCATGGTCTAGGACCTAATTATGTAAAAGTCCTAACTTGTATACCCTAGTATTGGTAAAGCTTGGTGTATAGGGTTATGAGAATGATCCTATGCACTCGAGTGAATCGAATATAAAGGTAACATGAGGATGGCTACCTAACTCATGAGAGCGTTGGCAGCGTGTCATGGGCATAGAGTGCAGCTAACATGGTACAAGTTAGGAAGGGATATATAATTAGATTCAAAAAAAAAAAAACAAAAAAAAAAAGACCGAAAAAAAAAAGAAAGAAAAATAAAATAGTGTGAAAGCCGCCGTTATAAACAATGTGGGGAAACTGGAATATCACATATAAAGCCCATAGGGTATTAAGGTGAATATCCACAACTCTCACTAGCCTGTCTAGATTAGCTGGTTTTGACTCAGGTTCTGAGGTCGACTTTGACCATTCTAGGAGACTGTTAGAATGATATGCGGGTAGAGAACCAAACCCCCAGTTGTGTTTAGCCCAGACAGCACCGTGCACTCGAGCTTAGTTGACCTTGACCTTTTCTAACGGGAGACTAATAGTTAGAACCTAAAGTGCTTACTTTGAAAGCCGAAGCTTGGACTATCTTATGAGTCGTGTGCCTTAGAAATCATATTTTTGAGTACTTTTTAATTATTCTATGAAACCAACTTTTCTTATTTCTTATTTATATTTTCAAAAAAAAAAAAAACAATTTGAATTTTGTGGGTATATTCACTGCAAACCCTCACGAGACAAAACTCGTCCACTGGGGTAACCCAGGGGTTTAACGGCTTGTTGCACATGCTAAGTGCAATCGCGATTCCTGCGAAAATGAGTTAGTTATTTTTATTCTTCTATTATTTTCTTAGTTTATTTTGTTTGCTTTCTCGAGGACGAGAAAGATTCAAGTTTGGGGGTGTGTTGAGCGTCCATTTGGTGCGATTTATCCCTTCTTTATCATGCACATAGCGTCACTTTGCTACGTAAAACTTTCATAATACACGTAAGCTGCATGATTTTCTTAGCACCATGATATAATAGACTTTCGTACGAACCCAATGACATATTGGTTCGCTCTCATACATTGCATGCATGAAAGATACAGAGTCCATTAGTCCAAATTATCATTTTATCGATAATCACATTCGAACCTGATAAGCGTAATTTCATGTGTGTTTTCAGGAAATTTGTCCGGATCTCGACACGCACGACTACAGTGATGCAAGACTACGGAGTCAAGACCATCTCAATTGGCTTTGGAACAGACGGAGGTCGTGCATGTATGGATGACAAGAGAATCGACGAACAATAAATGAGCAAACGACGAGACGGAGGAAAAATGCTTTTAACGTCGTTTGAATGGAAGATCGAGGACTACAAACATGCAAGTCGAATGACGTGGGTTGACGGGCTTGAATGGTTCGAATGGTGCACCCCAGATGACGACCTTTATCTTCCTGCCACCTTTTCTCTCTTTCATATTATCTTCTTTTGTTTTCCATTCTTTCCGATCAAAACCGGATGACACTAAAAACCCCCATCTCACCCAACATCGTAGCTATGGAGCATCGTATGAGACTCGCTCTCGAACCCAAACGTATCCAACTCTATCAATCAACATTCACGAACCCATCGTGCTTGAATCCCATCTTAATTCCATGATTAATCATAGCCGTATGTTCTCACCCGATCGCGAGGCCCGAACGCCCAGCACTTCATTGCACCCAACAACCCATGCATCTCTCTCTCTCTGATGCAATCACAGCCGTCAAAACCCATCAATGCATACACCCAATAGCCTGATACCATACATGCAGCCACCTCACCCACATGTCTTCCTCTTTACCAAAACTCATATATAGCAAACGTCCTTTGCATCAAAATAATCACAGCCCTCCATTGCATAAAAGCCATGCATGCATGCATTAAATCACCCCACTACGACACCATGCCGTCCCTTTCTATTCCACATCACCTAATCACAGCCATCCGATCATGAACCATGCATTCAATACATCCCAAGCCACAAACCGGACACGATCACAACCATCCGATCCATGATCCCATCCATGCAACCCATGCCATCAGCAATCGTCTCTCTCTCTAATCCCGTCTCTCACTAACCCCATCACAGCCGTTCCTACCTCCTCTCTCTACAAAACCGGATCCCATTAGAGCTCCGATCTTCTCTCTCTATTCTTTCCTTTCTCTCTCTAACCGTCCAAACCCAGCAGCCCGAGCCTCTCTCCCACCGAACTTTTCTCTCTCCTTCCATATCCTGTTCAGCCCAGATCTCCTTTCTCTCTCTTCCCATTGATTCTCTCTCCCGTTTCCTTTTCTCTCTCTTTATCTCTTTCTAAAACTGACTAACCGAATCCCCCTTGCAATCCCATTACTCTAATCTCCATACCACTCTGAAATCTGAATCCAGCCTTGCACGATCTTTTTTCAACCGAACTTCTCTCTTTCATACCCAGCCCGGTTTCTTTCTATTTTCTCTCCCTCTCTAGATATATATCCCCTCTATCTCACGCGAGACTTCTCGCGCCAGCTGCATCCAGCCCTTACCCGACCTTCCCTCGCGCGTAGCTTTCTCCCTCTTTCCAAAACTGATCCTCCCCACTTGGAAACTAATCAATGACCCTACAAAAATGGCGATCTCCTATTTTCTCTATCTATCCCTACACGTCCGAGACCTCATCCCAGCCGTTCCTTTCCCTAGCATCAGCCCAACCCCATCGCAAGCCTAGCTCCGGATCTTCCTCTCTCTAGATCTGATAATCACAGCCATTATTTCCTACCCGATCGGGATCTACCCTTTTTCTGCAATCTTTCTTACCATTTCTCACTCCCTATTGATTCTCTTTCCTTTCATATCCTTCATCCGATCCTCTCTCTTCTCTCCCCTAAAGCCATGCACGTCCCCTTGGAGAGCAAGCTACAAGACCCTATAAATGGAGGACTTGGCCAGGGGGAAAAAAGGAAAAGGGGGGGAACCGACCCACCCCCTCCCGCTAGGGAGGGGCATGTAGTTTTTTTTTAGAGTTTCTTTTCACCATGATTCTGTAGAGAGTGCGATGTGTGTGTGCGTATGTTTGTAATATTGTCTATTTTCTGGAAGAAGGGCTTTCAAAGTAGTGGGTGTAATATTTTTTTTCTTCGATTCAATAAAAGCATCTTTTATTTATAGTTTTTTATGCATTCATCTTTTTCTGCCATGCTTAATATTTTTCAATATTCTGTATGCGTTCACATCATGCTCGGCTAAACTCTCTCCCTCTAGGGAGCGGGGTTCGATGCCATGGTGAATAACTGATTTTATTTACTTGCAAATTACTCTCGATCTCGCTTAATGACTAAGTCTCTTATCACATTTGATTTTTATTCTAAAGAGAGAAGAAGCTCTCCCGTATTTCCATTCAATTGGGATTCGGGTCATACTTCAAACTCCGACAGTTAATCAATGGTTAAGTAGATGAAATATTATTTTATTCTTATCTAATTTTCATTAGATAAATTCTCGCAATTAAGTACTAGTCTCTCTTCTTCACTATAAGAAGAATTCAGTTCTTGAGATTGCGAGAATATTACATAATAAAATTAGATAAAATGAGCTTTCACTCTAAATCTTCCGCTTGAGATGGTAAAAATTCCGGTCTCAAGTGCAGATAAAAGAGAGTGATATTGCAAGAGAAGTCGGAATCAAACCATGGTTTATCAACCTCCTCCTAGGTGGATTTTTCTTCTATTCTATATTAATTTGAATCATTAGTTATTAGCTTTTACTTTCTAGAATAAATTATTTTCAAATATAAATAAATCCAAACTCCCTTCAATGCAATCTAGCTTCACTTGTGATATCTTCTTTAGGCATCTAATTACGTGTGGTTCGATCCTTACTTGCCCTATACTTTCAAAATTCTCTGAGTTATAATTGCAGGTATTGAAAATTTTTTGAAAATTACTTCACTCCAACGACATAACAAAGAAGTAGTTATCAGCCAAGCACTGGCAGACTTCCTTAGCGATTTCCCGGCGGAAGACACTGCACCGGTGCCAGAGAAGTTAGAACACCTGTCGGTAGCTGCTGGTCGACCCGTGGGAGTCGGTGCGGCAGCAGGACAGGAGGACGAAGAGGAAGGCTGGAGATTGTTCGTGGATGGCTCGTCATGCGCAATCGGGAGTGGTGTGGGAGTAGTCCTAGTAACCCCCGACCACACGAAACTTGAAAAATCAGTGCGGCTACTTTTCCCGACGACGAACAACGAAGCTGAGTACGAGGCGATGCTGACAGGACTAGAGATGGAAACAACACTGGGGGTGACCAGATTACAGGTCTACGGTGACTCCCAACTGGTGATCAATCAGATTACCGGTAGATACGAAGCCCATGATGCAAGAATGCAAGCTTACCTGAAGCTAGCCCGGGAGTTGATCGCCAAGTTCGAAGACATAAGCTTCCACCCATCCCCAGAGTGGAAAACAAGCAGGCAGATTCCCTTGCTAATCTAGCATCGGTACTCGGAGAAGACAGAGAGAAAAGGGTCTTCATCGAGGTGCAAACTGACCCCCGAATAGTCGGCCCCGTAGAAGATAGTTGCCTGACGAGGAGGACACAAGCCATTGAGGCGGCTCATACTATTGCGGCCGGAGCTGATTAGGTGGCCAACATGAAGAAGTACCTACTTGATGGGATACTATCGGAGGACGTCGATGATGCCCGAAGAACCAAAGCGCACGCTCCAAGATACACCCTCATCGACGACGAGCTGTACAAGCGCTCATTTGGTGGACCGTACCTCAAGTGCCTCACGAAAGAACAAGCAGTAGAAATCATGAGGGAGATACATGAAGGAGGATGCGGGAACCACTCCGGAGAAAGATCCATGGCATGGAAGATAAAGCTGCAGGGCTACTACTGGCCCACCATGGAAGCAGATGCAGGGGGATATGTGAAGAGGTGCCTGCAATGCCAAAAATATGCCCCCTCCATACATCAACCGGCAGAAGAGCTGCACCCAGTATCCAGCCCTTGGCCCTTCCAACAGTGGGGGTTGGATATTTTGGGCCCCTTCCCGACGTCGCCCAACCGAAGGAAGTTTCTCCTCGTCGCCACCGACTACTTCACCAAGTGGGTAGAGGCAATCCCATTGCTGAAGATTGGAGAAGTTCAAGTAGGAAAGTTCCTATGGAGCAGCATCATCTGTCGATTCGGACTGCTGCAGGCTTTTGTTGCAGACAACGGGCGACAATTCGACGCGGAATCAATTAAGAAGTTCTATGCCAGTAACAACATCAAGATGTTCTTCTCTACACCGTGGTACCCTCAGAGCAATGGGCAAGCAGAGTCGACGAACCGCGCCATTCTGGACATACTGAAGAAGAAGCTGGAGCAGAAGAAGGGTTTGTGGGAAGAGGCTCTACCCGCTGTTCTATGGGTCTATCGGACGACACCAAAGCGACCGATGGGAGAGTCCCCGTTCAGCCTTACCTATGGCTCCGAAGCAGTCCTGCCAACGGAAACCCTGGTCCCAATGCAGTGAACAGTCGTAGCAGCCGACCCAGAGCTGAATGACGAACTCCTGCTCGATGGTCTAGACCAGCTGGAAGAGAAGAGGGAAAGAGCGAGAGCACGCTTAGCCAACTACCATCAGGCCATCAAGAGGGCGTATGACCGCAAAGTCAGAAGGCGGGTATTCAAACAAGGGGACCTGGTCATGCGGAAGGTCTTCGACAACACCAAAGAGTCGGGAAGTGGCAAGCTGGGAGCTACCTGGGAAGGACCATACATCATCGATGGTATGGGGAGGAATGGAGCCTACCGCCTGAAGACTCAAGACGACGATGCACTAGCGAGGCCATGGAATGCCACCAATCTGCGCAAGTTCTACCAGGGTAGCTAAATGGGCGAGACGCTTGTAACCGTTTTGTAATTCCGGATCTATTCAATAAAGATGCTTTTGCTCAGCGTTCTTGTTCATGCTTGAGAATAATGGTTAACTAAGGCAACCTAAACCAAGTGGTACATAACACTCCGAGTGAGTTCTACCACTTGGCCGACCGATCGATAGGTCCCTGCGAAGGGCATAACTGACCGGTGAACACCTGGGAAGATCGGTCGACAGACCCCGCCGGGGTACGACCGGTTGACCAATATAAACCAAGTGGTACATAACACTCCGAGCGAGTTCTACTACTTGGCCGATCGGTCGACAGGTCCCTGCGAAGGGCATGATCGGCTGGTGAACACCTGGAAAGATCGGTCAATAGACCCTGCCGGGGTATGACCGGTTGACCAACCTAAACCAAGTGGTACGTAACACTCCGAGCGAGTTTTACTACTTGGCCGACCGGTCGACAGGACCCTGCGAAGGGCGAGATCGGCCGGTGAACACCTGGGAAGATCGATCGACAGACCCTACCGGGGTACGACCGATCAACCAACCTAAACCAAGTGGTACATAACACTCCGAGCGAGTTCTACCACTTGGCCGATCGGTCGATAGGTCCCTGCGAAGGGCATGACCGACCGGTGAACACCTAGGAAGATCGGTCGATAGACCCCACCGAGGTACGACCGGTTGACCAATCTAAATCAAGTGGTATGTAACACTCCGAGCGAGTTTTACCACTTGGCCGACCGGTCGACAGGACCCTGCGAAGGGCCAGACAGGCCGGTGAACACCTGGGAAGATCGGTCGACAGACCCCGCCGGGGTACGACCGGTCAACCAACCTAAACCAAGTGGTACATAATACTCCGAGCGAGTTCTACCACTTGGCCGACCGGTCGGCAGGTCCCTACGAAGGGCGTGACCGGTCGATGAACACCTGGGATGATCGGTCGACAGACCCCTAGGGGGTATGACCGATCGACCAACGTAAGCAAGGAAGGGTATATCACCCCCCGCTGATATGAGGGCCAGATATTGGTCGCACGTCATCGACGTGTAATCAGAGTACGAAGGTCAAATTTTGATTGCATATCGTCGACGTGCAGTTATGCATGTCGTCGACGTGTAGTCAAAACGTGGAGGCCAAATTTTAATGACACGTCGTCGATGTGTACTTAAGAGGCAAGATCGATAAGAGAAAGACGATAATCATAGCATTCAGATGAAACATTAAAAGGTCCCAATACAAACGAGAGTGCTGTTTTATTACATCACAAAATAAGGCAGTAAGCGGGAGCGGTCAGTCGCCTCCCCCAGCCTTCCACGGCCCCGGCGGGAGCTTGCCACGCAGCTTCGCAACCTTCTTACGCCACCCCGCCGCCTGCTCTTCAAGAAGCGACTTGCACTCTTTGGATAAGTTTGCATGCTGCTGAGCAAGCGCAGCCTTATGTGATGCTTCGGCCTGGTCAAGGGAGGCCTTCAACATGGCGATTTCGGCTTCGTGAGCTGCTTGGGCGGCCTTGGCATCTGTTCATTGCCTCCTGATCGCAGCGGCCTGGCCCCTGAACCGTTCCCACAGCCCGTCAATTTCTGCCTGAGCGGTATCTAGTGCTTCTTGAAACTCGAAGGGGTCAGTAGCGTTCTCCTGTGCAACTTCAAGCTGAGCCTGGACTGCAGCTAACTCTTCAGCATGAACCCGTCGAGCTTCCGCAAACTGAGCGCGTGTCTCTCTCAATTCCAGCTGAGCAGCTCGCAGGGAGGCCTCAAGCTGCACCATCCTTCGAGCACCCCCCTCGGCGACATGGCCGATAATCGTAGCTACGCGACCGCTCATCTGAGAAAAGCGAAAGAGATATATACCAAAGGGTCAGGAATGGAAACTACTACTGTTGTAGCTCGTGTGTCCTTAGCGTGGATTTTCTGTATTAATATTAATAAAGATGACTTTGGTTATTGCTTTAATTAGAATACTACTATGCTATATGATAATTCTCATATAATAAAAAGACCCTAGGGAACACAGTAGGCCACTGAGGCGCATGGAGGATCCATGCTTGGGAGACCCAGTGGACCAGTTCTGTGTAGCCTAGAACTAGTTCACAGCTTAGGTGATGCCGGTCGCTTCACCGAGAACAAGTTGTTGGCAGGTAGAAGATGTGGTGAAGTCTCCACCACGGGAACATGGGATTCCCATTCACCTGACCAAGCACGATGATCGTGTTGAACAGGAACCAAGACGGTGCACAGTTCAGTGATTCAGACACTAGTGCATAAACCGTCTTACTACTATAGATAATCTGTCATTAACCCTGAGGGACCATGTCCACTGGGCCAATCAGTTGTGTGGTGCTTTGATGTGCCAACGTGTGCGGACCTTCCATAGTCCAATACCACGGTACGTTGGGTTACCCGGCTGGCGCTTGAGTGACATGTAATCCCTACAGGTTATCCGACATCCAGTGTTGGATGGGTACGTTTTGATGAGTCAATCTGTCCACACAGTTAACCCAGGCCTGGTGGTTGTCAGTATGACTGATGATGTTCCGGATGCTAGGCATAGCACCGGAAGGTGTGTGGTGTTATAGATGATAAGTCATCAAACCCTAGTCAGATGATCGATCGGGATCTGACGGTGCTCCCCACCGCCCGAGTCGTATCATGACACCAGTAATAGGAGGGACTAAGGATTATCGGAGTATAGTAGAGAACAGGGTTACGAGGGAGTAACATAAGTTTAGGATCACTAGAGTTCAACTTGCGTCGCACTCTGGGTGGCTACGCGGGTTAATCGGATTAGGGCTGATTAACGGAACTTTCGGTGTGTCACCGGAACAGTTAATCAGGGATCCGGTTGCAGCTAGAGATCCCGAACCCTGAAGGTTCCACCCTGTCGTTGCGTATAGTAATTGTTCCCCGACCTAGTTGGATACATTGGAAGTGAAGTAGCGCGATGGAGCGCAAGCCCGGAGCCAAAGAACCTAATTCACATGTGTTACGGGCCGTAGGGGTATTTTGGTAAATACTGAAATATGGCTCAGAACATATTGAATATGGATCTTAAATTGAGCGGAATAATTCCAGGAGCTCACAGGCGCTGACGGAACTCGATTCCGAGTAGCGCACCTCACTCAGTCTCTCTTTCAGTTTTTTGCTTTTCGTGAAGAGCGTTTTCGTCCAGGCTTCACGATAGACTTCGGATAAACCTAAAATCCCACCCCCCCCTCATCCTTATCTACCTAGGGCCGGCCCTAGGCTCCTTGGAGCCATGGGAGACTGGCCCTATAAAGGAAATAGGTAGGGGAGGGGCCGGCCCTATGGTTCTACTCCCTCCCCTCCAAAAATCCGACCCCTAGTCCTCCTCCTTTGTGGTTTCGGCCAAGGAAAAGAGAGGAAGAAAAAGGGAGAAGGAAGAGGAAGGAAGAAGAAGGAAGAAAGGAGAAAGAGGAGGAGAAAATCACGCGGCTCGCCATCGTCTTCGCAACGGATTCCTCCGTCGGCTCGAAATCCTTGCACTCAGAGACGGGATTTCGAGGATTCTTCAATTCGCAAAGGACAAGGTGCTATCCGACAGTTTCCCTTGCGATTCACGTGCGGTTCTTCATCGTTCCGTTTTCTCCGGATCATAGATCCATAAGGTATGATGAAACTAAACACCTAAGTAGATGCATTCATGTCTTCCGTAGATCGTAGTATGCCTCTAGGGTGTCCGCACATATGCTAAGATCGTAGATTTGCATGTAGATTGTTTTATGTCACGAATTGTAATGAAACATACACCGTATGATCTTTGGACCTTTCTTTTGCTTCTGCTGCGACTCTGATTAGTAGATCCAATTCCAACAATTGGTATCAGAGCACGCTTTGGTGTATGTTTCATGCATGAATTCGTGAAAACATCATGTGAATATATGATGGCATATGTTTTCGTCGGGGTTCGACGTAGATCATGCATATGGATTGTGCTATATATCGTCGTTTTGCAGGTGCCACGCTGAATAGTAATCTGTGATTGCATGCATCCAGGGGTCGGACCCCAGATTTTATTTTGCATTGATTATTATTGTGGATTGTAAGGCTCTAGATGGGCGAGGGTGGGGGTTGACCATCCTCGGTTCCCTGGCCAGTTTTCTAGGATTGTCTTCTTTACTTTCTAGCGAAATTGTACACGAACGAGCACTTGCTCGGAGCGTGTTAGTTTTTCGGTCACAGGAAGAAGGAGATGATGCTACATCCACGGTTCGGGCAAGCGGTACCATGGCGTGCAAATACCCGGCGAAAGCGTGCACATTGGCGATGAAGGGGATGATCGTCAGATATCGTGCAGAACGGAAGAGCAGGATATCTTGGATGTGCTATTCAGGTTCAGGGGTCGGACCTTGGACTTGATTCAGTTTGGATGCTTTCTCCGTTGTTTCTCTTTATTCAGTATTTAGAGAACCCCGATGATAATGTGATTATCATTCTTGCTTGCGAGTTTGTCTCTAGATCAGGCTTAGGGTTAGTACTAAAATTATGGATTCATCGGTGTCTCTATATGCTTCTAACACGTGCGAATCCGGTGGCTAGCTAAAAGGAAAGGCGGTAACCGCCCTCGTGGTAGTTCAGGTAGCCAAGTACTGTGCACCGAGATAGACGCAGTGTTAGATTTATTTAGAGAGAATTAACTAATGTCTTCATAAGAAGTATGATAACCCTAGTGGGATGCCCTTTCCCCACGTGGTCCTAGCGACCAAGTTAGGTTAGGATTTCACTGTGTGATACCCGTTTCTAGATGACGTTTGATGGTAGTATGAACTCATCACGATTTGGTTATGCCACCATTAGGTTGAGGTCCGGCGGAGGTTGTCGGATATCCCTATTTGGCCAGCATCGAAACCTGTAATGAGATGAGGTCTACTATGACATCAGGCATCAAATTGTGAACGAGGCATCATCGTAGTGGGAGTCCTTTCCACGTTGACCTTAGGCTAGGCTCCAGATCTTAGGATTATGGGCAAACTAGTGAAGTATCGGGATCCTTGGAATCTATTTAATGTGATCCTTGCAAGAAAGGTGAAAGCTAAGTATTCAAGGTAGGGACTATGATATTTTCTGAGGATACTAATGCTTTGCGGGAGGATTTGTAATCCTAGTGGGAGCACGGTAGACCAGGGTCTATGTCTAGGAGGTCGTGACCATTCTAGATATGCATAAAACCTTATAAAGAAGGGATGTGTAAGAGGTTCCCTCCAAAGGGGAGCCCCTGGCCTCCATAATCAACCGGTTAAGGGTCTGGGTGGGAGGTACGCAGATTGATATTCCCACCGGGTGAGAGCTGTGTTTCCTTCCATGCTGGTTCGCCTAGTGGTTTCCTTCAGGACATGGAGGATGCCGGTGGCAGTGGGTGACGGTTTTTTCCTGCACCGCGGGAGCCTATGAACTCCCTTGCCGATACTACCTAGATTTATGGGAAGCATCCGAAAGCTTGTGTGAAGCCGCTGTTGCTGCGCACGCGGGTCAGATAAAGCTGGCCAAAAGGAGACTGGGAGGTCTTTCAGTTTACCATGGGTAATTCTGATGAAGACTGGGTCGTAAAAACCCCATTGGCAGAAGCGGGTGCATGCTCTCACCGAGTTGCTGTCTCCAATTCAGGGCCGATAGTCTCAGTGCTCGAGTCCAGGGAAATAAGATTCCTGGATGTCTCCACTTGAGGTGGTGAAGACATAGCGGCTGGAGTAGACATTATCTATTTCTAAATTCTATGAAATAGATTGTAGTAGACCCTAACTATTGCTTTAAACCATTGTTTACAGAAATCATGACCAAGCTCGACCCCCTTGCCTCCATACTTAATGATAACAAACTTACGGGACCAAACTACGAGGACTTGAAGCGTAACCTGATGCTCGTCCTAAGGGTTGGCAAACACACAATTGCCCTAAGTACCCCTCAACCGGCCATGCCGGGACCAGATGCAACTGAGGCCCAGTTAAAGGAATGGAAAGACTGGCTAGATGCTGATGAGATGTGCAAGTGCTACATAATGGCATCCTTGCAGACCGTCCTTCAGGAGCAAGTCGAACACATGGCCTTTGCTTCAGACATGATGCTCTACCTAAAGGAAATGTTCGAGGGTCGTAGTCGGGTAACTCGTTACCTGACCATCAAGAAATTGGTGTCAACGAATATGGCAGAGGGGACTTTAGTTCGGGATCATATGCTGAAATTGTTTGGCTATGTGAACGAGCTTGGTTCTTTCGATGTCATCTTGGATGCAGAGATCCAGACCGATATTTTCCTCGCGTCTCTGTTAGGAGCGTTTGAGGGCTTCGTTACTAACTTCAACCTTAACCGGTTGGAGATGTCTAACGCAGAGCTCCTAGCGGCGCTCCAGGCGGCAGAGGACGGGATGAAGGCAGGAGCCCAATCCCTGAACGTAGAGCAGAATTCTTCTCTGAAAGCCAATGGCAAGTTTCAGAAAAGAAAGTCTAAGAAGCCCGTGAAGATGGGCCAGGTGCAGTTGCAGGTTCCCAAGCAGAATGGTCCGGCGAAGCCCAAAGGAAAATATTTCTGATGCGGCTAGAAGGGGCACTGGAAGGGCGACTGCCGCACGGCTCCCAAGAAGGCTGAGAAAGGTATATCTCAAATCCACATAGTGGAATCCCTTGTAACATCCAGTTGTTCTCTAGTTTCATGGATTGTGGATTCTGGTTCCACTAACCATGCTTGCAATAATTTGCAGGGGTTCAATGAGACAAGAAAACTGGGTGAAGGAGAGATAATCCTAAGCATGGGAACTGAGGCCGTGGCAGAGGCTGAAGCAGTTGGAGATATCATCTTGCAGTTCCTTGATGGAAGAAGTTTGTTACTTAGAGACATACTTTATGTACCGTCCTTGAGACGTAATTTAATTTCTGTTTCCTTATTGAATAATGAAGGTTTTTCAGTTTTATTTGATGCTTCTGGTGTGTCAATTAAATTGAATGGTTCCTTTGTTTGTAAGGGAAAGATACAGAATGGTCTCTATGTAATTAACTCCAATCATAAGCAGGATCACATAACTGAAGCTTGTGTGATTAATTCATCTAAAAGGAAAAATCCCTTAGATAATCCAACACTCCTTTGGCATCTAAGGCTTGGACACATAGCCTCAGACAGGATTCACAGGTTGGTTAAGGTAGGACTCTTAAGTCCAGATATTTCAGAAAGCCTACCGATGTGTGAGTCTTGCCTGGAAGGCAAGATGACTAAAAGGTCTTTCCGAGCCAAAGGTAGCAGATCTAAGGAGGTATTGGAGTTGGTACACACTGATGTATGTGGGCCCATAAATGTCCGTGCTATAGGAGGCTTCGAGTATTTCATCACCTTCACGGATGATCACTCGAGGTTTGGATACATATACCTAATGCGGCGGAAGTCTGAATCCTTTGATAAGTTCAAGGAGTTCAGTGCTGAAGCAGAAAAGCAGACGGGTAAAACTATCAAGTCTCTTCAATCGGATCGAGGAGGCGAATACCTATCGGATGAATTTATAGGGTACCTGCGTGAGCATGAGATCGTATCCCAGTTGACTGCACCAGGAATATCACAACAAAACGGTGTATCTGAGAGGAGAAACTGAACTTTATTAGACATGGTTCGGACTATGATGACTTATGCAACATTGCCACCTAGTTTTTGGGGATATGCCCTAGAGACGACAGCATATACTTTGAACTTTGTTCCATCAAAGTCAGTACCCCTAACTCCTTGGGAGCTGTGGTTAAAGCGAAAGCCAAGCCTACAGCACTTTAGGATTTGGGGTTGTCCAGCACATGTGCGGAAGGACAAGCAAGATAAGATAGAGTCAAAAACTAAGGTATGTCTGTTCGTTGGGTATCCAAAAGGGACAAAGGGTGGTCTATTTTATGATCCTGAGGATAGAAAGGTTGTCATCTCGACGAACGCCGTATTCCTGGAGCATGATTATTTAATAGACCATAAGCCCACCAATAAAGTAGTTCTTGAAGAATTGCTTGGTACTGATGGGAATACGCAGACAGAAAACGTAGTGGGAGTCGATACCACTAAGATTAACGGTACTGTAGAATCGACTCATATGGAATCACTGTAGGTTCATCGCAGTGGGAGGACCACAAGTGCTCCTGATAGATACATTGGAGATGCCTTTATGGTTGATCCAGAGTTTCAGGAGAATGATCCTCTTAACTATGACGAAGCGATGGTATCCACTGACCATGCAGCATGGCAGGAAGCCATGGAGGCAGAACTGACATCGATGTCCCAAAACTCGGTCTGGACACTTGTAACACCACCTCACAATATTAAACATGTTGGGTGTAAGTGGATGTACAAAAGGAAAATAGGTCCAGATGGTACCGTTGAGACTTACAAAGCTAGACTAGTCGCTAAGGGTTATACCCAGCGAGAAGGGATCGACTATGACGAAACCTTTTCGCTAGTGGCTATGCTTAAGTCTATCCGGATCCTCTTGTCCATTGTAGCCCATTATGATTGGGAGATCTGGCAAATGGACGTCAAGACCGCATTCCTCAACGGGGATTTGGAAGAAGACATCTACATGTCTCAGCCTCCAGGCTTTGTCGCAAAAGGTCAGGAAGGTCTAGTGTGCAAGTTGCAAAGGTCCATTTATGGACTGAAGCATGCATCCAGAAGTTAGAACATGCGTTTTGATTAGGCTATCTAGTCTTATGGATTTGAACAAAACGTGGATGAACCATGTGTTTATAAAAGGAGCGATAAGACAACAGTAGTTTTTCTAGTGCTTTACGTAGACGATATCCTGCTCATCGGAAACGATATTGGAACGTTGTCCATAGTGAAGGTGTGGTTATCCTCTTAATTTGACATGAAAGACCTGGGTGAAGCGAGTTATGTTCTGGGGATCAAGGTAACTCGAGATCACCAGAACAAGATTTCTCGCTGTCACAGTCAGCCTACATAGATACTATCTTGGTCAGATTCAGTATGTACAACTCCAAGAAAGGACTGGTTCCATTCAGACATGGAATGAAATTGTCCAAGGATCAGGGTCCTAAGACTCCTGAGGAGAGGGCAGAGATGCAGAAGATACCTTATACTTCGACTGTAGGGAGTCTGATGTATGCCATGCAGTGCACGAGACCAGATATATGCTATACAGTAGGCATGATGGGCAGGTATCAGTCAAATCCGGGTCCAGGGCACTGGACTGCTGTGAAAAGTATACTCAAGTATCTCCGTAGGACGAGAGATTATGAGTTAGTTTACTCTTCACAGGAACTGATACCGATTGGATATACGGATTCTGACTTTGCGTCAGATCTGGAATCCAGGAGATCGACGTCAGGGTTTGTGTTTTCATTAGAAGGAGGAGCTGTCAGTTGGAGGAGCGTGAAGCAGGGATGCATCACGGATTCAACGACAGGGGCTGAGTACGTTGCGACGTGCGAAGCAGCTAAGGAGGCGGTATGGCTCAAGAAGTTCCTCACGGACTTAGGATGCGTACCGGGAGCTCAAGATCCTATTGTCCTTTACTGTGACAATAGTGGAGTGGTAGCACAATCCAAGGAGCCAAGATATCACCAGAAGAGCAAGCATATCGAGTGGAAATACTACATTATCCGGGACTTGCAGAAGCAAGGGGAGGTTGCAGTGACTCAGGTGGCGTCTGCAGATAACATGGCGGACCCTTTCACAAAGGCGTTACCGACCAAGGCTTTTGACAAGCACGTGGATGCCATGGGAGTTAAGACTGTTGTTCCCCGCTAGGCCAAGTGGGAGATTGTTGTAGCTCGTGTGTCCTTAGCGTGGATTTTCTGTATTAACATTAATAAAGATGACTTTGGTTATTGCTTTAATTAGAATACTACTATGGTATATGATAATTCTCATATAATAAAAAGACCCTAGGGAACACAGTAGGCCACTGAGGCGCATGGAGGATCCATGCTTGGGAGACCCAGTGGACCAGTTCTGTGTAGACCTAGAACTAGTTCATAATTTAGGTGATGTCGGTCGCTTCACCGAGAACAAGCTGTTGGCAGGTAGAGGATGTGGTGAAGTCTCCACCACAGGAACGTGGGATTCCCATTCACCTGACCAAGCACGATGATCGTGTTGAACAGGAACCAAGACGGTGCACAGTTCAGTGATTCAGACACTGGTGCATAAATCGTCTTACTACTATAGATAATCTGTCATTAACCCTGAGGGACCATGTTCACTGGACCAACCAGTTGTGTGGTGCTTTGATGTGCCAACGTGTGTGGACCTTCCATAGTCTAATACCACGGTACGTTAGGTTACCCGGCTGGCGCTTGAGTGACATGTAATCCCTACAGGTTATCCGACGTCCAGTGTTGGATGGGTACGTTTTGATGAGTCAATCTGTCCACACAGTTAACCCAGGCCTGGTGGTTGTCAGTATGACTGACGATGTTCCGGATGCTAGGCATAGCACCGGAAGGTGTGTTGTGTTATAGATGACAAGTCATCAAACCCTAGTCAGATGATCGATCGGGATCTGACGGTGCTCCCTACCGCCCGAGTCGTATCATGGCACCAGTAATAAGAGGGACTAAGGATTATCGGAGTATAGTAGAGAACAGGGTTACGAGGGAGTAACATAAGTTTAGGATCACTAGAGTTCAACTTGCGTCGCACTCTGGGTGGCTACGCGGGTTAATCGGATTAGGGCTGATTAACGAAACTTTCGGTGTGTCACCGGAACAGTTAATCAGGGATCCGGTTGCAGCTAGAGATCCCGAACCCTGAAGGTTCCACCCTGTCATTGCATATAGTAATTGTTCCCCGACCTAGTTGGATACATTGGATGCGAAGTAGCGCGATAGAGCGCAAGCCCGGAGCCAAAGAACCTAATTCACATGTGTTACGGGCCGTAGGGGTATTTTGGTAAATACTGAAATATGGATCAGAACATATTGAATATGGATCTTAAATTGAGCGGAATAATTCCAGGAGCTCACAGGCGCTGACGGAACTCGATTCCGAGTAGCGCACCTCACTCAGTCTCTCTTTCAGTTTTTTGCTTTTCGTGAAGAGCGTTTTCGTCCAGGCTTCACGATAGACTTCGGATAAACCTAAAATCCGACCCCCCCCTCATACTTATCTACCTAGGGCCGGCCCTAGGCTCCTTGGAGCCATGGGAGACTGGCCCTATAAAGGAAATAGGGAGGGGAGGGGCCGGCCCTATGGTTCTACTCCCTCCCCTCCAAAAATCCGACCCCTAGTCCTCCTCCTTTGTGGTTTCGGCCAAGGAAAAGAGAGGAAGAAGAAGGGAGAAGGAAGAGGAAGGAAGGAGAAGGAAGAAAGAAGAAAGAAGAGGAGAAAATCACGCGGCTCGCCATCGTCTTCGCAACGGATTCCTCCGTCAGCTCGAAATCCTTGCACTCAGAGACGGGATTTCGAGGATTCTTCAATTCGCAAAGGACAAGGTGCTATCCGACAGTTTCCCTTGTGATTCACGTGCGGTTCTTCATCGTTCTATTTTCTCCGGATCATAGATCCATAAGGTATGATGAAACTAAACACCTAAGTAGATGCATTCATGTCTTCCGTAGATCGTAGTATGCCTCTAGGGTGTCTGCACATATGCTAAGATCGTAGATTTGCATGTAGATTGTTTTATGTCACGAATTGTAATGAAACATACACCGTATGATCTTCGGATCTTTCTTTTGCTTCCGCTGCGACTCTGATTAGTGGATCCAATTCCAACAACTACTGCAATCAAGCCTACAACGACTCAAAAACTTACCTCATAAAGGTCACCGAGCTGGCTCCACCAGCTGGAACTGTCCACCCCAATATCCTCTTCCTCTACCTGACGGGCCGAGAGCCCAGGGGAACGACGGTGAGAGGTAGCTTCGGTAGCTCCGGGGGGAGAACTGGGAGGCAGCCCGACGACGCCCCCCGAAGCAGAGGAGGAAGGAGAAGCCATCAAGTGCCGAACCTCCGTGTGATCAAAAAGTGCAGCAGCAGGCGCAATAGTTGGAGCAGCAGTAGGGGCGGCAGTAGGTGCAGCAGTAGGAACACGGGGTGAAGCTCGCCCACGCGACCTCGCAGAGCTAGACGGCATGGCTTGCTTACCCCGCCCGAGAGAGAGAGAGAGAGATTGTAACTGGAAGACCTCTCGGATTCTTCTATCTCCACGTAATGTCTACCCGTCGACGGCACGTCTTCTGACCAGTCATCGGGGAGGGAACGAAGATCATCGCAACCAGCTCGTCGCATGGCGGGAGCGGGAGAAGAGCGACCTTCATCGTCGTCGCTGGAGGACTCACTTAGAAGGACGCGCCTCTTTGCCTTCCTCGCGGGTGCAGCTATGTTGCGCGCAGCTGGTTGTCTACAGTCGCCTGCAGCTGCAGTCGACCTTGTGTCGCGCCTGAAGATCACGCAAAGTTTAGATGCGGCTGTGTTTGGGTTGAAGCGTCGGACGAAGCTGACGTACCTGTCAGGGAGCTCTGAAGAGTAAGCAGAGGGCTCTTCTTCCCTACCGGACGCTGCTGGCTGCTTGCCCTTCTTGGGAGTAGTACTGTAAGACCTGACGACCGGGAGCTTCGGAAACAGTTACCGCCAGTCGTTGTCGTTATGTGTCTCCCTCCTAATCAGTTGGTCCAACTCCTCCTCAACAGCCCCAGGGCACTGAAGCTGCCTAGAGGGGTAGAAGTCCTCGATGGTCGTGGCGAGGAGGGAGACGGGACCGAGAATTTTGAAGTGACCCTTCCAGGGTCCTTCGACCACAATGGGGCACTCCTTCCAATCCCTCACGGAGTCAGATAAGCCCCCGATGGGAGGGCGATTGCCCGCGCGTGCCTGCAGGCTAAAGTAGGAAAATACGCCGCCTGGCGTCATCTTGTAGTCCTTGATGAAATACTTCTTCAGAAGATACACGACGCAGAGCTGCTGCCCCGCCAGTTCTTCTATTGCTTCCATGCAGCGGAGAATCCTCCAGCCGTTGCCAGCTATCTGGCCTGGAGACACTTTCATGTACTCCAGCAGGCGACCAGAGAAGCTTGCAAGGGGAAGCCGCAGGCCGCAACGTAGCTGGCCGAGGGTGACGACAATACGGTCACCATCTGACGGGTCCAAAGGACCGGTGGCGAAGGAGAGTGAGATCACATCCGAAATGCCGTAAGCCGCCCGGACCTCCTCCATCACCGGGAACTTCTTCGGCACGACGAACCAAGTGAAAGACATCTTCGACGACGGCTCTTGGCGTGTATCCAAACGCAATTCCTTTGAACACGCGACTCCTCGGCGTGTATCCAATGGAAGCTACGTGCAGTGAGTTATCAACCCAAACGAACCTTCAGCCGCAGAAGAGAAATCTGAAGCAGAGAAAGAAAATGAACCCTCAGGGTCCTATTTATAGACAAAGTTGGAGCTGGAAAATGGGTTCGAATTTCGAGGAGGCGAGGTAGCGACGCCTGGTGATGCCATGTGGCGAAAAACCGAGAAAAGCCCAGACAGCTACTTGGAGTCCCTACAGTACCGAAACAAGGCTGGCACACAAATTGAGTCGGGCACACAAATCGAGGCAGACACACAAACCGGGGTGGGCATGCAAATCAAGGCAGGTGCACAGTCGAGGTTGACACGAAATAAGGCTGCATGCAAATCGAGGCAAAGTGATCCTGACCGGGCGGGATCGAAGACCGTCCGGTCAGGAGGGGGTATTGTGTGTACCCTTCTCTCTCAGAGCCGGCCGCGCAACAGGCGGAGAGAGGGGGGTTCGGCCGTGCAACAGACCCCCCCCCCCCAACCTCCCTTCGGTCGGCCGGTCATCAGACAGCAGGGGGGGTCGGTCGCGCAACAGACCCCCCCTACCTCCCTTCGGTCGGTATGTCATCAGACAGCAAAGGGGGGTTGTCACGCCCCAGAAATCCGGAACCGATCCCTGGGGTGTGAATTGAGAAAATAACCAAGGGATTTAGGGTTAGGTCGCCTAACTACACTAATTAGGGTTTTCTCACAAGACTACAGCTCTCTCCAAAGAAGAAGGAGAGAAAAACAAGGGGTATTTTAAAACTTGATTTTTTTTGTAAAAAAATATTACCAATTAGGGTTTCTCATAGGACTGTGGCTCTTTCATAAATGAGGAAGAAGGAGGAGGGAGAACAATGAATATTTTATAACTTGATTTTTGTTTCAAAAATATTTTTATTTAAAAGAAAGTAGGGAGATAAAATTTTGCCGACAAAGATTACCACGCTCGACCTTCAACCGGGCTATCCTCTCAGCATGTGCGACCTATCGGTGCCCCACATGCTGACAGAAGTCCCTCTTAAGAGAGCACAAGGCTCAAGCCTCTGACGGCGAGCTAGGAATCTCACCCACTCCCTCAGTGCATTGGTCTGGAGGCCCTATCTACTGGACTTTGTCAAATTAGGTCAATTCTTCTTATATTTTCTTTGTGAGCTATCCTAGGTTTGGAGCCTTGAAGAGAGGCCTACCCAATATCAGCTGTATCATTACCAGACATAAGACATACACTAAACTAATAACTTTCATCAAATCTAGTTCGATTACATTGCTAGAATAAAGAAAGACTACAAGACGAAAAGCTGAAGATAAGACGCTATCGCGACCCTAACTCCACCTCGAACCTCCCACTGCTACTCTTGAACCTCTGCACCTGCAGGAGAGTCTACTCGTGGGAAAGAGTAGCCCCCAATAAGAAATTGGGAGATTAGCCAAATTAATGGCTAGTGACATCCTAGTAGCCTTTAATACTATGAGACAACCGAGCTAATTGAATTAAATTTAGCAGTACTATTACATAATATAATATTTACAGATTAATATCCTAATCCTACCAGCAGTCTATATTCTCATGCAATACCTACTGTCACTAGATTGTCTAACATAAAGTTCACTCAATATTTTACAGTAAACTATTTAAACAAAAAGATCATCTGAATGTTACCAGATTGCCAATGCTCCAAAATTCCATAATTCAACATTAAGATTCCATACTTGTTAACCAGTAATCATATAAAATATCTATCCTAATGTGAACCCCGGATATTTTGTTCATCCTGCCCCCGGTCGGGCATTACTATAGGGCCTTTTATTTCGATGTAGAGGGCCAACTCTCTCGCCGCGCATACTCCGACACCATGCGCAAAGTCACCCATATGATCATAAGGGGTTTCCCGTCTTTCACGGTGGAGCTCTACCGCCCAACTTGCTTTCTTTAGGGTCTCCAACTACCCCGGGACAGGAATTGCTAGGCCAATCCCTACTCGAGGGCACCACCTATTGGCTTTACCACAATCCTTGCCCGTGACCCCTTAGCCTACTGATCTTCAGCTGTGCGCGCAGGGTGGTTCACGGCCCTTGCGCGCACGGGATCCAATCTTTCCACAATATAGATTATCATATTCAATTATTTAAAAAAAAGTGTCAAAAACTCAATACAGTGAATAACCACCATCAAATATATACCGAGACAGATAAAAAAAGTACATGCTTTAATTAATGATTTGCAACATTTTAACCCTGGTCCCGCACTACTCTCGCAACCCATGCATCACAATAAACCTAAATTACTCTCGCCCGTATTCCCGTGTGCCCGGGTCTCCACACTCCACTCAGGAGGGTGGGCCCTGATAATTATTATTTAATCAAATTACATTTTAATTTAAGGGAATTACCTAATAACGGTGTCCATACAATAATTGTGATTATTTTGTTAATATTATAGACATGATTATTTTATTAATATTTTAAAGCATACTTATTTTAATAATATATTTTAAAGCATGCTTGTTTTAATAATATCTTAAAGCATGCGTCGCCGGACTCGCGACTTCGCATGCAAGGAGGGGTCCACGTGACCACATGCGGCGATGCCCGGCGGGACCCGCATGCAGTATTGAGGACACCTACCCTAGTTGTTCTCATTTCCCACTATCAAAGACCACGGGAAGGGGAGTAGATGTCACCTGGTTATCGATCGTGCACAAATTCTCATTAACTGCTCTTGATCCGCCTTTGCTCCCTCTATGGCTGGATCGTCCCGGTTACGCACTGCCAAATTCACACAAAGCGGACTTATGGTTAATGCTTGCTACCGAGTAATACGATTTTAGGGCCGAGTTGGCCGAGTCAAGAAGTCTAGGTATCATCGGACGCCACCGGTCTATCGGCACATAAAACGATGCACCAAATGGTGTAATCTTGGTTAGTAGGTGTTACCGACGTCATGGGTCGGCTTTGTACGCACATGGCTACACAAGGTATTCTATGACCTTACTATACCTAGGCGGTCAAACTCGCATCGGTAGTATCAATCCTGAGGCATGCGCGACCCGATAAGATCAGGCCCTATAACCACGAGTGTGGGCTCAAGGGGCTTGATCGATGCATAATTATGATTAAAATTAAATAACATAACTAGTCCGGTCGTGTCCCAAAATGGGCAGGGTTGACATAGAGGGGTAATGGCCACTATGACAGTGGGAATCGATGACCGACATGGCGGCTCATGACACTCTGCGCAACGGCACGATGAGCTCGCACACGAAACAAGGGAGGGCAAGGCTAGAGGCTAAGTTCACGGTCAAAGGGTATATCGACCATCGTCGATGCCCTGAGGTTGTTCACCTGGCTCGACTTCCGGGGTTTGGCTGGGTTGGCACGAGGGTCGCTAAGCCATATGCTGTCGTGCATAAGAGCACAACAGTTTACGAGCAACAAGGTCAATCGGCACGGAGCTATATCCACAACCAATGAATATAAAATAACGAGCGTCGATGCGCAAGCATCGGTTCTAAGGCTAAGTATGGTCTAAGTTGCATCAGCCCAAGGGGATTTATGTGGTGTTCCAAAGTATTGTCGGCATGCAAGTAGACGAGCAGAGGTTGGGGTCGTTAGCACGGGTGGCCAGGGTAGCCTTCACCCCGCCACTAGTCACCGACGATTGACGATGACTACAACGACAAGGGGATTGGTTAAGGCTCCGTCCAAACCCATCATTGGGCGGCAAAGCAATGGTCGACGGGGTTTGGACTGGTGTTGGGTGGTCTATGGGTGTCCGTGGTGGTCCCAACCCAATGCTTGATCACAGTCTCAAGGGTGCCGGAAAACACGGCGGCGAGGGGAGAAGGGGGCGTCCATGTTTAGTCGAAGAGAAAGGAAGAAGAACTAACCCAAGGCAGTCTTCAGGAGGTTTTCCTCCACATTGCTGTGGTACTTCCTCACGACCAGCTCCTCTACTCCGGGCATGGTCGAGGGTCCTTGGCTTCGGCTGGGCTCCTTCTCCTTGATCCATTCCGGAGACTCCTCCTCTTTCTCCGATGGCTGGGCGCAGCACCACAGTGAGAGGGAGAGATGAGATCAAGAGAGGGAGAGATGAGAGATCGAGAGAGTGAGATATAGAGTAGAGAGAGACATGGGTTTGAGAGAAAGAGGGGTGGCTCAGACCTGGTCGGGGGCGGCAGTCGTCGGGCGGAGGTGCCACCGCCGCAGCCGCTGCGCGCCTCCCTCTCCGCTCCTTCTTCTTCTTCCTCTCTCCTCTGGTTTCTCTCCTATCTTCTCGGGTTTTTTTTTTTTCAATGGACTGAGGTGGGGGAAAAGGGGTTGGGCTGAAGGGGGGAAGGGGGAGAGGGGTTGGATTTTTAAAGGGAGAGGAGGGGCGGTGGTCGGCGGATTTGGGGCCGGGTTTTCAGGGATCTGGGGTGAGGGGGGAGATCAGAGAGGACAGGAGATGGGGCGGTGAGGGTCAATGGCGTGAGGGAGGGGGAAGGCAGCGGAGATCGGGGGAGGTAGGGGTGCAGGGAATGGGGGTGGTGACGGGAGAGGGGGGCGACGTGATGGGTCTGGGCGGCGGTCGGATCGGGTTGGATTTGGGTTCAAGAGAGAGAGAGAGAGTCGGGTGAGAGGGATGAGAGATCCGGTGAGAGAGAGGGTTGGGTTTGGGTTAGTGAGAGAGAAAGAGAGATAGAGGGGGGAATCGGGTTGTTGGGGTTTACAGGTTGTAAGAAAAAGGGGATAGGGATTGGGTTGACTAAATGTTGGCTAAATGAGTTTGGTTGAGAGGATGGGTATTGATAGGGGTGGCAATGGGTTGTGTCGTGCCGGGTTCGTGTCGTGTCTAGTTTCGTGTCGTGTCCAAAACCCCCAGACCCGGACCTGACCCATTTAACTAATTGTGTCTAGATCCTAACCAGTACCCGACCCGCTAATAAACAGGTAGACCCGATAAGACCCGTTTACTACCCGGGCCTATTCAGTTGACCCGATCCGACTCGACCCGATCTGACCCGAAAGACTCGCTGGTATTATATATTATAGTATCGAATTGCGGGTAGACCCGACCCGATTAGCCCTGACCCAGACCCGCTAATTTCGTGTCGGGTCGTGTCGGGTCTGCCGTGTTGGGTCCGAAATTGTCAGCCCTAGGTATTGACAAAGTGTTGTACAGATGTTTGAGTTGGGCACTTGAGTAGTGGAGGGGTTTCTTGGTGCATCGGATCAAGATCCGATGGCCAAGGAAGGAAAGAGTTAAGGGTCTCTTAGATTAAGATCGAAAGACCGGAGTGGAGCCATAGGTGCCGGTCAAGGGTCTCGAGGATTGGGACGATCCAATCGAGTCAGATCAGTAAGTCGGGAAACCTATCGGCCTTGTATCCAGTAGTTAGTTGGGCTCCGCAACTTGCGTCATTTGACGACGGGTCGTTCCCGTGACAATCCTAAGTTGCAACAAATAATTAATTAATTATTAAATAATATACTCATGCTCTACTCCACGATCAACACCTACTTGCACGCGCGCACACGCGCGCACATACACACACATATGCACAATCACTCAGTCAACACCATATCGCCTCGTGACTTGGGCCCCCGATTCGATCCAACTCGAACCCGATTCAACACAACACGTGTACAACCAAAACAATTAAACATAAACAAATTCTCACTATTAGTAGTATTATAATAATAAATAAAAGGGTGCCCTAAGCAAAAGTAATTCTGGAGTACCGGATATTACATCCTACCCACCTTAATAAAATTTTCGTCCCGAAAATTAACTGTTATACTGAGTATACAACTCCACCAGCTTCTGATATCAAAGCAAAGAAATATTCAAATAATAATGGCGAACTTATGATCGGTCCAAAGAATCTTATTGATATTGTCAACAAAAAGCTAAACCGATGTACGATTCTGCTAACATCAAAGTAACAACTCCGAGAACATGAGTCAAGTCCACAAGCATGCTAGTTATAAGTAACACAACAACAAAAAAGACTATTTGCCGACAAGTCCCAAGACTAGCTTCGGGTTATTATCACAACAATCAAGTAAGACTAGGATCAAGAGAAAATTCATAGTTAAACTAACTGCTCATAGGGCACAAGACGAATAGAACAAACTCACCAAAACCATTAGTATAATTCGAAACTATTCAAAGCAAGGCAAAGCCAATTAAATCCTTCCAAGATAACTCTTGGGAAAATAAGAATAAACAAGAAAAATCGGACAGTTTCAAAATCGCCAAGAATAAACAGAATCATTCATAAAATAATAGAATGAACATGAGCGATTACAATCAATATAGACAAAATTAAGAATAACCTGAAACTAATCGAAAAATATCGATACTGCAAAACATAGAAAAATTCAAACCGAGGCTACCCAAGATTGATCGACATAAAGTTAAAATCTAAGAAAATATAAAATTAGACCAAAACGTATTGAAACAAACCGAAACTATCACACCCAACCTAAACAAGGCAAATCAACATAAGACTAACAATTTGAGAAAAAAGTCTAAACCAATATTACAAGGGCTGGGCGACCAAGGAGAAATTAGAAAATTACGACTGACTTAGAATTGACACAGTTAAGCTGGAAAACAACTTAGAATGGACTAAAAAAAAAAACCACAAGGAAGTCAGAAAGCATCGTGTACTAGAACCAACATTGAAGCAAATCGAAATCACTAAACTATGGAATATATCAAAATCAATAGTTATCCACTAAATAAAAATATTTCAAAATCGAACAAACAAAGAACAGTTTGAGTAAGGTCAAAAACAATTTTCAAGAATCTAGACAATTCAAAATATGTCGGAAGCTATTGGCAAGAAATATGGTAACTCGACGATCATAGAAATCAACAACTAAGAAATAAACACAGTCGGGTGTAGATGGATGCACCTAAAAATTGTTAAGAGTGATAAATTGTGTCAAAAATTAATGAAGAAATACTTAATTGGTAATGATACCCAAGGGAGGATCGAAAGATGAGATAAAAGCTAAGGAACTCTCTAAAAAAAAACACCAAACCAATCAAGAGCTATTCTTCAGTTAAAACCTATTATCTCAAATCTTAACGAGTTGAAAAAGAAGAAATCCACGGGAATCCACAAAACGTATACTCATGAAAAAAAAAACTATAAACTACTAATACTAGGAGGCAATTGCAAAAATATTCAAATGAATCAAATGAAAACTGAAAGTATATCGGAAAATAGATTTGGTAACTCAAGTCGAGATCTAATAATCAAGAAGAATATAAAGTATGGAGAAGACATAATACATTCTATACTAGAGCATTAGATCAAGGATCTCATACGATCAAAACACTCCCTTAATTTATATTAACCCATATAAGATAATAAAAAAAAAATCAAGAGCTTGTAGCCACAATAGAAATTGTAACTAACCCCAATATCTGAGAAAAATACAACTAGTGAGCACTCTGACACAATAATATATTAAGATATTAAGGTAGTCTAAGAGTTCGAATAATAGGTATTACTTGGTAGGATAACCTAGAACCAAACATTCAACATCATGAACCCAACCTCGAGAATCGATCCTATATAAAGGGAGAAAAATTTAGAACCTCATGAAGAGTCACTACTATTGGAATGACTCGAGATACCCAAGAACATAAAATATGAATCGGAAGGGATGCACCGCCCAAACCCACATGGAAATAGGAAAAGTTCTAATATCTAATAATGCTCCATAAAATCCTTTCATTAGAAAATATATGCCTCGAATGAATGACATCGAAAGACATACATTAGTATCCTAAGTCTAAATATGATATCGACCTAGGAACATGTCGCTATGCTCCGAGAAGAGAGAAATAGAACCAAGGACGGACTACTAGACCTAAGATCAGAATAATAGAGATCATGAACCATACTATGATACCACTTCTAGTATTAGCCATCATCAATACGACTACCCCTTAGAAAACCACTCTAAGACCTAAACTTCTACTCTACAATTCTAACCCCTAGAACCATATCCCTAAGCTCTGATACCAGCTGTCACGCCCCAGAAATCCGGAACCGATCCCTGGGGTGTGAATTGAGAAAATAACCAAGGGATTTAGGGTTAGGTCGCCTAACTACACTAATTAGGGTTTTCTCACAAGACTACAGCTCTCTCCAAAGAAGAAGGAGAGAAAAACAAGGGGTATTTTAAAACTTGATTTTTTTTGTAAAAAAATATTACCAATTAGGGTTTCTCATAGGACTGTGGCTCTTTCATAAATGAGGAAGAAGGAGGAGGGAGAACAATGAATATTTTATAACTTGATTTTTGTTTCAAAAATATTTTTATTTAAAAGAAAGTAGGGAGATAAAATTTTGCCGACAAAGATTACCACGCTCGACCTTCAACCGGGCTATCCTCTCAGCATGTGCGACTTATCGGTGCCCCACATGCTGACAGAAGTCCCTCTTAAGAGAGCACAAGGCTCAAGCCTCTGACGGCGAGCTAGGAATCTCACCCACTCCCTCAGTGCATTGGTCTGGAGGCCCTATCTACTGGACTTTGTCAAATTAGGTCAATTCTTCTTATATTTTCTTTGTGAGCTATCCTAGGTTTGGAGCCTTGAAGAGAGGCCTACCCAATATCAGCTGTATCATTACCAGACATAAGACATACACTAAACTAATAACTTTCATCAAATCTAGTTCGATTACATTGCTAGAATAAAGAAAGACTACAAGACGAAAAGCTGAAGATAAGACGCTATCGCGACCCTAACTCCACCTCGAACCTCCCACTGCTACTCTTGAACCTCTGCACCTGCAGGAGAGTCTACTCGTGGGAAAGAGTAGCCCCCAATAAGAAATTGGGAGATTAGCCAAATTAATGGCTAGTGACATCCTAGTAGCCTTTAATACTATGAGACAACCGAGCTAATTGAATTAAATTTAGCAGTACTATTACATAATATAATATTTACAGATTAATATCCTAATCCTACCAGCAGTCTATATTCTCATGCAATACCTACTGTCACTAGATTGTCTAACATAAAGTTCACTCAATATTTTACAGTAAACTATTTAAACAAAAAGATCATCTGAATGTTACCAGATTGCCAATGCTCCAAAATTCCATAATTCAACATTAAGATTCCATACTTGTTAACCAGTAATCATATAAAATATCTATCCTAATGTGAACCCCGGATATTTTGTTCATCCTGCCCCCGGTCGGGCATTACTATAGGGCCTTTTATTTCGATGTAGAGGGCCAACTCTCTCGCCGCGCATACTCCGACACCATGCGCAAAGTCACCCATATGATCATAAGGGGTTTCCCGTCTTTCACGGTGGAGCTCTACCGCCCAACTTGCTTTCTTTAGGGTCTCCAACTACCCCGGGACAGGAATTGCTAGGCCAATCCCTACTCGAGGGCACCACCTATTGGCTTTACCACAATCCTTGCCCGTGACCCCTTAGCCTACTGATCTTCAGCTGTGCGCGCAGGGTGGTTCACGGCCCTTGCGCGCACGGGATCCAATCTTTCCACAATATAGATTATCATATTCAATTATTTAAAAAAAAGTGTCAAAAACTCAATACAGTGAATAACCACCATCAAATATATACCGAGACAGATAAAAAAAGTACATGCTTTAATTAATGATTTGCAACATTTTAACCCTGGTCCCGCACTACTCTCGCAACCCATGCATCACAATAAACCTAAATTACTCTCGCCCGTATTCCCGTGTGCCCGGGTCTCCACACTCCACTCAGGAGGGTGGGCCCTGATAATTATTATTTAATCAAATTACATTTTAATTTAAGGGAATTACCTAATAACGGTGTCCATACAATAATTGTGATTATTTTGTTAATATTATAGACATGATTATTTTATTAATATTTTAAAGCATACTTATTTTAATAATATATTTTAAAGCATGCTTGTTTTAATAATATCTTAAAGCATGCGTCGCCGGACTCGCGACTTCGCATGCAAGGAGGGGTCCACGTGACCACATGCGGCGATGCCCGGCGGGACCCGCATGCAGTATTGAGGACACCTACCCTAGTTGTTCTCATTTCCCACTATCAAAGACCACGGGAAGGGGAGTAGATGTCACCTGGTTATCGATCGTGCACAAATTCTCATTAACTGCTCTTGATCCGCCTTTGCTCCCTCTATGGCTGGATCGTCCCGGTTACGCACTGCCAAATTCACACAAAGCGGACTTATGGTTAATGCTTGCTACCGAGTAATACGATTTTAGGGCCGAGTTGGCCGAGTCAAGAAGTCTAGGTATCATCGGACGCCACCGGTCTATCGGCACATAAAACGATGCACCAAATGGTGTAATCTTGGTTAGTAGGTGTTACCGACGTCATGGGTCGGCTTTGTACGCACATGGCTACACAAGGTATTCTATGACCTTACTATACCTAGGCGGTCAAACTCGCATCGGTAGTATCAATCCTGAGGCATGCGCGACCCGATAAGATCAGGCCCTATAACCACGAGTGTGGGCTCAAGGGGCTTGATCGATGCATAATTATGATTAAAATTAAATAACATAACTAGTCCGGTCGTGTCCCAAAATGGGCAGGGTTGACATAGAGGGGTAATGGCCACTATGACAGTGGGAATCGATGACCGACATGGCGGCTCATGACACTCTGCGCAACGGCACGATGAGCTCGCACACGAAACAAGGGAGGGCAAGGCTAGAGGCTAAGTTCACGGTCAAAGGGTATATCGACCATCGTCGATGCCCTGAGGTTGTTCACCTGGCTCGACTTCCGGGGTTTGGCTGGGTTGGCACGAGGGTCGCTAAGCCATATGCTGTCGTGCATAAGAGCACAACAGTTTACGAGCAACAAGGTCAATCGGCACGGAGCTATATCCACAACCAATGAATATAAAATAACGAGCGTCGATGCGCAAGCATCGGTTCTAAGGCTAAGTATGGTCTAAGTTGCATCAGCCCAAGGGGATTTATGTGGTGTTCCAAAGTATTGTCGGCATGCAAGTAGACGAGCAGAGGTTGGGGTCGTTAGCACGGGTGGCCAGGGTAGCCTTCACCCCGCCACTAGTCACCGACGATTGACGATGACTACAACGACAAGGGGATTGGTTAAGGCTCCGTCCAAACCCATCATTGGGCGGCAAAGCAATGGTCGACGGGGTTTGGACTGGTGTTGGGTGGTCTATGGGTGTCCGTGGTGGTCCCAACCCAATGCTTGATCACAGTCTCAAGGGTGCCGGAAAACACGGCGGCGAGGGGAGAAGGGGGCGTCCATGTTTAGTCGAAGAGAAAGGAAGAAGAACTAACCCAAGGCAGTCTTCAGGAGGTTTTCCTCCACATTGCTGTGGTACTTCCTCACGACCAGCTCCTCTACTCCGGGCATGGTCGAGGGTCCTTGGCTTCGGCTGGGCTCCTTCTCCTTGATCCATTCCGGAGACTCCTCCTCTTTCTCCGATGGCTGGGCGCAGCACCACAGTGAGAGGGAGAGATGAGATCAAGAGAGGGAGAGATGAGAGATCGAGAGAGTGAGATATAGAGTAGAGAGAGACATGGGTTTGAGAGAAAGAGGGGTGGCTCAGACCTGGTCGGGGGCGGCAGTCGTCGGGCGGAGGTGCCACCGCCGCAGCCGCTGCGCGCCTCCCTCTCCGCTCCTTCTTCTTCTTCCTCTCTCCTCTGGTTTCTCTCCTATCTTCTCGGGTTTTTTTTTTTTCAATGGACTGAGGTGGGGGAAAAGGGGTTGGGCTGAAGGGGGGAAGGGGGAGAGGGGTTGGATTTTTAAAGGGAGAGGAGGGGCGGTGGTCGGCGGATTTGGGGCCGGGTTTTCAGGGATCTGGGGTGAGGGGGGAGATCAGAGAGGACAGGAGATGGGGCGGTGAGGGTCAATGGCGTGAGGGAGGGGGAAGGCAGCGGAGATCGGGGGAGGTAGGGGTGCAGGGAATGGGGGTGGTGACGGGAGAGGGGGGCGACGTGATGGGTCTGGGCGGCGGTCGGATCGGGTTGGATTTGGGTTCAAGAGAGAGAGAGAGAGTCGGGTGAGAGGGATGAGAGATCCGGTGAGAGAGAGGGTTGGGTTTGGGTTAGTGAGAGAGAAAGAGAGATAGAGGGGGGAATCGGGTTGTTGGGGTTTACAGGTTGTAAGAAAAAGGGGATAGGGATTGGGTTGACTAAATGTTGGCTAAATGAGTTTGGTTGAGAGGATGGGTATTGATAGGGGTGGCAATGGGTTGTGTCGTGCCGGGTTCGTGTCGTGTCTAGTTTCGTGTCGTGTCCAAAACCCCCAGACCCGGACCTGACCCATTTAACTAATTGTGTCTAGATCCTAACCAGTACCCGACCCGCTAATAAACAGGTAGACCCGATAAGACCCGTTTACTACCCGGGCCTATTCAGTTGACCCGATCCGACTCGACCCGATCTGACCCGAAAGACTCGCTGGTATTATATATTATAGTATCGAATTGCGGGTAGACCCGACCCGATTAGCCCTGACCCAGACCCGCTAATTTCGTGTCGGGTCGTGTCGGGTCTGCCGTGTTGGGTCCGAAATTGTCAGCCCTAGGTATTGACAAAGTGTTGTACAGATGTTTGAGTTGGGCACTTGAGTAGTGGAGGGGTTTCTTGGTGCATCGGATCAAGATCCGATGGCCAAGGAAGGAAAGAGTTAAGGGTCTCTTAGATTAAGATCGAAAGACCGGAGTGGAGCCATAGGTGCCGGTCAAGGGTCTCGAGGATTGGGACGATCCAATCGAGTCAGATCAGTAAGTCGGGAAACCTATCGGCCTTGTATCCAGTAGTTAGTTGGGCTCCGCAACTTGCGTCATTTGACGACGGGTCGTTCCCGTGACAATCCTAAGTTGCAACAAATAATTAATTAATTATTAAATAATATACTCATGCTCTACTCCACGATCAACACCTACTTGCACGCGCGCACACGCGCGCACATACACACACATATGCACAATCACTCAGTCAACACCATATCGCCTCGTGACTTGGGCCCCCGATTCGATCCAACTCGAACCCGATTCAACACAACACGTGTACAACCAAAACAATTAAACATAAACAAATTCTCACTATTAGTAGTATTATAATAATAAATAAAAGGGTGCCCTAAGCAAAAGTAATTCTGGAGTACCGGATATTACATCCTACCCACCTTAATAAAATTTTCGTCCCGAAAATTAACTGTTATACTGAGTATACAACTCCACCAGCTTCTGATATCAAAGCAAAGAAATATTCAAATAATAATGGCGAACTTATGATCGGTCCAAAGAATCTTATTGATATTGTCAACAAAAAGCTAAACCGATGTACGATTCTGCTAACATCAAAGTAACAACTCCGAGAACATGAGTCAAGTCCACAAGCATGCTAGTTATAAGTAACACAACAACAAAAAAGACTATTTGCCGACAAGTCCCAAGACTAGCTTCGGGTTATTATCACAACAATCAAGTAAGACTAGGATCAAGAGAAAATTCATAGTTAAACTAACTGCTCATAGGGCACAAGACGAATAGAACAAACTCACCAAAACCATTAGTATAATTCGAAACTATTCAAAGCAAGGCAAAGCCAATTAAATCCTTCCAAGATAACTCTTGGGAAAATAAGAATAAACAAGAAAAATCGGACAGTTTCAAAATCGCCAAGAATAAACAGAATCATTCATAAAATAATAGAATGAACATGAGCGATTACAATCAATATAGACAAAATTAAGAATAACCTGAAACTAATCGAAAAATATCGATACTGCAAAACATAGAAAAATTCAAACCGAGGCTACCCAAGATTGATCGACATAAAGTTAAAATCTAAGAAAATATAAAATTAGACCAAAACGTATTGAAACAAACCGAAACTATCACACCCAACCTAAACAAGGCAAATCAACATAAGACTAACAATTTGAGAAAAAAGTCTAAACCAATATTACAAGGGCTGGGCGACCAAGGAGAAATTAGAAAATTACGACTGACTTAGAATTGACACAGTTAAGCTGGAAAACAACTTAGAATGGACTAAAAAAAAAAACCACAAGGAAGTCAGAAAGCATCGTGTACTAGAACCAACATTGAAGCAAATCGAAATCACTAAACTATGGAATATATCAAAATCAATAGTTATCCACTAAATAAAAATATTTCAAAATCGAACAAACAAAGAACAGTTTGAGTAAGGTCAAAAACAATTTTCAAGAATCTAGACAATTCAAAATATGTCGGAAGCTATTGGCAAGAAATATGGTAACTCGACGATCATAGAAATCAACAACTAAGAAATAAACACAGTCGGGTGTAGATGGATGCACCTAAAAATTGTTAAGAGTGATAAATTGTGTCAAAAATTAATGAAGAAATACTTAATTGGTAATGATACCCAAGGGAGGATCGAAAGATGAGATAAAAGCTAAGGAACTCTCTAAAAAAAAACACCAAACCAATCAAGAGCTATTCTTCAGTTAAAACCTATTATCTCAAATCTTAACGAGTTGAAAAAGAAGAAATCCACGGGAATCCACAAAACGTATACTCATGAAAAAAAAAACTATAAACTACTAATACTAGGAGGCAATTGCAAAAATATTCAAATGAATCAAATGAAAACTGAAAGTATATCGGAAAATAGATTTGGTAACTCAAGTCGAGATCTAATAATCAAGAAGAATATAAAGTATGGAGAAGACATAATACATTCTATACTAGAGCATTAGATCAAGGATCTCATACGATCAAAACACTCCCTTAATTTATATTAACCCATATAAGATAATAAAAAAAAAATCAAGAGCTTGTAGCCACAATAGAAATTGTAACTAACCCCAATATCTGAGAAAAATACAACTAGTGAGCACTCTGACACAATAATATATTAAGATATTAAGGTAGTCTAAGAGTTCGAATAATAGGTATTACTTGGTAGGATAACCTAGAACCAAACATTCAACATCATGAACCCAACCTCGAGAATCGATCCTATATAAAGGGAGAAAAATTTAGAACCTCATGAAGAGTCACTACTATTGGAATGACTCGAGATACCCAAGAACATAAAATATGAATCGGAAGGGATGCACCGCCCAAACCCACATGGAAATAGGAAAAGTTCTAATATCTAATAATGCTCCATAAAATCCTTTCATTAGAAAATATATGCCTCGAATGAATGACATCGAAAGACATACATTAGTATCCTAAGTCTAAATATGATATCGACCTAGGAACATGTCGCTATGCTCCGAGAAGAGAGAAATAGAACCAAGGACGGACTACTAGACCTAAGATCAGAATAATAGAGATCATGAACCATACTATGATACCACTTCTAGTATTAGCCATCATCAATACGACTACCCCTTAGAAAACCACTCTAAGACCTAAACTTCTACTCTACAATTCTAACCCCTAGAACCATATCCCTAAGCTCTGATACCAGCTGTCACGCCCCAGAAATCCGGAACCGATCCCTGGGGTGTGAATTGAGAAAATAACCAAGGGATTTAGGGTTAGGTCGCCTAACTACACTAATTAGGGTTTTCTCACAAGACTACAGCTCTCTCCAAAGAAGAAGGAGAGAAAAACAAGGGGTATTTTAAAACTTGATTTTTTTTGTAAAAAAATATTACCAATTAGGGTTTCTCATAGGACTGTGGCTCTTTCATAAATGAGGAAGAAGGAGGAGGGAGAACAATGAATATTTTATAACTTGATTTTTGTTTCAAAAATATTTTTATTTAAAAGAAAGTAGGGAGATAAAATTTTGCCGACAAAGATTACCACGCTCGACCTTCAACCGGGCTATCCTCTCAGCATGTGCGACTTATCGGTGCCCCACATGCTGACAGAAGTCCCTCTTAAGAGAGCACAAGGCTCAAGCCTCTGACGGCGAGCTAGGAATCTCACCCACTCCCTCAGTGCATTGGTCTGGAGGCCCTATCTACTGGACTTTGTCAAATTAGGTCAATTCTTCTTATATTTTCTTTGTGAGCTATCCTAGGTTTGGAGCCTTGAAGAGAGGCCTACCCAATATCAGCTGTATCATTACCAGACATAAGACATACACTAAACTAATAACTTTCATCAAATCTAGTTCGATTACATTGCTAGAATAAAGAAAGACTACAAGACGAAAAGCTGAAGATAAGACGCTATCGCGACCCTAACTCCACCTCGAACCTCCCACTGCTACTCTTGAACCTCTGCACCTGCAGGAGAGTCTACTCGTGGGAAAGAGTAGCCCCCAATAAGAAATTGGGAGATTAGCCAAATTAATGGCTAGTGACATCCTAGTAGCCTTTAATACTATGAGACAACCGAGCTAATTGAATTAAATTTAGCAGTACTATTACATAATATAATATTTACAGATTAATATCCTAATCCTACCAGCAGTCTATATTCTCATGCAATACCTACTGTCACTAGATTGTCTAACATAAAGTTCACTCAATATTTTACAGTAAACTATTTAAACAAAAAGATCATCTGAATGTTACCAGATTGCCAATGCTCCAAAATTCCATAATTCAACATTAAGATTCCATACTTGTTAACCAGTAATCATATAAAATATCTATCCTAATGTGAACCCCGGATATTTTGTTCATCCTGCCCCCGGTCGGGCATTACTATAGGGCCTTTTATTTCGATGTAGAGGGCCAACTCTCTCGCCGCGCATACTCCGACACCATGCGCAAAGTCACCCATATGATCATAAGGGGTTTCCCGTCTTTCACGGTGGAGCTCTACCGCCCAACTTGCTTTCTTTAGGGTCTCCAACTACCCCGGGACAGGAATTGCTAGGCCAATCCCTACTCGAGGGCACCACCTATTGGCTTTACCACAATCCTTGCCCGTGACCCCTTAGCCTACTGATCTTCAGCTGTGCGCGCAGGGTGGTTCACGGCCCTTGCGCGCACGGGATCCAATCTTTCCACAATATAGATTATCATATTCAATTATTTAAAAAAAAGTGTCAAAAACTCAATACAGTGAATAACCACCATCAAATATATACCGAGACAGATAAAAAAAGTACATGCTTTAATTAATGATTTGCAACATTTTAACCCTGGTCCCGCACTACTCTCGCAACCCATGCATCACAATAAACCTAAATTACTCTCGCCCGTATTCCCGTGTGCCCGGGTCTCCACACTCCACTCAGGAGGGTGGGCCCTGATAATTATTATTTAATCAAATTACATTTTAATTTAAGGGAATTACCTAATAACGGTGTCCATACAATAATTGTGATTATTTTGTTAATATTATAGACATGATTATTTTATTAATATTTTAAAGCATACTTATTTTAATAATATATTTTAAAGCATGCTTGTTTTAATAATATCTTAAAGCATGCGTCGCCGGACTCGCGACTTCGCATGCAAGGAGGGGTCCACGTGACCACATGCGGCGATGCCCGGCGGGACCCGCATGCAGTATTGAGGACACCTACCCTAGTTGTTCTCATTTCCCACTATCAAAGACCACGGGAAGGGGAGTAGATGTCACCTGGTTATCGATCGTGCACAAATTCTCATTAACTGCTCTTGATCCGCCTTTGCTCCCTCTATGGCTGGATCGTCCCGGTTACGCACTGCCAAATTCACACAAAGCGGACTTATGGTTAATGCTTGCTACCGAGTAATACGATTTTAGGGCCGAGTTGGCCGAGTCAAGAAGTCTAGGTATCATCGGACGCCACCGGTCTATCGGCACATAAAACGATGCACCAAATGGTGTAATCTTGGTTAGTAGGTGTTACCGACGTCATGGGTCGGCTTTGTACGCACATGGCTACACAAGGTATTCTATGACCTTACTATACCTAGGCGGTCAAACTCGCATCGGTAGTATCAATCCTGAGGCATGCGCGACCCGATAAGATCAGGCCCTATAACCACGAGTGTGGGCTCAAGGGGCTTGATCGATGCATAATTATGATTAAAATTAAATAACATAACTAGTCCGGTCGTGTCCCAAAATGGGCAGGGTTGACATAGAGGGGTAATGGCCACTATGACAGTGGGAATCGATGACCGACATGGCGGCTCATGACACTCTGCGCAACGGCACGATGAGCTCGCACACGAAACAAGGGAGGGCAAGGCTAGAGGCTAAGTTCACGGTCAAAGGGTATATCGACCATCGTCGATGCCCTGAGGTTGTTCACCTGGCTCGACTTCCGGGGTTTGGCTGGGTTGGCACGAGGGTCGCTAAGCCATATGCTGTCGTGCATAAGAGCACAACAGTTTACGAGCAACAAGGTCAATCGGCACGGAGCTATATCCACAACCAATGAATATAAAATAACGAGCGTCGATGCGCAAGCATCGGTTCTAAGGCTAAGTATGGTCTAAGTTGCATCAGCCCAAGGGGATTTATGTGGTGTTCCAAAGTATTGTCGGCATGCAAGTAGACGAGCAGAGGTTGGGGTCGTTAGCACGGGTGGCCAGGGTAGCCTTCACCCCGCCACTAGTCACCGACGATTGACGATGACTACAACGACAAGGGGATTGGTTAAGGCTCCGTCCAAACCCATCATTGGGCGGCAAAGCAATGGTCGACGGGGTTTGGACTGGTGTTGGGTGGTCTATGGGTGTCCGTGGTGGTCCCAACCCAATGCTTGATCACAGTCTCAAGGGTGCCGGAAAACACGGCGGCGAGGGGAGAAGGGGGCGTCCATGTTTAGTCGAAGAGAAAGGAAGAAGAACTAACCCAAGGCAGTCTTCAGGAGGTTTTCCTCCACATTGCTGTGGTACTTCCTCACGACCAGCTCCTCTACTCCGGGCATGGTCGAGGGTCCTTGGCTTCGGCTGGGCTCCTTCTCCTTGATCCATTCCGGAGACTCCTCCTCTTTCTCCGATGGCTGGGCGCAGCACCACAGTGAGAGGGAGAGATGAGATCAAGAGAGGGAGAGATGAGAGATCGAGAGAGTGAGATATAGAGTAGAGAGAGACATGGGTTTAAGAGAAAGAGGGGTGGCTCAGACCTGGTCGGGGGCGGCAGTCGTCGGGCGGAGGTGCCACCGCCGCAGCCGCTGCGCGCCTCCCTCTCCGCTCCTTCTTCTTCTTCCTCTCTCCTCTGGTTTCTCTCCTATCTTCTCGGGTTTTTTTTTTTTCAATGGACTGAGGTGGGGGAAAAGGGGTTGGGCTGAAGGGGGGAAGGGGGAGAGGGGTTGGATTTTTAAAGGGAGAGGAGGGGCGGTGGTCGGCGGATTTGGGGCCGGGTTTTCAGGGATCTGGGGTGAGGGGGGAGATCAGAGAGGACAGGAGATGGGGCGGTGAGGGTCAATGGCGTGAGGGAGGGGGAAGGCAGCGGAGATCGGGGGAGGTAGGGGTGCAGGGAATGGGGGTGGTGACGGGAGAGGGGGGCGACGTGATGGGTCTGGGCGGCGGTCGGATCGGGTTGGATTTGGGTTCAAGAGAGAGAGAGAGAGTCGGGTGAGAGGGATGAGAGATCCGGTGAGAGAGAGGGTTGGGTTTGGGTTAGTGAGAGAGAAAGAGAGATAGAGGGGGGAATCGGGTTGTTGGGGTTTACAGGTTGTAAGAAAAAGGGGATAGGGATTGGGTTGACTAAATGTTGGCTAAATGAGTTTGGTTGAGAGGATGGGTATTGATAGGGGTGGCAATGGGTTGTGTCGTGCCGGGTTCGTGTCGTGTCTAGTTTCGTGTCGTGTCCAAAACCCCCAGACCCGGACCTGACCCATTTAACTAATTGTGTCTAGATCCTAACCAGTACCCGACCCGCTAATAAACAGGTAGACCCGATAAGACCCGTTTACTACCCGGGCCTATTCAGTTGACCCGATCCGACTCGACCCGATCTGACCCGAAAGACTCGCTGGTATTATATATTATAGTATCGAATTGCGGGTAGACCCGACCCGATTAGCCCTGACCCAGACCCGCTAATTTCGTGTCGGGTCGTGTCGGGTCTGCCGTGTTGGGTCCGAAATTGTCAGCCCTAGGTATTGACAAAGTGTTGTACAGATGTTTGAGTTGGGCACTTGAGTAGTGGAGGGGTTTCTTGGTGCATCGGATCAAGATCCGATGGCCAAGGAAGGAAAGAGTTAAGGGTCTCTTAGATTAAGATCGAAAGACCGGAGTGGAGCCATAGGTGCCGGTCAAGGGTCTCGAGGATTGGGACGATCCAATCGAGTCAGATCAGTAAGTCGGGAAACCTATCGGCCTTGTATCCAGTAGTTAGTTGGGCTCCGCAACTTGCGTCATTTGACGACGGGTCGTTCCCGTGACAATCCTAAGTTGCAACAAATAATTAATTAATTATTAAATAATATACTCATGCTCTACTCCACGATCAACACCTACTTGCACGCGCGCACACGCGCGCACATACACACACATATGCACAATCACTCAGTCAACACCATATCGCCTCGTGACTTGGGCCCCCGATTCGATCCAACTCGAACCCGATTCAACACAACACGTGTACAACCAAAACAATTAAACATAAACAAATTCTCACTATTAGTAGTATTATAATAATAAATAAAAGGGTGCCCTAAGCAAAAGTAATTCTGGAGTACCGGATATTACAGGGGTCGGCCGCGCAACATACCCCCCTACCTCCCTTCGGTCGGCATGTCATCAGACAGCAGGGGGTCGGCCGCGCAACAGACCCCCCCTACCTCCCTTCGATCGGCATGTCATCAGACAGTAGGAGGGGGTCGGCCGCGCAACAGACCCCCCCTACCTCCCTTCGGTCGGCATGTCATCAGACAGCAGGGGGGGTCGGTCGCGCAACAGACCCCCCCCCCCCCCCCCCCACCTCCCTTCGGTCGGCATGTCATCAGACAACAGGGGGGTCGGCCGCGCAACACCCCCCCTCCCTTATATTTCTCTTGGCCGGCCATGCAAAACGCTGAGGAAAAATACGGCAGTCAAACCCGGAAATCTCGGAGGCTGCGAGGTGCTGACTACGCTTCGAGATTTCCGGCCCGAAGTGACTAGGTGTCAACCGCGCACCACGTCCTCATTACCGCGGCGGTTGAGCTCATTGCGGGGACACGTCGGCTACCCGTTTTTCGCAAAGTGCCATAACCGTCACCCCACCACTATAAAAGGGGACTTGCCCCTTCAGCAAAGGGAGAAAGAATTCTGGAGGAGATGCTGCCCATTTCGTCCCGGAATTTGCGGAGCTGCGGAGGTCGGTCGGACAGTAGACAGAGGCTGTCTGCGGAGGTCGATCGGTGGCCAGATACTGTCTGTAGCGACCGGTAGTCAGACGCTGCTTGCATCAGTTGGTACTCTGAGTGAAACTGCAGAGGTCGGTAGTTTGGGAGACCGATCCTCGGGGTGTGTAATTGGGGTTAAGGTGAGAGATTGTAACCGAAGGAATTGTTTTAGTGCATTCTCGCCCCACCCGTGGTTTTTTCCCCTTCGACGTTGCGAAGGGGTTTTTCCACGTAACTACCGTCTTCTCTCTTCTCCTTGGCTTGTTGGATTATGCTTGCCACCCGAACCGCCCGGTTCGATTAAGAACCCCCCACAACTGGGATTGCTTTTGCCAGTGTTTATGACTGGCCGAAGATAGAGAAAGTCACTTTAAAGGTAAATTTGACTTACCCCCCCCCCCCCCACCCCCCCTAAAATTATATGCTAATTAGTATGTCACCACCCTTTTAATCAATATTAGACTTATCTCCCGTAAACATTAGAGTCACACTACACCCTCATAACTAAATGATATTAATTAGGCATACCCGCCATTCTTGCTAATTATCATATAGTAATTTGGGGGTGTAAGTCAAATTGGGGGGGTAAGTCTAATAATGATTAAAAGAGGGTGACTTACTAATTAGCATATAATTTTGGGTGGGTAAGTCAAAGTTGCCCTTATATAAAAAGAAGTTAAAATTATTAAACTTGGTTCGGATTCGATAGGATAATTAATTTGGTTTGGATTCGATCGGATCGTTATCGGATCCTTTTCGGATCCGATCGTTATCAAATCGATCAGATCGTTATCTTTAATGGATCGATCAAATCGTTATTAGATCGATAGAATAGTTATCAGATTGATAGGATCATTATCGGATCGTGCAAATCATAAGTTTTTGGGTTTTGATTTTTGAACTTGGTTTGGATTCGATCGGATCGTTATCGGATCACATCCGATAATTCGTATTTGGATGGTTTTTCATATTTCAGACTTGTGAGCAAATATTTATTAGATATTTTAAGATTTTACCCTCTGATTGACTAATTTAAAGTCTAAGCGTTTAAAAATCATAAATTATCATATTTCAGATTTTGAACTTGGTTTGGATTCGATCAGATCAATATCGGATCGCATCCGATTCTTCGTACTTGGATTGTTTTTCATATTTCAGACTTGCGAGCAAGTGTTTAGTAGATATTTTAATATTTTACCCTCTGACTGACAAATATAGAGTCTAAGCGTTTGAAAATCATTAGTTATCGTCTTTCAGATTTTGAACATGGTTTAGATTCGGTCAGATCGTTACCAGATTGCATCTGATAATTCGTACTTGGATGATTTTTTGTATTTCGGACATCCGAGCAAGTTTTTAGAAGATATTTTAAGATTTTGCCCTCCGATTAACTAATTTAGAGTCTAAGTATTTTAAAATCATAAGTTATCATCTTTCTGATTTTAAACTTGGTTTGGATTCGATAGGATCGTTATCGGATTGTTAGGTTTGATGTGGTCTATAGCTCGTAAAACCCTAGGTTTGGCTATATACGATTGATAGTTTATTTAGGATTGTATAAAGGTACGTATTATTATACGTGTTCTATTTGCAGAACTTAAGGAGCCATGGCTATATAGTAGTCAATCTGACTGGGAGACTTAGTGGATCGGTCCTATGAGCCTAAATAGTTTGCAGCTCTGATTTGGGTTGGTCACCCTATCAGGATAAGCTGTTGGAATGACAGAGCATGAGTATCTTCATAATGGTCATTACCAGGCACAGTGTCTATGGCCGAACGGAACAAACACGGTGCATAGATCAGTAAGCAGACATCGGTGCACATAGCCATGTTTCTGCTTAGGGTAATCGGTCCTAAACCCTGAGAAACTATGACCGGTGGACTAACCAGATGCGTGTAACTTTGGTTCACCAATGTGTGAGGGATCTAACCATGACCCAATACCATGGTGCGCTGGGTTACTGGGCCGGCGTTGCATCGGCATGCCACTCCTGCAAACCATCCACATCCTTACAGGGAGGTGCGTTCCTTGGTCTGACATACATCGCACTAAACCTAGGCCTGGTGGTCAGCAGTTGAGCTGCTGACCGGATCTGGTTGCTTGGCTAAAGCGATCGGAGGTGTAATATGATAGTCAAACTGGAAAGAACCTAGTCATTTGGTCACTCGAGTCTGACGGTGCTCTCCACCGCTCGAGTTGACTCATGGCACCAAGTAGAGGGACATCGTATTACTAATACTAAGCGAAGAGTAGGGGTATGTGAGAGAGCTTAATAAGTCTGGGAGAATTGGAGTGCAGCCTGCATCGCACTCTGTACAGCCAAATTTGTGCTCTCCCATGGACATGGATCAAAAAAAGAAAAACCAGAAAAGAGAGAGAGAGAGAGAGAGAGAGAGAGAGAGAGAGAGAGAGAGAGAGAGAGAGAGAGTTTGTGAGTGTGATTTTTTTTATTTTTTAGGGGGGGGGGGAACCGACTTCGGTAATACCAAAATTCATAGGAACCATCCGATGGTCCTATGGTGGATCTCAGGTAACAACCTAGGGTTCATGGCCCATCTGACGTCGCATGACCCCATCCGGTGTGCATGACCCCATCCGGTGTGCTTGTCGTTGCCTCTAGTCTGAGACCATCTGCTCGGAAAACCCTAAATCCTTTTTTGTGTGAAGGATCAGGGGGTTAAAACTCCCCTTCGAACCTTCTTCCACCGTTTCAGCAGCCTACGGTTTGAAATGGTAGCCGGCCGATGCCCACCATGTGTCACAAATGGCATCTCAGCTATTGTGGGTAAATACAATTCATGATGGAAAGAGTTACTGTTATTATCATGTGGCGTGTATTGACAGGCTACCGTTTTCCACCGTAGGTTGTGGAACCGTATAAGCTTTCAACTCACATATGTAGTTATATGTTTTTTTTTTTTTGAGAAACAACATAATGTTATGAAACGGTAGTTGCATCGGATATGGATGCCCACCGGATAGAGACTCCTATCTTCATGGGATAGGAGATTTCTCCGTCTCTATCCCAACCTCCGATTATGCCTATATATAGGGGGGTAAATGAATAATAGAAAGACAGTTTTTCCCAACACGTTATCAGCAAGACCCCGGCCGACCGTCCCCATCGCAGAGAGAGAGACCATCGCGGCGGCTACCCGACGACGGCCCTCACAACCTCTCGGCTACGAACGACACGGAGCTCGGGCCGATCTCACACCGCAAGAGAAAGAGAAGAGAGAATCGGAAGGAGAGCACACCGCAAGAGAGAATCGGAGGGAGAAAGAGAAGGACAGAGCATCAACCCTTGCAAATCACGGTGACCACCAAGCGAACTATCGCGCACCAGGTACGTCTCGAGATCCCTTCTCCGTCGTTCCACGCAAGCCATACCGACGGACGCACCAGCAGAACTGGTCACCCTTGGCCGCGAGACCCCTTGCGGCTCAACCCCAGGCCTCGACGGACCCCAGGCGAAACAGCCGGCAACGTTTCCTGCGCGCACGATCGACGGCAGCACCAGCGGCAGGCTGCGCGATCGGCAAAAGTGCCTACGCGTATGACCGGCGACGAACTGTGCGCATGAACCGGCGGCGGGCTGTGTGACCAGCGGCAGTGCCTACGCGCACGACCGGCGATGGACTGCGCACATGAACCGGCGTCGGGCTTCACGACCGGCGGCAGCACCTGCGAATGTAGCGGGGCGGTAGCGGGATGTGCAACCGGCAACAGTGGTTTTCCTGCACGAGCGACGGCGGTCGGCATCGTCGGTGCACGATTCGCGAGGAAGCGCGCGAACGGTGGTGGCCTGCGTACGGGGTGGCGGCGGTGTGGTTCAATGGTTAGGGTTTTTTCTCCGGTTTAATCGGAGAAGATGATGAACAGTCAGCCTGATGTTTTTGTTTGATTGGGTTTTAAAACCCGATTAACAACCAACTCGTCTGCCACTTGAGTAACAGATCCGACCTGACCCGATCCGATCTGGTTTTATTAACCTATGAGCCATTAAATGGCAGATCTGACTCACCAGACCAGACCCGACCCGACTTTGATAAACCCGACCCCACTGTGGTTAGTACAAACTCGACCCGACTGTTAAAGCCGACCCATCTAGTTTTATATATATTAACCAATATCTAACTGCATGAGTTAATATACATTGTTTATTTAAATTCTGTTTTGTAAGCTCGATCCATAGCCAATTCGTTTGATCCATATATGGATTTTGAGTATCCGAACCGTTCCGGACTCATCGATACGGTCCATTTTTTCTATTTCATGTACATTGTTTATGTATTTAACTATTTAGCCCCTAAGGGACCAATATGCAATATCTATTTTATAAATTAAGGACAATATTATCCTTAATTGTAACAGACTTTACACTGTACTTATATCTTGAATCTCTTACCTGTTTCATGTGCATAATATGTCATTTTATTTATTAGATGCACTTTAGGTAATTAGTACCTTTTAGAAAAGCTTAGCAAGGCACATGACGGTTCCATAGAACCCGCTCAACCTTGGCAAGTGGTTTCTGAAAGGACCCTATTAATACCCAGTATTAATACGCTTTGTCCATGATATGTCAATTGTTTTCTATAATATATCTCTATATACTCATATGATGAATATGGTAATCATAGTAATTAATGTCAATATTTATTAAATCTTCAGATGTCAAATATTACGAAATTAGACTTCCATGCATTAAATGTCAATGGAAGTAATTTTCTGAATTGGCGAGTTGATAGTTTGCTACATCTACAAGCAAAGAACTTAGAGAAAGCTCTAGAAGAGAAGAATGGACTGAAACCGGATGAAAAAGCAAAGACCCTCATCTTTCTTAAGCACCACATACACGAAGATCTGAAGAATGAATATATGAACATAGTAGATCCTGCAGATCTCTGGAAGGCACTCAAAGAATGCTACGATCACAAGAAGATGATCACTTTGCCTGCAGCAAAGAGTGAATGGATAACCCTCAGGTTCCAGGACTTCAAGACAGTGGCTGAGTTCAACTCGAAGTTACTCAACGTCGTCAGTAAGCTGAAGCTTTGTAAGGAGAAAATAGATGATGCTCAGATGATCGATAAGACACTTTCTACCTTCCACCCAAATAATATCATTTTGTAACAGCAATACAGGGGGATAAAGTACTAGAAGTACTCAGAACTCATAGAAGTTCTCCTGGTCGTTGAAGAATATAATACCCTACTGATAAAGAATCATAATTCTAGACCCACTGGATCATTGACATTGTCAGAAACAAACGCCAATGATTTCTACCGAGGTAAAAGGTAGGGGCAGAGGAAGGAGAGGTGGAAGACACGGCAGAGGAGGGCACAATAACTACCCTAGAAGAGGTAGAAACCACCCTGGAAGAGGTGGATGCCAAAATCATCCTGGAAGAGATGATTATTATCGTCCTAGGAAGGACACTCACTTTAAAAACAAGTGGATTGCTCATTCGAATCCAGAAAAGAAAAAGCACCCTAAACCTGAAGATAAGAGGGATATATGTTTTGAATGTGGAAAGGAAGGACACTGGTCCAGAAACTGCCATGCTAGTAAACATGATAAGAACAAGTACAAAAGTACAGGGGTACCTGCAGAGCAAATATGAATGAAGATAACAATGAGTTGCCTGAAGATTACCAGAAGCAGGCTAATGCCCTGAAGACATCATACATAGAAAGTTCAGATTACTTCGATGAGTTAGACGATGGCACATTAAATCCCTGAATCTTGGGATCTCGGAAGATTTTAGTTATTATTCTGTCAGACATTACTCAGTAGTTTTTATTTCCTGTTAGATATTGCTCAGTATATTTTTTTTATTTTCTGTCAGACATTGCTTAGTACTTTTTATATTCTATTGGATATTATCAATTTATATTATCGTTCTAGTGAATATAGTTAGAAATTGTGTTAGTAAGTTTTATCATTGATAATTCTCTTTTAGTAATTATTGACTCATATAACTTATCATTTAGGAATGATGACCAACTGCAAAGAGATTTGTCTGATAGATAGTGCAACAATATATACCATACTGAAACACAAAAAATTCTTTACAAATCTTGAATATAATTCACATATGGTTACTACAGTGGCTAGCCCTACTGACATAGTTACATGGTCCGGAAGAGCCCATATTCTTTTACCTAATGGTACTCATTTGCTAATTAAGGATGCTCTATACTTAAAAAATTACGGAAAAAAATTACTGAGTTTCAAAGACATCCGAGCAAATGGATATCATTTAGAAACTACAAATGAAGGCAATCTAGAATACCTCTGCATCACATCTAAAAACGGATAGTATATTTCCATTCTAGAAAAATGCTCAACCCTATTGGTTCTTTGGAATGATTGATTAGGCACCCAGGGTCAGGTATGCTTAGAAAGATCATTTACAATTCTTATGGTCATTTACAATTTTTCCAAATGACCATTTTTGTGACCCTTGTTCCCAAGGAAAGTTAATCACTATACCTTCTTTCCAGAAAATAGAGACAGAATCACCTACCTTCTTGCAAAGGGTTAAAGGTGATATCTTATTGGATGTAAATCCATGGTAGAGGCCCGCAGCGGAAGCAAAGTGAAGGTCCGAAGACCGTAAGCGGTATGCGTTACATATCAAAAATTTTATCGAAACGATCTATACATGCGTGTATGAATCTAGCATGGCAACTACGCGAACCCCTAACGTCGATCTAACGCGAAAGAACAATCTAGCATGCATACATGTTCTATCTATGCTAGATCTATATGTTAGAGATCATACCTGCGTGTGGATTCTTTCACCGCGACAAGTTTCTTCTTTGTCGATGGAGACGGGCTCGGATCTGCTTGATATAGCTTCGGTACGATGGCCATAACTTTTTGCTTCGAACTCGAATTGGGCTGAAATTTGGACTGCAGGTATCCAACTTTGAGACGCAACTTTTGCAACAAGTTTCACCTCGTTTGGACTTCTGTAGCTCCAAGAATCATAGAAACAACACTAATTTTCTGTGCAAATTATGGACAACAAAAGGTTGCGGGAGATGCCTTCTAGTTCATCTGATCTCACACGATCCACGGTACCTCGTCGATGGATCTCTGAGTGCCTCCATCCGACGAGCCTTCTCCTTCTACAAAACCCTACACGAGGAAGACGAGTCACCATCTAATGGCGCAAGCGAGGGAGAGAGAGGCGAGAGAGGAAATGAGAAGAGAGGAGAGGGGGCGTTTTGCTCCTTTAAATTCGCATTTCTTCCAATCTTTACATGACTTGCACGTGTGGTCTTAATCTACTAGCATTCTGCCTTATGGGTTGGGTTATCGTAAGGTGCGGCTCGGGTTTTCCCATGCCATGGTCGGCCCCTAGGGCTTGCATCCATCTGACCCCCCTCTCCCCTTTCCCTTATATAGGGCTGCCCTATCCTTATGGATGAGGCTAGTACGGATAAGGTTCAACCAATTCAAACCTCTCCCTATATATCTCTCCTTTATCTCTATCTTTTCTATGTTTTTGAAAACGATCAAAACCAGCCCATTTTCTGTGCCTCATGACCGACCCATTCATTGGAGGCAACAACCTCCTGAAACCAATGGGGCCGGCCTTGACCAGTCTCCCAACACTTAGGGCCGGCCCCCCTAGTGCATAGTGGTGCATGGTATGACCAAAACACCCTTATGTCACTAGTCGGTCGTAGCTTGTGTACGAGACTTTGTAAGGCACACATAAGTGAAGTGCACTAGTGATTTCACTATTCTCTGAGGTTCCCGTAGGGTGCCCCTAGTGAAGTCAACTAGTCAACTCACAATATGTCCCGGTGTTTCGCACCCATGTGGCAAAGTCCACTTATGACAAGGAATTGCTACATGCGTCTCTGCACTAACCTAGGGCTTCCCCTTAGTACACACACGTAGTTACGCATCTACCGTGCACTAGTGCGAAGCACTCACGGAGCGTAGGCTTGGACTACTCGCTTCCTCTTACTATGTTCTGTGTTTCGAGGAGATGGTATAAAAACCGTACATAATGTCGATAAGGTGGAACCTTCAGGGACCAGGGTTCATGGCTTCCAACTTAGACTCGATCGACACACTACCCGAGTATACCATCGATCCTCTGAGTCCAAGTTAACCTGCGTGGCCACCCAGAGTGCGACACAGGTTGCACTCCAATTCCCCCGGACTTACTTTGTTCTCCCTCATACCCCTATTCTCCGCTTAGTATGGTAAATCTGCTGTCCCTCTACTTGGTGCCATGATGCAACTCGAGCGGCGTCGAATACCGTCAGACTCGAGTGCTCATATGGCTCGGTTCCTTCCAAGTTGACCATATACATCGTACCTCCGATTACTCTGACAAGCAACCGAATCCGTCACCAGTCCAACTGATGACCACCTGGCCAGGGTTTAATACGATGTAGATCAGACCAAGGAACACACCTCCCGTTAGGGGTGTGGATAGCCTGCAGGAGTGACACGCTGATGTAATGCCAGCCGGGTAACCTAGTACACCGTGGTTTTGGATCACTGCATCCGGATCCTCACACATTGGTGCACCAAAGCATCACACAACTGGTTAGTCCACGAGACATGGTTCCTCAGGGTTTAGGACCGTTTTACCCTAAGCAGAAACACGGTTTAGTACACCGGTGTCTGCTCACCGATCTATGCACCGTGTTGGTTTCGTTCGACCACAGACAATGTGCCTGGTAATGACCGTGGTGGAGACACCCACGCTCTGTCATCCCAACAGCTTATCCTGATAGGGCGACCAACCCTAATCAGAGCTGTGAACGTATTTAGGTTACATGGGACCAGTCCCTTGAGTCTCCTACTCAAGTGGATTATCATGTAGCCATGGCTCTCTGTTCTGTAATCAGAACACATACTAAGGTACGTACCAATATGCAATCCTATACAATTAACCATACATAGCTAAACTATAGGTTTTTACGAGCTGTAGACCTCACCAATTCTAACAATCTCCCACTAGGTCTAACGAGAACTAACGGTGTTGAGCTCTGTAGATTCTACATGCTGTCCAAAAGCCTTTGTAGAAATTCCCTAAAGGAATTGACAACATTATCTGTAGTTTCCACCTCAGTACCCCTACTTGCATTTTCTCTTATAACTGTCAGATCAAGTGGAGTTTGTACTTGATGGGTTTCCCTCATTGTGGTGCCTAGTCTTCTTGGACCTTGCTTACCACTCTTTTATTGCAACAATAGATAATTGAGCCTCTGGTACGCGTCCCAAGTTCTCTAAGAACTTCCTAAGCCTTACCACTTGATATACTACCTCGTACGCAACAACATGCTAAGCCTTTGTGGTGGAGTCTGTGATGCAATTGCTTCACACTTTACCAACTACCGCTTTTAATCCCAAGATAAAAACTATTCCTGAAATCGATTCTCTGGAACGCACATCTGATACGTAAGTCAGACTTTGTGTGTCCAATCGATATCAGGATCTGTGAAGTGCAAGCTAACTCATAATCCTTACTTGATGAGGACTTCAGAGTATACCCTTCACTTTAGTCCAGTGATCTGGACCCGGGTTCGACTGAAACTGACCCATGAATCCTGCTGCGCAATAGATATCTAGCCTCGTAAACCGAATCTGGCTAGAATCTTATCTTTATGCGTAGCCTATGACAGCAAGAGAACCTTGCTCTGGTTATCTCGAGTTACCTTGATTCCCAGAGCATAACTTGCCTCACTAGGGTCTTTCACATCAAATTATGATGACTACAAACCTTTACCGTAAACAATATTCTTATATCATTTTCAATCAGTAGGATATCGTTAATGTAAAGTACTACATACACCCTTGTAGCTTTTTTACTTTTCTTGTACCCACTTGGTTTATCATCATTCTGATCAAATCCGTGTGAGCGGATTTCCTTGATCAAAATAGATATTCCAATCTGGATGCTTGCAACAGTCCATAAATGGACCTTTGCAACTTGCATTCCGTATCTTCCTGACCTACTGACACACCCTGGGGTTATATCATCCATTTGTCTTTTCCAAATTCCCGTTAGGGAATAACTGTCTTGACATCCATCAACCAGATCTCCCAATGATAATGGGTTACGATGGATTAAGAGGATCCGAAATTGACTTAGGCATAGCTACCAGTGAGATGGTTTCGACATAGTCAATCCCTTCTCCTTTGGTAACTAATCTAGCTACTTAAGTCTTAACCGGGTGCTCTTCCTATACACCTCCTACACCCCGAAGGGTGATAGTTCTATAAGTATCAAGACTGTTTCAAGGGACATTGATGCAAGTTTGCCTCCATGGTCTTTTGTCAGTCAGAGCTGTCAGAAGCTCCCACTACTTCTTCATAGCTCTAGGGATCATCCTCCTGAAACTCTGGATTAACTATCGAAGTTTCTCCATAATATCTATCAGGAGCTCTGATGCTCCCACAACGACGAGATGGTGGTGGTACAAAAGTGAATCGTTTCTACAGTATCTGGTATACTAGTTTCTTGTATCATCTACTCCCACTACGTTTTCAGATGCGCACTCTCTACCATTACCTAGTAGTTCACCCAGAACTTCCTTACCGGTAAACTTATGGTCTATAATATAATCTTGGTCTAGGTAGATGGTGTTCGTAGAAACGATAACCTTCCAAACCTCAAGATCATGGAACAGTCCACCTTATGCCTCTTAAGGGTAACCTACAAACAGATATACCTGGAACTTCATCTACATCTCATTCCTCTTGTCCTTTCGCACAAGTACAGGACAACCCTATATCTCGAGACCCTATAGTGTCAGCTTTTGCTTAGATGATAGCTCTTTATAGGTCTGAGGTACTGATCTAGATGAGAGATCGATGGTTTCAGATATAAGCTACTGTTTTAAGGTACAATCCCACCAGAAGGTGGGTAGTACACTTGGCAATATTCATCATACTACGGACCATGTCAAACAGGGTTCGATTCCTTCTCTCGGAGAATTCATTTTGATGTGTTATCCTTGGAGCATTTACTTGGGAGACAATCCCATACTCCCTTAGGACCCTATGGAACTTGTCCGATAGGTTCTCGTTCCCTCGATAAAATCGGAGAGACTCCTATCGTCTGGATGCTCTTAGAACCATAGACGTCAAATTTAACTAACACTAATACCTTAGTAGCCCATTTAGTTATTCTGCCTTACACTCATAGGTTAGAAGGATCTCCGATGAATCTATGAACAGAAACTCGGCCTTCTGTTACCTCTGAATTTATCTAAGACAAAATATCTAAAACAAAGGGGTCACATTTAGGATAGTTTCTCCGAAGGATTTAGATGAATTTAAATTAGACACTACAGCTGTCATGAAATCTATTTCCGAATTAGGATTAAATACAAAGAGATTATTCTGATCTATTCCTCTAGTAATGAAACTATCTATCCAGTTTAAGATACATACCTACGGTGCTGTCTAAAACTAAAACTTTATTTACCGAGGAGGAAACAGAATGAAATCTCTAAAGATAAAATCCTTATTATGGAAAGACTAAAATAACATATCTGACAATATCCGCAGCGGCTTATAGCATCAGTACCTATGTTAGGATAACTTTACCATAAAGTAGCCTTTTGCTTTCCTTGAATCTCTGTAGATACGAAGTCTACATTCCAAGAAGCAAAAGAACTACTACTAAATAGTGACTTAACCCCTAACACCCTGAGACTATACTCAATCTTCAAACACCCCCTATTCTTGCCATAGCGAAAACACTTCCGTCCTTAGCGTTACCAAACTTAGGAGTCCACACCAGTTTCTGCACTAGAATAGTTTTCAATCTCTGATAAGTTACTCCCTTAGGTTCTTCTAAAGAAGACCTAGGTTAAGCACTAAAGGCATTGCCTTTAATCTTGATCTCATCCTTTGTCTCTTCGAAATCTTCTTAGAAGTTCTACATTTGTCACATCTAGCTTGTTAAAGCTAAAGTCTCTAACAATGCCTTCGAAGGTTCCAAACAAGGATGCAAGACAGATGTCTTCCACCACCTCGTCATCTAGCACCATGTCTTTGGAATCTAGTTCGATCTGGAACTCAAGTATGTGTTCCCGAACAAGCATACCCTCAGACATCTCGGTACCGACAAGTATCTTGGTGGAAAAGCGATGAGTCTACCGACTTCACCTTTCAGACATCTTATGCAAGTAAAACTTTATTTGAGAAGACCTGATATATTTCTGACTTGCTTCTAAAAAGTTATCTGCAAGTCTGCTATTACATAGCACTTGCACAACTCCTTAGATTCTCACTAGTCGTCATATACCCTAGTTAGTGCCCTAGTGACATCTGGACCCGTTAGGTCTAGTACAGGGATATTTAGATTGCAAGCCAATGTACGTTTACTACCTTAAGCATAAGCTAAAGATAGCGCTTACGCTCTATGTAGTTAGAGACCCGATAACTGGTTCTCTTATGGGATAGCGGATAGGGGAACTATATGGTTGAATGAAAGAATGCACGAAAACTTATTTTATGGATTTTTAAAACAAGCTAATTATATCCAAATATTAGCGCTACCCTCACAGCGAAGACACCTCTATGGATTAATTTAACCATGTATGTAAGATCTCGGAATCGGCTACACCTGCCCGAGGGGGCAGTATGCAGGTCTTCCGCTTATACGGGTCTTTCCCTTGACCCTATCCAAATCTGCCAACTAAGGGCTTTGATGAACCATGATTATCTTTTGGCCAGTACCACGTGATCACCATTGTTTTCGCAACGAATACCTCACGTGTACTTCGAATGCTTAACCACGAGCCTAGGCAATTACGGAACGGAAGTTCAAATGGCCCCCACGAGGGTGAGTAAAAGCCTGAACCCTTGGCGCCGTAATCGTCATATCCTGAGGGAGATCACTAAGTTGCTTGGCATGAAAAAACACAACTCTCACCCGAGGGGGTTGTTGAGTTATGCCCTCCCACCCGAGCACGAAGTGATTCACCGTGGAGGCCAGAGGATCTCTAAAAGTCCTTTCTTGCATCCCTTATTAAATTTGAGTTATTTTATGCAAGTATGAGTGTACACTAAGGTCACGACAACCTATACACTAGACCCTAATCATACCGTGCTCCCACTAGCGTTTCAAGCCTTTCGTGAAACATTAATCGATCTCGGAATATCATAGTCCCTGCCTTGAGTGGAGTTCTTCACTCAAGGGTCACATTACATATCCCAAGAACATCGATAATTTGCAAACCTAGCTATCACACTAATACTCTGGAGCCTAGTCTAAGGTCAGACTGACAGGAAAGGTCTTCCACAACCATGGCGCCTCACTTATAAATTTGACGAATGATGTCATAGTAGAATTCCAACTCATTCTAGGTTTTGATGCTGGCCAAATAGGCACACCCGACTAATCGGGTATTGACCTAATGGTGGCATAACCAAATGTGAGGAATTCTTGCTATCATCAAGGGTCAATTAAATAATAGGCGTCACTAGTGGAATCCTATCCTAATAAGGTCGCTAGGACCCAAGGGGAAAGGGCATCCCTATAATACAGATAATTAAATTATCGTATCGGGATTCTCTATAGAAACATAAAGAACTACTGAAAGAAATAAGCACACAACTGAATCAAGTTCAAAGTCCGACCCCTGAACCTGACTGGAACAGCACAGGCTCTCTGTCTCCTTCACAAGGTTCCTCGATCTAGTGCAAACCTCTTTACATGATCTCCTAACGCTTTCTGCCCTTTGCTGTCATCGTATACACTTCGCCGGATCGCCATCGTCCTCCAAGGTTCCGCTCGTCCTCCCGGTGGTGGATCTCCGCGGTAGGTCCTCCTCTTCAATCTGTAACCGAAAAAGATCTAGTACGCTTCGAGCAAGTGCTCGCTCGTACATAATTTTCTAGAAAGAAAAAGAAAACAAGCCTAGCAAAAAGCTTGGGAATCAAGGGTGATCAACCTCCACCACTTGCCCAACTATGGCTCTAAAACCTATCCAAATACAGAAGAAAACACATCCAGACATATTCGCTAATACGGGATCCAACCCCCGGTAGCAAACAATCATATATCTAGAATAATTTTAGAAGCGGCGCCCTGCAAGAACAATACATAGAACATAAAAAATATACTATGCATGATCTACACGAAGAACCCCGATGGCGGCACATACTATTTATGCGCGCACATAACGGTTTCATAAAAAATATGAAACACACACCACTAGCGTGCTCTGATACCAATTGTTGGATGTAAATCCATGGTAGAGGCCCGCAGCGGAAGCAAAGTGAAGGTCCGAAGACCATGAGCGGTGTGCGTTACATATCAAAATTTTTATCGAAACGATCTACACGTGCGTGTATGAATCTACCATGGCAACTAAGCGAACCCCTAACGTCTATCTAACGCAAAAGAACAATCTAGCATGCATGCATATTCTATCTATACTAGATCTATATGTTAGAGATCATACCTGCGTGCGGATTCTTTCACCGTGACAAGTTTCTTCTTTGTCGATAGAGATGGGCTCGGATCTGCTTGACATAGCTTCGGTACGACGGCTATAACGTTCTGTTCTGAACTCGGATTGGGCTAAAATTTGGACTACAGATAGCTAACTTTGAGACGCAACTTGTGCAATAAGTTTCACCTCGTTTGGACTTCTATAGCTCCCAAAATCATAGAAACAACACTGATTTCTTGTGTAAATTATGAACATTAAAAGGTTGCGGGAGATGCCTTCTAGTTCATCCGATCTCACATGATGCATGGCACCTCGTCGATGGATCTCTGAGTGCCTCCATCCGACGAGCCTTCTCCTTCTACGAAACCCTATGCGAGAAAGACGAGTCACCATCTAATGGCGCAAGCGAGGGAGAGAGAGACGAGAGAGGAGAAGATAAGAGAGGAGAGGGGGCGGCTAGGGTTTCCCCTTACCATGGTCGGCCCCTAGGGCTTGCATCCATCTGACCCCCCTCTCTCCTTTCCCTTATATAGGGCTGCCCTATCCTTATGGATGAGGCTAGTACGGATAAGGTTCAACCAATTCAAACCTCTCCCTATATATCTCTCCTTTATCTCTATCTTTTTCTTGTTTTTGAAAACGATCAAAACCAGCCCATTTTCTGTGCCTCATGACCAATCCATTCATTGGAGGCAACAACCTCCTGAAACCAATAGGGCCGGCCTTGACCAGTCTCCCAACACTTAGGGCCGGCCCCCCTAGTGCATAGTGGTGCATGGTATGACCTAAACACCCTTATGTCACTAGTCGGCTGTTCCTTGTGTACGAGACTTTGTAAGGCACACATAAGTGAAGTGCACTAGTGATTTCACTATTCTTTGAGGTTCCCGTAGGGTGCCCCTAGTGAAGTCAACTAGTCAACTCGTAACATATCCCGGTGCTTCGCACCCATGTGGCAAAGTTCACTTATGGCAAGGAATTGCTACATGCGTCTCTGCACTAACCTAGGGCTTCCCCTTAGTGCACACACATAGCTACGCATCTACCGTGCACTAGTGCGAAGCACTCACGGAGCGTAGGCTTGGACTACTCGCTTTCTCTTACTACGTTCTGTGTTTCGAGGAGATGGTATAAGAACCGTACATAATGTCGATAAGGTGGAACCTTCAGGGACCAGGGTTCATGGCTTCCAACTTAGACTCGATCGACATACTACCCGAGTGTAACATCGATCCTCTGAGTCCGAGTTAACCTGTGTGGCCACCCAGAGTGCGACGCAGGCTACACTCCAATTCCCCCGGACTTACTATGTTCTCCCTCATACCCTTACTCTCCGCTTAGTATGGTAAACCCGCTGTCCCTCTACTTGGTGCCATGATACAACTCGAGCGGTGGATAATACCGTCAGACTCAAGTGCTCATATGACTCGGTTTCTTCCAGGTTGACCACATACATCGTACCTCTGATTACTCTGATAAGCAACCGAATCCGTTACCAGTCCAACTGATGACCACCTGGCCATGGTTTAATACGACGTAGATCAGACCAAGGAACGCACCTCCCGTTAGGGGTGTGGATAGTCTGCAGGAGTGACACGCTGATGCAAAGCCAGCCAGGTAACCCAGTACACCATGGTTTTGGATCACTATATCCTGATCCTCACACATTGGTGCGCCAAAGTACCACACAACTGGTTAGTCCACCAGAAATAGTTCCTCAAGGTTTAGGACCATTTTACCTTAAGCAGAAATACGGTTTAATGCACCAGTGTCTGCTCACCGATCTATGCACCGTGTTGATTCCATTCGGCCACAGACACTGTGCTTGGTAATGACCGTGGTGGAGACACCCACGCTCTGTCATCCCAACAGCTTATCCTGATAGGGCGACCAACCCTAATCAGAGCTGCGAACGTATTTAGGTTACATGGGACCAGTCCCTTGAGTCTCCTACTCAAGTGGATTACCATGTAGCCATGGCTCTCTGTTCTGTAATCAGAACACGTACTAAGGTACGTACCAATATGCAATCCTATATAATCAACCATACATAGCTAAACTATAGGTTTTTACGAGCTGTAGACCTCACTAATTCTAACATATCTGTGGTCCTATACACCATCCTAGTGGTCCATTTAGATATTTTATAGTCTTAATAGATGCATCCACTAGATGGTCATATGTGAGTCTCCTCTCCACTTGAAATTTAGTATTTGCTAGATTATTATCCCAAATAATCAAACTCAGAGCTTGTTTTCTTGATAACCCAATCAAATCTATCCGATTGGATAATGCAGCTGAATTCTTTTCTAAAATCTTCAATGACTTCTATACATCCATTGGAATAGAAGTTGAACATTCTGGCCCCCATGTTCATACCCAGAATGGTCTCACTGAAGCTTTTATCAAGCACTTACAGTTCATAGCTAGCCCATTACTCTTATAATCCAGACTTCCAATTTTTGCATGGGGGCATGCTATCTTGCATGCTGCTAATCTTGTTAGACTCAGACCTACTTTATTCCATAATTTTTCTCCTGCACAACTTGTGTCAGGTATTCAGCCCAATATATCTCATCTTAGAAAGTTTGGATGTGTTGTGCAGGTCCCTATTCCCCCTCCAAATAGAACTAAGACGGGTCCCCAACGTAGATGGGGATTTATATAGGTTTTGACTCACCTTCAATCAAAAGATTTTTAGAACCCTTAACCGGTGATCTATTTACTGCTAGATTTGCAGATTGTCATTTCGATGAGACAGTCTTCCCACCGTTAGGGGGAGATAAAGAAGTTTCTAGGCAACGACCTGTTCTCGAAGAATGACGTGAATTATCGTGGAATACTTCCACTATGTTTCATCTAGATCCTAGATCCTCCCAATGCGAGGTAGAAGTAAAAAAGGATTTTGCATTTGTAAGGTATTACAAATCAATTACCTGATGCTTTCAATAATGCAACTAATATAACTAAGTCGTTTGTTCTAGCCACGAATATACCTGCAAGAATTAATATTCTAACTCCCACTAATGAAACTGCTGCACATCAGAAACGTGCAGACCTATAGGTTCTAAAGATTCAGTTCCCCGGAAGAGGGAGTTGAATGAGAATTCATGCCCTAAAACTCCAGAAGAAGTTGAGGTTCCAGAAAAACCTGGTCATAATGCTCCAGAAGAGATTATAGATCATATTTTTCTAGAAGAAAATATTTCCCAACGGCCAAATTTTCCTCAAACTCCTGAAGAGGTCCCTGCATAGATTATGGATAAGGTACCGGTACCAAATAATGAGAACTCAATATTCCATATGAGGGGTGAAATTTGGGACCGAAAGGAAATAGTCATTGATGACATATTTGCATACAAAGTAGCTACTGAAATAACAAAGGGCGATGATAAAGATAATGAACCACGTAGTATATATGAATGTTGACATAGAACTGATTGGCCAAAATGGAGAGAAGCTATTCAAGCTAAACTTGAATCTCTCAAGAAACGTGGAGTATTTGGACCTATAGTACAAACACCAAATAACGTAAACCCTGTAGGTTTCAAATGGGTGTTTGTAAAGAAAATAAATAAAAATAATGAAATCAATAGATATAAGGCAAGGCTTGTAGCCCAGGGATTCCTGCAGAAACCCGGGATTGATTATGAAGAGCTGAGACCTATTCCCCTGTTATGGATATAGTTACGTTTATATATCTCATTAGTCTCACAGTTTCTGAAAAACTATAGATAAGGCTAATGGATGTCGTAACGGCATACCTATACGGGAACCTAGACACAGATATTTTTATGAAAGTCTCAGAAGGATTCAAGTTGCCTGAAGCAACATCAAAGAATGCGCACTCGATAAAACTAAGACGAGCATTGTACGACCTGAAACAATCCGGAAGGCTATGGTACAATCGCCTTAGTGAATACTTATCTAGGGAAGGTTATAAGAATGATCCCATATGCCCATGCGTTTTCATAAAGAAATCATAAAATGGTTTTACAATAATTGCAGTTTATGTAGATGACATAAACTTGATTGGGACTCCTGAAGAGCTCAAGAAAACTTCTGATTATCTAAAAAGGGAGTTTGAAATGAAAGAACTTGGTGATACCAAGTTTTGCCTCGGCCTGCAGATCGAGTGTAGCTCTAGTGGGATTTTAGTACATCAATCTTTATATACTGAAAATTTATTAAAAAAATTTAATATGGATAAATGTCACCCACTAAGCACTCCCATGATAGTTAGACCTCTTGATATTCATAAAGATCCATTTAGACCTAAAGAGGAACATGAAACTATTCTTGGTTCTGAAAAACCGTATTTAAGTGCTATTGGTGCTTTATTATATTTAGCTCAATGTACTGTGGGTGCAAATTTTGGCATGTATCCACCACGGGACCCACTTGCCCTGCCTGGTGGGCCCACGAGGACTACCACGGGACCCACCGGCCCTGCCTGGTGGGCCCACGAGGACTACCACGGGACCCACCGGCCCTGCCTGGTGGGCCCACGAGGACTACCACGGGACCCACCGGCCCTGCCTGGTGGGCCCACGAGGACTACCACGGGACCCACCGGCCCTGCCTGGTGGGCCCATGAGGACTACCACAGGACCTACCGGTCCTGCCTGGAGGATCCCCAGATACGGCAGCAGAAACCGCCATTTACCTTGGAATTCCCCAACAGAGAATCCTATAAATAGCAGTGCCTTCGAATGTAAAAAGATCGAAAATCTAAAATCCTGAATTCTGATTTCCACTCTGAGATCTGACTTTCAGAACCAGAGCTCTGGGATTTTCTAACTCCGATCTACCATCTCTCGTTGATCTTCTTTTCTCTTTCGAAGGGATCAGAAGATCTCCAGTGACACTCGGCCTGTCGAGGTCACTTCAACAGAAGTGTTAGTGAATTCGGGTTGCTCCCTATAGCACGGAGACATAGGCTTCGGCTGAACTCCGAGATCACATCTCGCGTCACAATTTCTCTGATTACATTCCTCTGTTTGCATATAAAAAGGCTTCGACTTCAATCAACAGATCGATCAACGATCTTCGACATCAACCTCGACTCCAATTGACTGGTGCTGCGAGAATCTTCGGGTCGGCACGAAGATTTTCCCCCACAGTTTGGCGCCGTCTGTGGGATCCGAGCGAGAAGCTGTGTTCTCTCTTTACTTCGACTACCAGATCAATAGCCAAACTTCCTCGCCCCCTCGGTTGATCAGACAACTGATCGGACGTCGGCAATCTCGTTGTACCCTTCGCACTCTGAATGGCGAGAACCAAACACCAGGGCCAACCAGAAGGAAGTAACACTCAACATCAACCTCGCCCTGAGACTCGTTCAATGAGTCAAAGGCTCAATTTCGGGCAGCCCCTTGCTGTCCCCGAGATGGGGGTTCATTCAGGAAGCGGGAGATCAGTCGATCGACCGATCGCCCCTCATCCTCATCAATCAATTGGGCAGACTGTCCCTGCTCCTGCTGAAGATCCTCCATCGACTTACCAGATCTCTGCAATCGATTTCCAACTACTCCAACTGGCGAAGCAAAACGCCACCCTCACTGCTGAGAGGGATGCTCTGAAGAAGGCAGCCTCCGAAGCTGGAATTGCTATTCCGATCCCCTCTGCAAGTGAGAGGGTTGATCCTCCTCGACATTCAATTCACTCCGAACAACGGAGGTCAATGGGCACTGATGCTCTCGAGAGGATTCGACGCGACCCAACTCCCTCTGCTGCTCCTTGGAAGCAGAGTGTCTGGGATCGTCTTGACGACGAGTCCTCCCAATCCTCATCTGGTCGTAACTGCGACAAAAGAACACCATCGAAGCTCAACATGCCAAGGAAGCACCAAATGAAAGGCGCTCCTTCAAAGAGTAGAGTCTCCCCTTCCATTCCACTCCAACGTGGACTTGGATCGGACCTTCGACACCGACTTCGACCGGCAAACACTTCAATGCCAGAGCAAGACCTTGCGATCTTGCCTCTTGACCCACCTCTAGGTCGAGGACATGGTCGTAGGGACGGTTACTCCTCTGCCGGGCCACTACATCGAAGTCTCTTCGAGACCACCTTTCCAAGAGGATGGAGAACTCCTATCCTCCCCAAATTCAACTGTATTAGAGGAGATCCAAGCCTCCATATACTTGCTTTCAAGCAAGCTCTAACACCACACGAAGAGGAAAACAACGTGCTCTGCCGCACCTTCGCGGGAAGTCTCGATGAGCCTTCGCTCGACTGGTATCACAATCTCCGAGCTGGGTCCATCACCCAGTTCGGTGTTTTGGCTAACCTTTTTGTGCAGCACTATCAACTCAATCTAAAGCCAGAGAAGAAGCTCGACTCTCTCTACCGACTGCGGATGGGTGCAGACGAGACTCTTCGCAGCTTCACGAGGAGGTTTCGCAACGAGCATGCTGCTCTCTCTGGAAGACATCTGGATGATGAAGCCATCATGTTGGCTTTCCAGAACGCTCTCCGCTTCGATCTACACATCTACAACGACTTCATCCGCAATCCCCCTCCTTCTCTGGGAGCAATGTTTGACCGAATTCAAAGAGAGATTGAGGTGGAAGACGATCAAGTCGCTCGGAAAGGGCGAGAAACTAAGAGAAGGCCTGCTGAAAGAGAAGCTCCTAAGTATGCTGCAAAGGCTCACAATGCTGAAGCAGCAGCCCCTCCGGCCAACAAAAGATCAAAGAATGATGGACGTCGATCTCCAACGAAGACCACTTTCACCGAGTGGAATATGCCGGTCGAACAGATACTCGACCGCATTCAACATGAAGAGTTCGTTCGGAGGCCTAATCCTCTTCAGCCGAATTCCAAATTCACAGCAGACAAAACAGTCTATTGCGACTTCCATCGAAGTCACGGCCATTCCACCGATCGGTGTTTTCGGCTGAAATTCCATCTTGAAGACCTATTGCGAGAAGGCCATCTTCAAGAGTTTGTTAGAGGCGGACACAATCAACATCGGACCTCTGCAAAGGGGAAAGAAGTGTGTTGGATACATCAAATCTCCTCTAACCGGCAATTTATCTCTGTGAATGCCAATGTTTTTGGTATTCATGGAACATTGCACAATCAAAGTCTGACTGGGAAAGAGGTGGATCGCCAAGTTCGACGCATCTTCCACGTTCGTTCTACTGCGAGCAAAGAGGATACCTGGATCGAGAAGCCCATAGAAGGTCTTGCTTGGCCATCCATAGTCTTCAACGACACTGATCTTCAAGGAGTTCATACTCCACATCGAGACCCCCTGGTCTTGAAACTCATTATCGACGGCAGCACTGTCAACCGGATCCTCATCGACACCGGAAGCTCCATCGACATTATGTTCTCAGACTGTTTCAAACGTCTGGGACATAAGTATCAAAGCCTCGACGTCGTCCCGACTGTGATCACCGGCTTCAATGGTGAACAAAGCATCACAGTGGGCGAATCCAGATTTACCATCGACCTCAGCCGAGAGACTCGAGTCTCGGTGAGGTTTGCAATCGTCGAAGGAATGTCTAGCTACAACGCCATTCTTGGGCGACCATTCCTCCATCAGATCAATGCCATCTCCTCCTCTTACCATCAACTACTCAAGTTTGCAACTGGAGAAGGCATCGTCTGCATTCGAGGCGATCAGCAAGCTGGAAGGTCTTGTGAAGCTGCTGCGGCAAAGACAGATCGAAAGATTAACATTGCTCCTCCAAAGCGGCCACGAGATGAAGCTGGTCCCTCTTCCAAATAGCAATCAAAGGAGATTCCGCTGACCGAACCTCCACCAATCGAATGGGAAGCATCACCTTCAATTGAAGAAATCATCCCAATCAATATTGGCAGCGGAGATCTCCCTCAACAAACATTTATTGGTACCGGTCTTAGCGACGCAGAAGCGCAAGACATGGTATCCTTCCTCCAGTCCAATATCGACGTCTTCGCATGGTGCTTCGAAGACATGCCTGGGATCAATCCAGATGATGCTTGTCACCGACTTGCGATCAAAGAAGAGGTGAAGCCCGTCAAGCAAAAGCCTCGCACCATTCGACCAGAGCTGCAAATTGCTGTTCAAGAAGAAATTACCAAGCTACTCGCAGCCGGATTCATCCGAGAAGTAGAGTATCCAACTTGGATCTCTAATATAGTGGCTGTTCCAAAGAAGAATGGGAAAGTCAGAGTCTGCATCGACTTTACCAATCTCAACAAGGCTTGCCCCAAAGATCCTTTTCCCATGCCAAGGATAGATAGACTCGTCGACGCCACTGCTGGCCACGAGCTATTGTCTTTCATGGATGGGTATTCCGGATACAATCAAATTCCACTCCACGCTGATGATCAAGAGAAGACATGTTTTGTGACTAGCCGAGGCCTTTATTGGTACAATGTCATGCCATTCGGCCTCAAAAATGCTGGTTCCACCTATCAAAGGCTAGTCACCAAAATGTTCGAAGATCAGATCGGTCGCAACGTCGAAGTCTATGTCGATGATCTCCTCACCAAGAGTTCCGTTCGGAGCAAACATCTATCTGATCTGGCTGAAACCTTCCAAGTCCTCCGAAAGTATCGAATGAAGCTCAATCCAGCCAAGTGCGCTTTCGGAGTTCAATCTGGTAAATTCCTGGGTCATCTTGTGACCAGGAGGGGTATTGAAGCCAATCCCGATCAAATTCGAGCCATCATCGATATGCCTTCACCTACAAATCGAAAAGAAGTTCAACGCCTCACTGGAAGGTTAGCAGCACTCAATCGATTCATTTCAAAATCTTCCGACAAATGCAAGCCCCTCTTCGACAAATTACGAAAGGCGGATACATCCGGCTGGAGTCCAATCTGTGAAGAGGCATTTCAAAGCATCAAGAAATATCTGGTGCAAGCTCCCATCCTGACTGCTCCATTGACAAAAGAAGACTTGTGGCTCTATCTGGCCGTGACCGATCAAGCAATCAGCGCGGTCTTAGTCAGTAGAAGAGAAGGCGTCGAACATCCAGTCTATTACATCAGCCATACTCTTCTTCCGGCTGAAACTCGCTATTCGAAAACTGAGAAAGTCATCCTGGCCTTGCTCACTGCATCGCGTCGTCTCCAACCATATTTCGTCTCTCACCAGATCACTGTCATTTCAGAACACTCGCTCAAAGATATCATTGACAAAGCTGGTCGAGCTGGTCGAATGACCAAATGGGTGATCGAAATGAGCTCTCTGGGAATCCAATTCGAATCTCGCACTTCCATCAAATGTCAAGCAATTACTGATTTTCTAGCTGACTTTCCAGTTGAAGACCCCATCACTTGGGAAGAAGATGTCGACATGCGCTTGGAAGATGAGGATAATCCTCCGATCAATCCTGCAACAAAAATTGATCCAAGTCTTGAAGTTATTGCTGCAACTCCTCCTTGGAAGCTTTATACTGATGGAGCATCAAGTTCGATCGGTTCGGGAACTGGGATAGTTTTAATATCCCCCGAACTTGATCATCTCCAGAAGGCCACTCTCCTTGGATTTAGTGCCACCAACAACGAAGCTGAATACGAAGCACTCATTTCCGGACTCGAAATGGCAGAATCCCTAGGGGTAGATCGAATCATCATCTATAGCGACTCCCAGTTGATCATAAGGCAAATCAATGGAGAGTACACAGCTCGTGAAGAAAGAATGCAACTCTACTTAGCTTTAGTACGACGTCTTCAACAACGTTTTACTATAATTGAGTTCGTTCAAATTCCAAGAGCAGAAAACCGAGAAGCAGATGCCTTAGCTAATGCTGCCTCAGTTCTGGGAGACTCGCTTGGAGGAAGGCAAGTACAGATCAATTATCAAGAAATGCCCAAGACCATCCCCGATCAACAGATCCTTACTACTACAAAAGGATCTGGGGGTGGAGATCAGCTTGAAGATTGGAGACGACCAATTCTTGACTTCTTCAAACATGGCAAAATGCCAGAAGATCCAAATCAAGCCCGAAGACTTCAAAGGAAGCTCCCATGCTACACTATTCAAGGAGAAGATCTGTACTTCAAATCTCACAACGGGATGTTGCTCAAGTGCCTTGGTCCAGAGCAAGCACAGTCAATCCTGATTGATATCCACTCTGGAGCTTGTGGAAATCATTCGGGGGGAAGATCTCTTGAAGCCAAGACGAAGCTACAAGGGTATTACTGGCCAACAATGGCAAGGGATGCTCAACAAGTCGTTCAAAGATGCGAGCCTTGCCAACGACACGCTCGAGCTATCCATCTCCCTGCAGATGAACTTCATCAATTATCAAGTCCTTGGCCTTTCCATCAATGGGGGTTAGATTTCTTGGGTCCTTTCCCTCCAACTCCAAGCAAGAAGAAATATCTACTGCTGGCTACTGATTACTTCACCAAATGGGTTGAAGCTGTGCCCCTCTTTCGAGAGACTGACGACGAAGTGATCAAATTCATTCGGCACAACATCTTCTCAAGGTTTGGCACACCTCAAGTTCTTGTTGCTGACAATGGAGCTCAATTTGACTCAGACAAATTCCGAGAGTTCTGTCTGAACAACGGTATCAAACTATTCTATTCAACACCAAGATATCCTCAATGCAATGGTCAAGCTGAAGCCTCAAACAGAGCTATACTTGATATACTCAAGAAGAAACTCAACGACAAGAAAGGATTGTGGGAGCAAGTCCTACCTGAAGTTCTTTGGGGGTATCGCACAACTCCGAGAAGATCAACAGGGTTCTCACCCTTCCGTCTAACATATGGATCGGAAGCAATACTCCCAACAGAAAACATATCAAGTACTTTGAAGACTCGAGCTGTTGAAGAAGGAGTCAATGAAGAACTTCGTATCAATGATCTAGACTTCTCTGAAGAACTACGAGATCAAGCTTCTCTTCGTGTAGCCAAGTATCAACAGAAGATCAAAAGAGCCTATGACAAGAAAGTCCACAAGAGACAGTTCCCAGTGGGTAGTTTAGTTCTCAGAGCAGTTTTCTACAATACCAAAGAGCACAGCAGTGGAAAGCTTGCTCCCAACTGGGAAGGTCCATATATCATTGAATCAGTAGGAGGCAAAGGTTCTTACAGACTGATCACACCAGAAGGAGATAGATTGCCTCGAGCTTGGAATTCTAGACACCTTAAGATGTTCTACCCATGATGTAAATTTTTGTGATGAATAAAGTTCTCTTTCAAAGTGTTCGAATGTGCAGCTGTTCAATTTTTCAATTCAAGTTCTGAAGCAGTTTCAAGTTATCCATATTCAAATTACCAGGTCTTTTAACAAGTTTGGGAGTTAGAGTTGCGACTCAACCCCTTACTAGCAAATGTTAAAAACTGACCACCTTCAAGTTACCAAGTCTTAACAAGTTTGGGTGTTAGAGTTGCGACTCAACCCCTTACTGGCAAATGTTAAACTGACTTTCAAATTTCAATATTCAATTTCAATCAATTTTTACATCGTTTAACATGTTTGGGTGCTTGAGTTGCGACTCAACCCCTCACATTCAAGTGTTATACGAATTCAAGTCCAATTTTCAAAGTTACATTCAAAAGATTGTATCTATTCTAATGCTATTGAGATCATGATAGTCAAAGGCATTCAATTCAAGAGACATTCAATTTTCAAACTCCAAGAAGATCTTTTATTATCAAAATATGTCAGATACAAGGAGCTGTTACATTTCAAAAATTTACAAGTACAACAACAAAGAAGGAGAAAAGTCTCAGGGCTTGGCCACACTCTTCGCATGCGACTTCTCCCCTTCAGAGCCAGGACGAGCTTTGCTCGCCACTGATGCCTTCGAAGATCGGACGCTACCTACATGAGTCCTGAGCGCTTCTGCCGCCTTCTCTGCTGTCTCCTTGTAAACCTTGCACTCAGACAACGCGTGCTCCAATGCCTTCTTCGAAGTCTCTTCTCTGGCAGTGAAGACAGCGTGCTGGGTAGCAAGTTGTTGCTTCAGCTCTTGAATCTCGATGGTGCGGCCACAGGACACGTCCTCAACCTTGGAGAGTCGAGTCTTCAAGGATTCGAGCTCGTGACTCTGTGCCTCGCAACGATCCTGCAGCCCCTTGATCTCCAGCTTCCCCTTGCGAAGTTCCTCAATCTTGGCTTTGAGAGAGGCTTTCTTCGAAGTCAGGAGCTCTCTCAGTTCATCTCTCTCTGCGGTCAATTGATTTATTTCAGCTACAGCTTCTTTTGCTCCCGCCCTCATGGAGAGCTTGGTCGCAACATTCATAACTGCTGAGTTCTGCAAAAGAACAAAAGAGTTAGAATTATCATAAAGATACAACTCAGATGATTGATCGAGCAGATGCACCTACCAACAGATCAATTCTTTCAAAAGCTTCATCCAGAGTAGCCCCTGGGAGGTTGATGAGTTTCCTGATCGTAGCTGTGGGGCGGTTGATATCAACGTCACCCAAGCTTCTTATTGTCGGAGTCAATCCAGCAGGTGCACCTACAATCAACAAGAGATCAAAGTGTTAGATTATTTTCGAGCTTCAGAGACAAGGCATTCAAGGCGAGTTAGTTCAATTACCTGAGGTTTCGATCTTCGGCTCTTTGCCCTTCCTGCGATCAGAGCCACCCTGAGGGGTCGACTTCTCCTGAATCGGGGTTGACGCTGGTTGAGGTGGAGGAGCCCCATCACCCACTCGACTTCCCCTCTCCAAATGAGTAGGGGAGGAAGCATTCCTCAGAGGAGAGACTCTCTCTTCCTCTTGTGGTCCGCCAGGCTTGAGCCCTGCCACCATTGCTTCCACCTCCTCAAGTAGAGAGCGAGAGGGGAGTGGGGGTTGCTCTACTTCAACACCCCCGCTCGTTGTTGCTCCTTCAATACGAGGAACGTCGGGGGGAATCTGATCGAGGGGTGTGGGATTGCTTCCAACCCCACCACTCCTCGATAGCTTTATTATCAGGCGCGTCGGCCTCTTCAATTCATCAAATTTGTAGGCGGGAACCACTCTTTGGCCATCGCCTTCCGCGTCCATAACTCCTTCCATCTGACGGGCCTTAGCCTCGTCAATGGGAACAGGAATTGAATCTTCTCCTGTTACACCAACAGTGGGGGTGGGAGGAATTTCTTCCTCACCACCCCCATTCTCGATATCTTCACCAGAAGGAGTCGATGACGGATCATCCTCGTCGTCGGCGTCCTCATCTTCGCCATTGCCACTGTTGTCGTGGCTGGCATTCTCAGTCTCTTCTTCTTCATTCTTTTTTCCTTCTTCTTCCTCTTCGATCTTCTTCCCTTGGTCTTCATCCTCCTGTTGCTTGATAAGGGTTTTTCGTTTCTTCTTCACTGGGCCTCTTTGGAGCACCAGTTTCTCGTCAAAAGTGGGCAATCGGCGCCTAGCAGTGTAGATCTTCTTCTCGGCCCGAATCTTTCGAATGATCTTACCCGACTGAGGGTCCTCCTCGTAGTCCGAGTATAGAACTTCATTGTCCTCGTACCTGTCCTTTGATCTGTGGAGGAGATTGGCCTTGCCATATCTCACAGGACAGTTAGAAAACTGTTTCCACGACCTGGTTCCACAGGTTAGCTCGAGGAACAAGTTATCTATGGCTCCAGCCCTCTCAGAATTCCAGGCGAAGATGCCTCCCTCACTGTACATTTTCACCGCCTCGTGCACGCTGTCTCGGGGGGTGTCGGGCACTGACATAGACGTCCAGGCGCCAGATACAGAAATAGGCCAGTCCGTGTACAACTTGTCCGAAGGGACTGTATCGGTGAGCGGGCGCAGTGGAGATACTCCAGTCAAATTATAGAATGGGCTGTCCCTTCTGTAAGCCCATCTGTAATGGAAGAAGAAGTATCCAAGCTCGATCCGGGCAGGTTCACCTTCCGGGATACTGGAGTAGCAGGCCCTCAAGTCCTCCTGGAAATCCGATTCCACCCGGCAGAATGCATAGATGATTCGCCAAGCATTCCCTGTGACTTGTCCCGGGCAAAGGCCAGAAGTATTTAGCAATCTGGCAGCGAAGGGTGGCAGAGGCAGACGTAGGCCGCAGTTCATTTGGCCGATGGTCACGATGGTTCCCATGACCTTCTCGTTGCTGGCATAGCTGGTGAAGACGGTCTTCTTGTCGATGCCGAAAGCCGTCTGGATGCTGGGGAGTGAAGGCTGTGTCCCCTTCCCTTCTGTGAAGAAAGAGAGCAATGCTTGCCATTTCTGTCTCTTCGTATCCGTGAACTCACCACCTACATTGTACATATACTCTGTCTCCTCTGTCAGTGGCATAAGCGGACCCAGAACAAACTTCACTTTGGGGATGAACTCTGGCCTTGATGGCGCTGAGGCAAACCCTACTCCTTGGTGCCGCTTGCCCAGTTGGCCGAGTTCAGTGAGAGCAGCTTTGCCTTTGCCACGGCCCCTCGGAGGAGATTGAACCTCGACAATTTCCTTCCCCTTTCTCTTCGAGGGAGCAGTACCAGACTTCTTCGAACTGCCAGATGAAGCCATTGGACCGATCGAACGAGAACAAGAACAAGAGCAGAAATCAGGAGAACAAGGGTCTGGACTTCGAAAAATTTTGGAAGCGTGAGGCGAAATGACAGCCAGAAAAAACTTTTGTACCCAGGGTAAAACAGATGCGCAAATCGAGAAGACACGTGTCTTCACCATATCAAATCGCGTGTTTTTTGTAGGTACACGTGGCATCCATCCGTAGCAAGCGCAAAACCAGGCGAACAGTCGCGACCAGGCGAAACGTCGGACCTACCGGTCCACATGAACCAACGGTCCAAGCAAGCCACCGGTCTGGGTAAACCGGACCGCCGGTTCAAAGCAACCATCAAGCCAACCAAGGATTCAAAACAAGAAGAATCAAGCTCCATCAATGTTCAAAACTCTGCCAAAATATCGGAGAACAAAGCAGTAAACCTTCTCTGAAGGGCAGGTTCAAAACTTTACTTTGATCGGTCAAATTTCTACTGGATCTGGCAAAAAACCAAGGTTTTTTGCCGATCACTCGAACCTTGACCGGATATTTTTTCACCGATCGGACAAATATGTCCGATCGGCGAAAGTTATTTGATCGGTCAAATTTCTACTGGATCTGGCAAAAAACCAAGGTTTTTTGCCGATCACTCGAACCTTGACCGGATATTTTTTCACCGATCGGACAAATATGTTCGATCGGCGAAAGTTATTTGATCGGTCAAATTTCTACTGGATCTGGCAAAAAACCAAGGTTTTTTGCCGATCACTCGAACCTTGACCGGATATTTTTTCACCGATCGGACAAACATGTCCGATCGGCGAAAGTTATCTGATCGGTCAAATTTCTACTTGATCTAGCAAAAAACCAAGGTTTTTTGCCGATCGCTCGAACCTTGACCGGATATTTTTTCATCGATCGGACAAACATGTCCGATCGGCAAAAGTTATTTGATCGGTCAAATTTCTACTGGATCTGGCAAAAAACCAAGGTTTTTTGCCGATCGCTCGAACCTTGACCGGATATTTTTTCACCGATCGGACAAACATGTCCGATCGGCGAAAGTTATCTGATCGGTCAAATTTCTACTTGATCTAGCAAAAAACCAAGGTTTTTTGCCGATCGCTCGAACCTTGACCGGATATTTTTTCACCGATCGGACAAACATGTCCGATCGGCGAAAGTTATTTGATCGGTCAAATTTCTACTGGATCTGGCAAAAAACCAAGGTTTTTTGCCGATCGCTCGAACCTTGACCGGATATTTTTTCACCGATCGGACAAACATGTCCGATCGGCGAAAGTTATCTGATCGGTCAAATTTCTACTGGATCTGGCAAAAAACCAAGGTTTTTTGCCGATCGCTCGAACCTTGACCGGATATTTTTTCACCGATCGGACAAATATGTCCGATCGGCGAAAGTTATTTGATCGGTCAAATTTCTACTGGATCTGGCAAAAAACCAAGGTTTTTTGCCGATCACTCGAACCTTGACCGGATATTTTTTCACCGATCGGACAAACATGTCCGATCGGCGAAAGTTATCTGATCGGTCAAATTTCTACTTGATCTGGCAAAAAACCAAGGTTTTTTGCCGATCACTCGAACCTTGACCGGATATTTTTTCACCGATCGGACAAATATGTCCGATCGGCGAAAGTTATCTGATCGGTCAAATTTCTACTGGATCTGGCAAAAAACCAAGGTTTTTTGCCGATCACTCGAACCTTGATCGGATATTTTTTCACCGATCGGACAAACATGTCCGATCGGCGAAAGTTATCTGATCGGTCAAATTTCTACTGGATCGGTCAAAAAACCGTGTTTTTTGACCGATCACCCGATTCTTGACCGGTTGAATTTTGCCCGATCGATCAAAATTTGACCGATCGGTTAAAAATGACCGATCGGTCAAAATTTAACCGATCGGTCAAAATTCCAGCTGATCGGTCAAATTTACTACTGGATCGGTCAAAAAACCCTGTTTTTTGACCGATCACCCGATTCTTGACCGGTTGAATTTTGACCGATCAGTCAAAATTTGACCGATCGGTCAAAATTTGACCGATCGGTCAAAATTTGACCGATCGGTCAAATTTGACCGATCGGTCCAAATTGACCGATCAGTCCCTTTTTTCTCTAACATGCGATAAGTTTCTTCGTGTCCGTTTTTCAAAACAGGAAGTTGCTATTTTTTGCACCAAGTCCAAGCCAGCCAGAATGCACTCTAGCTAACTTGGAGGGGGTAACTGTGGGTGCAAATTTTGGCATGTATCCACCACGGGACCCACTTGCCCTGCCTGGTGGGCCCACGAGGACTACCACGGGACCCACCGGCCCTGCCTGGTGGGCCCACGAGGACTACCACGGGACCCACCGGCCCTGCCTGGTGGGCCCACGAGGACTACCACGGGACCCACCGGCCCTGCCTGGTGGGCCCACGAGGACTACCACGGGACCCACCGGCCCTGCCTGGTGGGCCCATGAGGACTACCACAGGACCCACCGGTCCTGCCTGGAGGATCCCCAGATACGGCAGCAGAAACCGCCATTTACCTCGGAATTCCCCAACAGAGAATCCTATAAATAGCAGTGCCTTCGAATGTAAAAAGATCGAAAATCTAAAATCCTGAATTCTGATTTCCACTCTGAGATCTGACTTTCAGAACCAGAGCTCTGGGATTTTCTAACTCCGATCTACCATCTCTCGTTGATCTTCTTTTCTCTTTCGAAGGGATCAGAAGATCTCCAGTGACACTCGGCCTGTCGAGGTCACTTCAACAGAAGTGTTAGTGAATTCGGGTTGCTCCCTATAGCACGGAGACGTAGGCTTCGGCTGAACTCCGAGATCACATCTCGCGTCACAATTTCTCTGATTACATTCCTCTGTTTGCATATAAAAAGGCTTCGACTTCAATCAACAGATCGATCAACGATCTTCGACATCAACCTCGACTCCAATTGACTGGTGCTGCGAGAATCTTCGGGTCGGCACGAAGATTTTCCCCCACATGTACTAGACCAGATATATGTTTTTCTGTTAATCTATTGGCTAGATACAGTTTAGAACCAACTCTTAGGCATTGGAATGGAATAAAACAAATGTTTATATATTTGCGAGGAACCACTGATATGGGATTGCTTTATTCTTATGGTACTCCTCACTTGATTGGTTATGCAGATTCAGGTTTTCTCTCTGACCCCATAAGGGTCGATCCCAAACAGGGTATGTATTTTTGAATAACAATGCAACTATTTCTTGGAGATCAACCAAATAAACACTTGTAGCTACATCATCGAACCATGCTGAAATCTTAGCCCTGCATGAAGCAAGTAGAGAATACGTATGGTTGAGGTCACTTGTGCAGCACATCAGAAGCAGTTGCCAGTTGGCATCAGTTACCAAAGAGCCGACAGTTATCCACGAAGATAATGCCGTATATATTGCTCAAATTCAAGCTGGCTTCATCAAGGGAGATCGGACAAAGCACATCTTACCAAAGTTTTTCTACAACCCACGAGCTTCAGAAGAAAAGGGAGATTGAAGTCAAGCAAGTACAGTCAAGCGACAATCTTGCGGATCTCTTCATCAAAGCTCTACCCAAGTCTACTTTCCAGAAGATGGTGTATGACATCGGACTGCGATGGCACAATACCAAACAAATTGATATAATAAGGAGGAGATATAATCAGGGGGAGAGATGTAATAATGTAATCAGGAGGAGATATAATCAGGGGGAGAGATGTAATAATTGTAATATAATTATTAGGCGGAGGGCATCCTGAAGATGCAAATTTATGTGCGCTGTACTCTTTTTCCTTTGGTAAGGTTTTTCCCACAGGGTTTTCCCATCAAAGGTTTTAATGAGGCAGCATTATGCGCACCCACCATAGTTCCTAAAGAACTTGTTCCTGAAGAACTAAGGTTGTACTCTTTTTCCTTTGATAGGATTTTTCCCACTGGGGTTTTCTATCAAAGGTATTAATGAGGCAATCATTGATGAATGGTGGTCATCCAAGGATGAGTATTATGAAACGGTGGTTGCATCGGATATGGATGCCCACCGGATAGAGACCCCTATCTTCATGAGATAGGAGATTTCCCCGTCTCTGTCCCAACCTCCGATTATGCCTATATATAGGGGTGTAAATGAATAATAGAAACATAGTTTTTCCCAACACATAAAGTGATGTGATATGCTATTCTTTCTTTTAAGTTTTGAAGGTGTTATTCTATATCAAAAGAAAATTGTTTTGAACCTTGGAGCCAACCAATGTTTCATAAGAAAATTGTTCTTTTTTTTTGGAAAATTGGTTCAAATTCGTTTGAAGGGGGGGGGATAAACATGAAGGGCTAGGATTACTGATGTTTTTTTTCCCTATATTTCAGGATGCTCGAGAGATGGAGGTTGACTTTTCTCTTTCGTCGTGCAAGAGAGAGAGAAGAGACATAATTCTTTTATATTTCAGTTTAGCTCTATATTTCCAAAACATCTCCAGAATGAAAGTTTTGTTTGGGTTTGTGGCCTGGAGCCACCCCTATCTCTTTCTCTCTTCCCCTTTTTATCTCCATCACAACTCATATAAGTCTTATCACCCAAATAAACTTAAAATATAAAAATCACCTGAATTTAAAACCATTGTCATGACTGAATGTGGGTGCCTTCGCCTAATGTGGACGCCGCCAAACGATTTTTGACCCCCGCCGAATATGGGCGTCTTTGCCGAAAGTGTTTGGCCGCCGAAGGCGGCCGTCTGAGTGCCGACAAACACGGGCACTACCTTGTAATATGAGCGTCACTGACAAATTAGGTTGTTTTTGCCGAGTGTAGGCTCCTCATCCGAATGTGGGTGGCCTCATCGATTATGGCTGCCATCGAACAAATTTTACCACTATGTTCAAGTGCCGATAAACACGAGCATTATCACCACTCACAAAATATTGTTATTTCCTTTGAAATATTGTCGTCACTCTCGAAATGTTTTGCTGTCACCTTCGAAATAATGCCAGTTTCCTCAAAATAGTCCCCGCCCTTGAAATATTTTCTGTCGCCTTTGAAATCTTTTGCGTGCCCTTGGGCACAGGCATTACTAGTGATAATACATAGAACAGTCTAGGTGAGCCTAAGTGGTAATATCGGATGAAAAATCTGTAATCCAGTGAGCTTTATGGTTTGAGTCTTAGGAACCAAATGAGCTACCAGGCCGGTTTAACTTTTGGCTTTCGGCTCGAAGGTTTTCCCGATTCTGCTCAGTCTGCTTCACGTGGCAGCGCACGAGTGGTGGTTGAACTGAGTTTGGATATCCTCCAGTCAGTCGGCCCGACACGCATCACAGCCGCATGCAGTCAGAATCGCCGGATGGAGTACGATTCACTTTCGAGTTGCTTGCCATCATGCGGCTATGATGCACTCAGGTCCATCGACCGGGACCGATGATTCTGACTGCATGTGGTTGTGATGCACACTGGGCCCACCAATCGGGGCCGACCGACTAGAGGAGATCCAAAAGCTCAGTTGCTCTGTACGTTGGGACCACCGATCGTGCGGACAGCTGGAGGAGATCTAAATAGCGTTAGTGCTCGGTGCGCTGGCCTAGAGCTCAAATCTTCTTTAGTCGGTTGGCTCCGGTCAGTGGGTCTGTGTAACAGTCGCACTACCATGACAGGCGACCCGAAAGTGAATTGTACTCCAGCCAACTGCATGCGGTTGTGATGTGTGCTGAGCCTACCAACCGATGCCGACCAACAAGAGGAGATCCGAACTCGTTGGCCGATGCACTGAGCGCTTAGTCGCTTACCTCTGCCCAATCATTTTTTCTGTTGGCTTGGAGGCTTTATCTGGCTAGATCTGCCGTGTCGGCTGATCCGTACGTGCTTTTCTTTGATGTTGGGGTTTGCGCTGAGCTGTCGACTTCCATCAGGCTCGATCTGCATGGTGGTTGATCTTCTTGTCATTGTCGTGAACTTGTGATCATTCCGTTCTCCGAAGATCTGTTTGATGCTCGCAAATAAATTTATGCATATTTGTATATAAAGGATCCTATTTTTGATCTTCGCCCTAGGTCCCAAAAATCTTAGGACTAACCCTGTCTGAACTCTAAAGCCATACAACATCAATGTATGTATATTAGTATATAAAGGATCCTATTTTTGATCTTCGCCCTAGGTCCCAAAACTCTTAGGACCGACCCTATCTGAACTCTAAAGCCATACAACATCAACGAAGTTGGACAAAGAAGTTTTGGCAAAAAATATATTTCCTTTAAATCCCTTAATGCATGTAGTCACCCCAAACCATGGTATCACTGTGGTTTGGGGTCCGGTTGTTGACACCTATTATTCCTGTCAGATTGGGTGGCTTTGGATTGTTGAGATCTACAGGCCACCGAGAGAACCCCAGGGGGCTCCCATTATAAGGGTCGGCTGATCGAACGGGAGGGGACATATATATGTCGTTGGATAGACTCTGAATCACGGAATCTCAGGACGGCTATTTTAAGCTAAGTCATTCATATTTCCTTTGGCTATATATATGATGTCACGCCCCAGAAATCTGGAACCGATCCCTAGGGTGTGAGTTGAAGAAAAACCAAGGGATCTAGGGTTTGGTCAACTGTCTACTCCAATTAGGGTCTCTCACAGGGCTTCTACTCTCTCAAGAAATATTTTAAAACTTACTTTTTTTTTTTACAAAAATATTTTTATTTAATTTTGAAAGAAAGTATAAAGATACGATTTTATTGACAGAGATATGATCACGCTCGACCCTCGATCAGGCTATCCTCTCAGCATGTGCGGCCTACCAGTGCCCCACATACTGATAGAAGTCCCTCTTAAGGGAGCACGAGGCTCAAGCCCCTAACGACGAGCCGAGTAGCCTCACCCGCTCTCTAGCACTCGGGCACTGGTTTAGAGGTCCTATCTACAGGGCTAGTCAATTAGTTCACTTTACAACTTATATTTTCATAGTGAGCTACCCTAAACTTGGGGCCTTGAGGGGAGGCCTACCCAAAAAAAATTCAGCTGTATCAATGCCTCTAAAAATTACGAAACGCTAAAAGAGACTAAATGATCTTGTACTAATCTCAATGATTACATAGCCAAAAATAATGAGACTGTAAGATGACAAACTGGAAACATGACACTATTGCAACCCTAACTCTGCCTCGAGCCTCCCACTGCTACTCCTGAACCTCCGAACCTGCAGGAGAGTCTACTCGTGTGAAAGAGTAGCCCCCAATAGGAAATTAGGAGATTAGCCAAATTAATGGCTAGTGACATCCTAATAGTCTTTAATACTATGAGACAACCGAGCTAATTGAATTAAATTTAGCAGTCCTATTACATAATATAATATTTACAGATTAATACCCTAATTCTATCAGCAGTCTATGTTCTCATGCAATACCTACTGTCACTAGATTGTCCAACTTAAGGTTCATCTATTATTCTATAGTATTAATGAACTATTCAACAAAATGACCATCTAATATCACTAGATTATCCTGCTCTGCAGTATCATAATCCACATTAAGATTCCATAATTAATTAGCAATCATATAAAACCTCTATCCTAATGTGAACCCCGGATATTTTGTTCATCCTGCCCCCGGTCGGGCATTACTATAGGGCCTTTTATTTCGATGTAGAGGGCCAACTCTCTCGCTGCGCATACTCCGACACCATGCGCAAATAACCCATATGATCATAAGGGGTTTCCCGTCTTTCACGGTGGAGCTCTATCGCCCAACTTGCTTTCTTTGGGGGCTTCAACTACCCCGGAACAGGATTGTTAGGCCAATCCCTCTTCGAGGGCACCACCTATTGGCTTTACCACAATCCCTGCCCGTGACCCCCTAGCCTACTGATCTTCGGCTGTGCGCGCAGGGTGGTTCACGGCCCTTGCACGCACGGGGTCCAATCTTTCCACAATATAGATTATTATATTCTATTATTTTAACAAAGTGCCAAAAACTCATCACAGTGAATAACTACCTTTAAATATATACTGGGACAAATAAAAAGATACATGCGTTAATTAATGATTTGCAACGTTTTAACCCTGATCCCGCACTGCTCTCGCAACCCATGCATTACCATAAACCAAAATTACTCTCGCCCGTATTCCCGTGTGCCCGGGTCTCCACACTCCACTCAGGAGGGTGGGCCTCGATTATTATTTAAATATTAAGTTTCAAAACTTAAGGAAATTCCTACTTACGGTGTCCAAGCAATCAGCATAAATAATTATTCTTTAATTATTATTATTATTATTATTTAAGGTATGATTATTTTAATAATATTTTAAAGCATGCGTCGCCGGACTCGTGACTTCGCATGCAAGGAGGGGTCCACGTGACCACATGCGGCGATGCCCGACGGGACCCGCATGCAATATCGAGGACACCTACTCTAGTTGTTCTCATTTCCCACTATCAAAGACCACGAGAAGGCAAGTAGATGTCACCTGATTGTCGAACACTGGCTTCTGCTAGCAACCTCCATTCCGTCTCTGTCTGGGTCAACACGGTCACGAACTGCCAAGTACACAAATAATGGTGCATGATTATTGCTTACTACTGAAAACACTGGTTTAGGCCCGAGTTGGCCGAGCCGAGAATTTTTGTGTCATCGGACGCCGGTCTACTAGCACGCAAACCAATGTGCCAAATGTAGCATCATCGGACGCCGGTCTACTGGCACACAATCTGATGCGCCAAAGGTAGCATCATCGGACGTCGGTCTATTGGCACGCAAATCGATGTTCCAAGGGCATCGTTTAGTCAACATTGTCGATGCTAGAAGTCTTTTTAGGGTTCAATGGTGCTATTCCGACAAAACGGTCTTAACCACGTCGGACGATGGCAAAATCGGCAAAGCCGAGTATGGTCGAACTTGGCCAATCAAAAGAGTGGTTTATACGGGTATCGCACTAGTGGCCAGCCTAGGCCGCTAAGTAGCGCATTGCCACTGTGGAGTCAATCTCGTGCGCAACGACTACACAAGGTACCCCATGGCTACTCTACCAAGACGGTCGACACCGTATCGGTACTATCGATCCTGAGGCATACGCGGCCCGATAAGATCGAGCCCGCTAACCACGAGTGTGGCTCAAGGGGCTTGATCGATATACATAATTATGATCAAAATTAAATAACATACCTCGTCCGGTCGTGTCCCGAAAAGGGTAGGGTTGACATAGAGGGGGTAATGGCCACTATGACAGTGAGAATCGATGACCGACATGGCGGCTCATGACACTGTACGTAACGACATGATAGATTCGCACACGAAACAAGGGAGGGCAATGCTAGAGGCTAAGTTCACGGCCAAAGGGTATATTGACAATCGTCGATGTCCTGAGGTTATTCACATAGCTCGGCTCCTAGAAATATCAAGATCGCACCCGCATAAAACAATTCATTTGGTGTTCATGGGTAGTGCCAACGTTGAGGTAGGCAGATCAGGCCCGCTAACCTTGAGTCATATGTTCAAGGGACTAGATCAACTTTGCAGGGGAGGTTGAGGGTCGGGTTGGTATGCCAGGTCAAAACTTGGCATTGTTGGCTGCCCAATCATCAGACTCCTACTGGTCGAACACTGGGGTCACTCGCTAAAGGGGGTAAGTGGTACACTGTTGCTCATAGTAGCATGGCTACTCTACACGTGACAAAGCAAGCAACACCATTCTATACTAAGGGTGAGCACAATGGCTAGCTCTCTCCTAAGGCCGAGTACAGTCGGAACCGCCTCAGCAAGGAAAGTGGTCGATAATGGTCGCCAACCTTAAACGGGTCAACTTGGGGGGGCATACAAATCACATTACGGCTTAACAGATACACCACCACAAAAGAAGAGAAAAGATGGGGGTTTATACCCTCTGTATCCAAGGATACACACACACGGAATTCGGCACTCACGACGGCAATGGCCAAAAAGAAGTGTGTAGCATAGCTGGTTGGGTGGTGGTCGGGTGGTCGAAGAGGGCCACCTGGTGCCTGGTTGCCGGGAGCAAGGTCGCCGACAAAAGCAATAGGGTAAAGGGGGCTGACTCACTGGGTCTGGCTGCGCCGATTGCATAGTCGTCGGCCACCGAGCCGACAGTTATGGCTACAACACGACCAAGGCCATCGGGGGTTGGGGTTGGGCCAGTCTCAACAGAAACAAGAAGAATAAAGAGGGGGAGGAGGGGCTGACTTATTTAGTCAAAAGGGAGAGATAGCTCGATCTGCGGCTTCTCCTTCGGCACCGTCGCACGCAACTCGCTAAGTGAGGGAGAGAAATCAGAAGGGGGGCGTCGGCTTCAGTTGCACCTTCTCGTTCTGACCGACTGTCCTCCCTCGGTCGCTCCTCTCCGGCGTCGGCAACCTCCACTCCGGCCGACCGTTTCCTCTCCGGCGCCGGCTGCCTCTGCTCCGGCCGGTGGTGCACAGCCCACCAAGGGAGAGGAATCAAGAGAAAGGGAGAGAGTGGGATCAGATAGGGAAGAGAGGGAAATCAGTAGGCTGGACTGAAGGGAGGGGGGGAAATCGGGTTAGGGTTTTTAAAAGAGGGGAAAAGGGACAGCGGTACAGAGTGTAGAGGGGGCGGCCGGCAGGGTAGGGGCGGCGGCCGATTGCTCGGCGAGAATCCAGGGTGGCGGCGGCCGGCGGGGATCGGGGCGGCTGTCAGAGTAGAAGGAGGCGGCTCGAGAGAATAGGGGAGCCTCGGATGGGGGGCCGGGTCGGATTGGATCGGCTGGGAGGGGGGATCCGAGAGAGGGTGAGATCGAGTGAGAGGGAGAGAGAGATAGAGGGAAGGGGGAGGTCGGATCGGGTTGGGGGATTAAAGGGGGACAGAGATCTGATGAGAGAGAGGAGGATCCGAGAGAGATAGGAGTGAGATCGGGTGAGGGGGGGGGGAAACTGAAATCCGAGAGAGGGGAAGGAGATCCGAAGAGAGGGAGAGAGAGAGAGAGAGAGGGGGGGGAGGGGAGGAAGATGGGTCAGCTGGGTTCGGGTTCGGGTTTTGGGGGTGAGGGCTGGGTTGGGATAAAAAGAGAGAGAGGATGAGAGATGGGGTTGGGATAAAAAAGAGAGAGAGAGAGGATGAGAGATGGGGTTGGGTTTTGATTTTTTTTTTTTTTAAATTTCCTTTTCTTCTTCTTCTTTTTTTTTCATTACTGGTCGAGCTCGACTTGTGCTCGACTCGAGCTGAGCCCGACTTGCCCTCGACTCGGGTCGTGCCGAGATGCGCGAACCTTGCCGAGTCCGATAGTCCCGCCACAATATTCATTTTATTATTAAATTTATTTTACTAAAAAAAATAGCATTCGAGCCATGCCTCGATATACGTGCTTATATGCTCGAGTAACGATCACCACCTCCAGTATCGCCTAGCGACCCAGACCCGGGGCCCACTGCCCGGTCCATCTCATGTTCAGCACACATTACCAATACTCATTCATGCGAAATCATTTTAACAATAATATAATAATAATAAAAACCGAGTCGCCCTGTGCGAAAATGACTCTGGAGTACCGGGTATTACATATGAACAAGTAAGAAACCCGAGCAATGTCTGGATGTGCTTGATGCACGTCATTTGGCACTGACAACATCGTAACTGTCCAAAGAAGTATGAAATCTGAAGTGAGTGTGATTCACTTGTTAGAGAGAGATTAACATCAAATAACCATTAGTCAGAACTAAACCCTCTTTTCAAGCTAGGAACTTTGTCGAGAGAGCCACCCACCCTTCTCCATCGGAGGAAAGATACGGCTCCGTTGATCGAGTCTATATCGTGTACGGTCAAGACCATATGGTGATCAAGAACTAACCTGTGAAAGATCAAGGTGACAGAGATTAAGGGGGCAGACCATATAGTGATGCTCTCAACGTCGCATGAGATGTGCCAATGCCTACTTGCCATCACAGATACCTATGCTTAATTAGTATGTTAGTTTTAAATAAAAACTTATGGATGAAAGGCTCTAGATGGCTGAATTTCAATCCATAATCAACACTTGCAATATTAATTTACTAATCTTTTGTACTCCCTCTTTGATCTCTTCTCTTTCTTTCGAGCATATTTGGCCAAGGGAAATGTGCATACATAAGACTGCCAACTACAGTACAGATGCATAAGATATGTCCGTCATATCATTATGCTCCAATTGATTTCTTAAGTTTCAGAATTTATTAAGTATATATATCCCCTAGTATTCATGCACAGGAGCTGAGTCGGATCCGCCTCTATGAAAGTTAAACCTTTCCCAAATGAATCCTCATATGAAAAAAAGACTTCATTGAAAGCCATATTTACATTAATTTTGGCTAGTAGAAAATATTTGAAAGGATTCCTAATGAATACAGGCAATGGCGGGCCTAGAATTTTTCCTCAGGGGGGGCAAAAATTTGCTTAGCAAAAATTCTATAACAAAATGTGAACATCAATAACATTTGCTTAGCAAAAATTCATAACAAAATGTGGCACTTATAATTGCCAAAATAACATTTCTGGATCACTGACAAAGTCTTTTATGGCAACTGTCCTCTACGAGTTTTCATATTCTGAAAGCGTTGAACAATCATCTCCATATCGATGCTATTGAAAATATCTCTCTCAATATATACGATCAAAGAATCACTCATCCATTTATCTCTCATTCAATTATGAAGTCTGTCTTCACAATTTGCATTGCAGAAAATGCCCTCTTAATGGTAGCAGTGACAACTGGAAGGATTAGTGTCAGTGTTATAAGCAAATAAACTAATGGATATAAATTTTTTTTTTTTGTGTCAACCATCTTCTTGGCAAGCTCACCAATCCCCTTTAATGCAGAAAACTCACTATCTGAACGCACATCCATGATATAAATGTCAAGCTGGTCAAGGGCCAAAATATCAACATTAAAAAATTCTGTTTCATAAAACTGACCGAGGCAAAGTAACCTTCCTTCGTCAAAGACTGAAAATGAATTTAATGGATTCAAGCATGCTATACAAAGAAGCAATTATGTACTCACTTCAGAAAAACGGCTTTCAAGCTCTTGGAATTGCATATCGATAACCGCATAAAACAACTCAACACGATAGTGATATAAATTTGTGATTTGCTCTCCCCGTCGTGCACGTCCATGTACTGCAAATACATCATCCATATTAGGAACAACGATATCATATTTTGTACAAAACAATGAAACTTCTGAAATAAGAGCATCCCATCCATTCTTTCTCAACTCTTGAAACATTCATTTATATAATTTAAGCAAATGCATAACATTCACAATGTCTTGTTCCTTTCTTTGCAATGTCTTTGACGAACTATTCGTGATCCCCAAAATCTCTCATCATATGCAGCTTGAATACAAAACCAAAAGTTTCCATAAAATATCTTAAGCTCATCGCTTTGGCCCTTTGTTCACGAAACCACCTATCTTTATCAACAAATTTCAGTACTTCAATCACAGTAGCAAATATACCAATAAAACTTATTAATGTCTCATAGTGTGATCCCCAACGTGTGTCACCAGGCCTTTTCAGACTAGTCTCCTGATTAAGGCCTTGACCTGTAGGTAATTCACCAGTGTTAATTGCTTCGGTAAGTTTACCAAGATGTTTTTTCCGAAGCACATCTTTGTGTTTGCATTAGGCACTAACAAGTGTAATAATATCAAAGAGCAAGTCGAAAAAATTACATTTTGGCCTGTAATTCTTTGCAACTGTAACAAGTGTTCACTGAAGTTGGTGGGCAAGCAATATATAAAAAATGCATACTTATTTTTATTAAGAATAAGAGACTTGAGGCCCTTAAATTCACCTTGCATATTGCTGGCACCATCGTAGCCTTGACCACATAATCTTGATATGCTCAATCCATGCTTAGAGAATAATTCATCAATCACCTTTTTAAGTGACGTAGATGTTGTTTTAGCAACATGTACAAATCGGACAACACACTCCACCACACAACCTCCTTTATCCACGTAACGTACAGCAATAACTATCTGTTCTTTGATAGATATATCTCGAGAGTATACAGGTTTTGATCTATATCAATTCTATTATAGGTTTTTCCACTTTTCGAGTTTTTATCTACAAGGTTTAATCAATTGTTTCTCATCGATAAACACGTGTGGCCAAGTCGAGCCAACGAGGGGCAGGCATGTTTGGTCCTAACAAGGCACACGGGCCAAAGGACGAAGCCCGAGCCAAGCCTAGTTGGGTTACGAGTAGGGCCGGTTTGGTCTCATGGACAAATCCACTAACACTTTTATTCACTTAAAAATATAATCGATTCAACCGAGTGGCCCGATGGTTGAACCAGAGACCCGTGACCCTGGCCCAGACCAGGTCATCGTCCGGTCCAGTTATGGTAATTAACATTGGTGTGGGCATTGAACTTAGCCCACGAATGAAACCCGGCCCACGCACAACAGCCCGCACAAAAAGCCCGGTCCATGCACAACAGTCCATACACAAAGCCCGGCCCATGCACAACGGCCCGCACACAAAGCCCGGCCCACGCACAACGGCCTGCACACAAAGCCCAACTCAGATGGACACCAGTGGGCCCAAGCACAACGGCCCATGCAAGTAGGACCCACCAGGTTCACCCAAAACCAAAAGGGGCTGGACGGGCCCACCAACCCCGTCATACAAAACCGTGGCCCCCTCCCCCGCGGGGAGGTGTGGCCGGCCATAAAAGAAAAAAGAATAAAAATCCACCTTGTGCGGGGGAGGTAGCATGGACGTCTACACAAACCGTGGATCCACGTCGATCCCTCAATTCGATGGACAATATGAGAAGTCATATCGCCATCGATTTAATGTGCAAAGATGACTCATATCCCAAAAGATTGAGCAATATCTAGCTCATAACTGCTGCTGCAAAAAAGAAAGGGATAAAGATTATTTTTTTCCAAAAAATAAAGATAAATCCCAACAATTATGGGGAGAGATATTCAAGAGATTCAAAAATAGCAATTCTTAATTGGATAGACTTGGTGAGGATTTGGGTCCCGATCAGTAGTTGCTCAGCTGGGTTTGACTGATCATGATTTTGGCTTTGAAGGCCACACAAACCTTCAAATGTGTGGATCCTGTATTGAAATCATTGAATCACCTGAGTTTGGTAAATATAGCATGGTAATGCGCCAAGTGTTGGAGTTGAATGTCTTTGCAGTATGCACCATAGTCACAAAAAATTCCGATTTATTGAAAAAGTCTAGTTTTAAACTCGAACTTAACATAAACTGAAAAATTACCGAATTTTAATGCCGACTTATTCAAATCACCGATTTTTCCCATGATTTTATTAATAAGTCGTGATTTAATGGATGACTTTGGTGACAATGAATCCTTTGGAAAATGAAGAGAATATAGCAGCAAAAGATGATGCAAATTTGGAATTTGATGGTCTTGATAAGCTGATAAATTATAACTAAGATTCATAGAATTTTATAATTTAATCACCAACTCTTGAATATATTGGGTTTTGTAATATTTATCTTGTGATGATGTTTTGTATATATTTTTGTGGTTTTATTGATGAATATTAGTTGGGATATAAATTTTGTTTTTATTGATAGCTTGTTGCCTAACTAGTGCATGCTCGTGCCTGTCGGCACTGCAGCAGGCCGACTTTGGCAGCAACACACCTGTCAACGATGCAGCCGGCCGCCTTCGGAGGCAAGACACCCCCCGATTGGCACGAAGTGGGCAACCACCCCCCCCCCCCCCCCCCCCCCAACCCCTGAACCCCAAATCTTATGCCCCATTTTTCTGCCCCATCGTCTGCCCCCCAAGTCACAGTCGTCCGTTGCACCCATACCCGACCCATGCATCGCACTCAGTCCAAACCGGCAGGCAAAGAAACGGATGTGATTGGTCCCCCGACATATGCTCTAGGTTGTACCTGATCACAGTCATCCCTTTGCCTACCGGTTGGGATGAGTGCGATGCACCGGTCGGGTCTGGGTGCAACGGACAACTATGACTTCGGGGGCAAACGATGGGGCAGAGAAATGTAGCAGAAGATTTGGATTCTCAATCTTTCATATAACCATGATACCACTTAGTTGTCATTACAAATCAATAATAAATGCTTGAGCATCTCTCTGGGGTGCATCATAGCCATACGATGGCAGCCACCGTGACAGATGCATCGCACTCAGCCCCAATTGCACCCGTCGACTTCTCTGATTTAAACAACTATTGTGAAGATAGGTGTTGGGTTCGGCATTTCTGATTGATCCGTGATGCCAACTAAGATGGTATCACGGTTATAACAATGTTTTTGTACCACCAGGGAGGGAGAGAGAGAGAGAGAGAGAGAGAGAGAGAGAGAGAGAGAGCAGTGTTTTGAAAACTGGACCAGACTGGGCGGTTCAACCGGTTTGGACCTGAACCAGAACATGTTTTGGTTCAGTCTTTGAATAAATCGGTTTGTATGACTGGACTAGGCAATTCAACCGGTTTGGACCGGAACATGTTTCGGTTCAGTCTTTGAATAAATCGGTTTGTATGTTAACCCAGAAATCAAACCTTTCCATTGAAGAATTTAAGAAATATCTATTTTAAAAAACATATTTTCATGCGGTTCAAATGGTTGAACCACCGGTTTGAACCGATTTGTGCCGAACCGGATGCCTTTTTGGTTCGGCTTCCAATCCGGTTTTGAAAAAACAGAGAGAATGAGAGAGAGAGATCATGGGAGAGAGAGAGACCGAGATGGGAGAGAGAGAAAGATAGTGGAACGGAGCCGCGAAGAGAGAGAGGTGAAAAAACTGGGAGAAAGAGAGAACTGGGGAGAGAAAGAGAGAGAGAGAGAGAGAGAGAGAGAGAGAGAGAGAGAGAGAGAGAGAGGAGACGGGAGGAGAGAGAGAGAGAGAGAGAGAGAGAGAGAGAGAGAGAAAGAGAGAGAGAGAGAGAGAGAGAGAGAAAGAGAAAATCGTTAAGAGAGAGAGATTGCCGAGGGGAGAGAGAGAGAGAGAGATCGAAGAGAGAGGGAAAATTGTTGAGAGAGAGTGAGTGAGTGAAACAGATACGTAGAAAGAGAGAGGGGGGGAGAGATTGCCGGGGAGAGAGAGACTGAGAGAGATCGGAGAGAGAGATAGAGAAAATCGTTAAGAGAGAGAGAGATTGACGGGGGATAGAGAGAGACGCGGTGAGAGAGAAAGAGAGAGACGGAGAGATAGAGAACCAGGGAGACAGAGAAAGAAAATTGGGAAGAGAGAGACGGAAAGAGAGAAAGAGAGACGGATCGACGGAGAGAGAGAGAAAGATGGGGAAAAAGGTATTTTTTTGTCTAGTCAGCTTGTCCTAGTCAGAGGTTCCGTTTTGTCTAGTCAGCACAAAACCGACATCCCTTGTTATAATATTACTATATTTATATTTATGAATGTCCTATTTACTTAAACATTGGCCACGAAATTGAAAAGATTTTTTAATATTATATATATATATATATATATATATATAATTCTAAATTTTAACTTCTGAAGTTTTCGAATGTTATCCTACTTTGCTCTTTGTTTTTTCAAATTTCACCCTAGTGATTGAGTCACGAACCCGATCTTTTCCCTGATTTGCATCTATTTTTATACCAAATTTTCCGATTTTTGTCGAATTTTTTTGAGCTTTGCACGAGCCGAATTATTGCAAAAGCCAAACTTGGTGGGTATGATATGCACAATACAGTTTCATACTTAGAATCATGATACAATGTCATTTATGGGGTTCTAAAATTCAATCAGCTAATATACTTTTTGTAATATTATGTTGGTTAATGTACTAGTGGATCAAATATCATTGGGGAAACACTGTTTTCATCTCACATTAAATACCTTCCACTTTTGTAGTATGTTTGGTTTGGACTTGGTGTTTCCCAGCTCTGTCTGATAATTATCCATCTCTTCTGAAAGTATTTTACTAGATGATAATAATGTATTTTACTTTATTATAATAAGCCCCACAATCTACAGCCAGGTTTATTAGGAATTAATCTCGGGAAGTTTCTTATTAAACGCGTGATTGAGCTGTTAAGAAGGGAGATGCCATATATATCTATGAGTATTTTTAATGTCCATTGAAATTGTTTTTATTTTAAAAAATATCATAAGTGCATGCCTGACACAGCCTTATATTTTCCAATTTGCGACTAGTTTCTATTATTGTTTGGATGCTTCTTTTACTATATTTGGAACACATTGGTTAGTTATCTGAGTATCTAGACTGATTCTTTATGCATCTGGGGTTGTCATTAGGAGCATATTCTTGATGCTAATTTTAGCGATAAGATGATTATTACGCCGAAATTGAATGTATAGATTATTAAGTATTATTGAATCCATATTTATGAAGGTACTATTTGTCAGAGATGAGCAACATTACATGATTAGTCATAAGTGCACATGGGTCCACACCATCTTGTTATTGGAATAAATCCCATGGATCAAGGTCTCAGCAGAAGTAAATGTTCAATCCGAGTATCGTAGATGGTGTGTGTTCCAAATTAAAATTTCATGCAAACAAATCTACATATATATGTAGATTGAGCATCGAACCCTAACGAAGATCTAGCAAATTTAATTATCTAGCATGTATGTAAATTCATATGTACACTAGATATAGAGTTTAGTTGATCACACCTCAGTGCGGTTCTTTTAACCGCTGAGAATTTCTTCTTCGTTGTCGGTGAAGATCCTTGCAATGATGATTTCCCTCAAGTTCACCAGATCACACACGAAGTCCAAATCATCGCAAAGCGATCTCTGAGTGCCTCACAATTGCAAGCCTTCTCTCTCTCTCTCTCTCTCTCTCTCTCTCTCTCTCTCTCTCTCTCTCTCTCTCACAAGACATAAGGAACAAGGAGAGGGGAGATGGTGGCCGAAATCTCCAAAGGAGCAACCTTTTAGCCGTGCACCCTCTCTCCCTATTAAGGGTCGTTCCCACAATCCTTGCGTGTGCAACTTGTGGCCATCCACCCCTCTTGTGTATGCTCATAGTGCCCAGCCCCCTATGGCTTGTGTATGCCCATAGGGGTTGGCCACATTGTGTGGAGGGAAACCCTAGTTCGACTAGTGTCCTCTCACATACCAATGGGCAACACATGTTGGGTGCCTCTAGTAATTTTACTATTCACCAAATGCCCCTAGTAAAAACATGGGGTGCCCTTAGCAAAACATACCAGTGACTTCTACCATGCTCTAGTGGTATGCACATATGGAGTGGGGCCCACATGGGATGGAGGTGTCTGGTGTACCTAACAAGGCTAGTATATCTCTTGTTACTTTGGGATGCCCCTAGTAAGTCTACTAATTTAGGGTACCCTTAGTAAATATATTATCCGACCATATCTCCCACGCTCTAGTGCTATGCACACATGGGTGGAGGACAATCAGGGTTTCTGGGAATGTACTTCCTTTCTAGTGTTTCATGAGATAAGGAAAAAGTAACAAATCCGAACGTAATGTGGATAAGGTGGAACCTTCAGAGATTGAGTTTATGGCTTTCAATCGAACTCGACTAACACACTATCCAAGTGTACCATTTGTCCCCTATGCCTGATTAAACTGCGTAGCCACCCAGAGTGGGACGCTGACTACACTCCAATTCATCCAAAATTATTATACTCTCTCGTATGCCCTTGTTCTTTGCTTAGAATTGGTGATGCGTTGTCCCTCTATATGGTGTCATGAATCAACTCGAGCGGTGGAGAGCACATCAGACTTGAGTGATCATCTGACTAGGTTCCATCTAGGTTGACTTATTACAACGCACCTTCAGTTGCTTTGGCCAAGCAACTTAATCCAGTCAACTATCAAACTACTGACCAGTAGGCCTAGATTTAATATGATATAGGTCAGGCCAAGGAACACACCTCTCGATAGGGATATAGATGGCCTGCAGGAGTGGCATGTCGATGCAACGCCAGCCGGGTAAACCAGAACACCGTGGTATGACACAGAAGGACACGAGAAGGATATGAGAATTTAATCATGTGTCCATGGCTTCCTCGCTAGGCACCCATGAGTATTGCGTTACCCCACAGAGCACCCCCGTGTGCGGCAGGGCACCCCCTGCCCTGTATATCAAGACACCCCGCGGGCACCCGGTACAGTAGGATACCCAGCTAGCAGCCCAAATTTCTGAGCGTACCCTAGGCCTCCCTACGGGCCATGTTGTTGTTGTTTGCTTATTTGCATCTCTCTCTCATAGTGTATTTCGTTCGTGGTTCACTTATTTGCTCAAGAATTCATCAGAGCCTTATCCGTGCTTGGTTTGCACCTACGTAGAAGCATCAACATACAGAATCCGGTCAGATTTATCTATCATTAGATAAAATTCTCCATCCCTTTATAGTTTATAATTGTTGGTTTGTGATTGATTCTTCAACAATGCTAATAACCTTATAAATTGAAATCTATTTGAACCAAGGGCTTGTTCTTGAAATCCTTTTAATGGCTATTAGTCTTTTATTATTAAATCTGCTACTATCCCTGACCAATGGAAATCCCTTAATTTCCAACGATCACCCCCTCATTACTATGAATGCTTGGCACTGCATGTTTCTATTGCCATATAACTGATATAATCAAAACTAAATCACATAAATTTTATATTGGAATTGCTCGTGAAAAAACTTCTTGATAACTCATCAAATTGGATTTGCATTAGTGTCATGCATCACAGAGGCTCTTTCATGTAAGGAATCAAAAGTAGCAAATGTTGGGAAACATAGAAACTTCCCGTCTAGTGTTGAGAATAGAAATAAATAAAGAAAGAGAAGATCTAAATAGAAGCACACACAAATTTACCGAGGTTCGGCACCAAAGTAGTGCCTACGTTCTCACCCCCTTCTACTCCGACAATTCCACTATATGAAATGCAAGAATACAAGAAGAAACTTCTTCTCAAGCCGCTGCAACATAGCTTGAGGATTACAACTCTTCCCTCAACACTCTTAAGAGGATAACAACTTCACTCACAACTCTCTTGTGTGTGGATTACAAATTTGTATTGTGTGTTCCTACACCCATCTCCCCTCCTTTTATAGGGAAGGATAGCCTCTTGGTATTCCCCAAGCCATAATGGAACACTTCTTCCAATGCATGCATACATGCATGGAGAATTCTGGAGAATACTCTAAAATCATAAAGAATTCTAGAGAATAGAGAATTCTGGAGAATATTCTAAAAACGTGCATGCAGAATATGAACGGTCACCCATATTTGACTGAGCATAACTTCTAGAACATTCATCCAAATTTAATGATTCAAAGTCTGAATCAACTCATCATGGGGATGGACCTTATTCCCATCAATCTCCCCCTCCATCCACATGATGAAGAGTCTTCATATCGTAGTCATCTCTGCCAATCTTCTGCAAAGATCATGCTTCTCTTTCGGTAAAGGCTTCGTCATCATATCTAATGGATTATTCCTTGTGTCAATTTTGACAATCTGCATTAATTAATTCTCCAAAGCATCTCGGATCCAATGGTAACGAACATCGATATGCTTTGTCCTTGAGTGATAAGTGGCATTCTTACTCAAGTCGATAGTGCTCTGACTGTCACAATGAAGTATATCTTTCTCTTGATTCTGGGATAATTTCTTTAAGAAATTCTTCATCCAAAAAAGTTCTTTGCTAGCATCTGTAATAGCAATATACTCAGCTTCTGTAGTAGATAGAGCAACTACCTTCTGCAGCTTGGACTGCCATGATGCGGCTCCCCCTGCAAAGGTGAACAAATATCCTGAAGTGGATTTTCTTTTGTCCAAATCACCTGTCATGTCAGAGTCAATATATCCTTCTAGAATAGGCTTGCCACCTCCAAAAGATAAACAATTTTTAGAGGTTCCTCTGAGGTATCTCAGGATCTATTTTACCGCTTCCCAATGTGCTTTACCGGGGTTAGCAACAAATCTGCTTACCACTTCAACTGCATGTGCGATATCGGGCCTTGTGCACACCATTAAATACATCAAACTTCCAACAGCTGAGGCATATGGAATGATCTTCATCGCTTCCTTCTCCTTCTCATTTGAAGGACTTTGTTGTGAACTTAGCTTAAAGTGTCCCGCGAGGGGAGTGCTAACAGGCTTGGAGTTCTGTATCTTGAACTTCTCTAGTACACGCTCAAGGTACCTTTCTTGTGATAGCCACAACATCTTCTTCTTTCTATTATGAGAGATATTCATGCCCAAGATTTATTATGTTAGTCCTAAATTCTTCATATCAAAGGACTTGCTCAACTCTTTCTTTAGCCTGTCAATCTTGGATTTATCCTTTCCAACAATTAGCATATCATCAACATATAATGAAAGAATAATAAAGTCATTTTTAGAAAATTTCTAAATATAAACACAATGATCTACAAATATTCTTTTGTACCCTTACTGAAGCATAAATGAATCAAACTTTTTATACCACTGTCGTGGTGCCTGCTGGAGCCCATACAAGCTCTTCTTTAACGTACAGACCATGTGTTCCTTTTCTTTCACCTCGAAGTCTTCGGGTTGCTCCATATAAATTTTTTCTTCTAAATCACCATGAAGAAATGATGTCTTTATATCCAACTGTTCGACTTCTAGATCTAGGGAAGCAGCAAGACCTAGGATAACCCGAATAGAAGACATTTTTACAACAGGAGAAAAAATCTCTTCATAGTCAATACCTTGTTTTTGCCCGAAGCCTTTTACCACAAGGCGAGCTTTGTGCTTGATTTGACCATTTCCTTCATCCTTAATTTTGAAGACCCATTTGTTCTTCAAAGCTTTGCAGTTCTTTGGCAGTTCCACCAAATCATATGTGTGGTTCTTATACAAGGAATCAATATCCTCCTGCATAGCTTTTGTCACGCCCCAGAAATCTAAAGACCGATCTCTGGGGTGTGAGGTGAGAAAAAGATGGGATTTTGGGTCTGATCAATTAATTACACCAATTTGGGTTCTCACAGGGCTTCTTCTACGCTCTCTAATATAGAAAACAAGAAGAGAGAAACAAAAGGGGAATCTTTTAAATTTGATTTTTTGAAAACGTTTTATTAAAAAGCAAAGAAAGATAAATTATCAACAGAGAGAAGATATTATCTAGTCAAGCTCAACCTTCAAAAGTCATATCCTCTCAGTATGAGTGACCTGTCGGTGCCACTACATGCTGACAGAAGTCTATCTGAGGGAGCACGAGGCTCAAGCCTCCTACGGCTAGCCAAGTAGTCTCACCCACTCCCTAACACTCAGGTGCACCAGTCTAGAGTTCCTATCTACAGGGTTAATCAATTTAGTCATTTATATGTACTTATATTCTCATCATGATCTATCCTAGGCTTGGGGCCTTGAGGAGAGGCCTACCCAAAAGAATTCAGCTGGAACCATTGCAACTACAACCATAGAATACTAACTAACTAATAAAAATTTTTATTCCAACACAATTACAATGTCTGAAGAGAAAAGATTACAAGACTAACGTACTAATTAAGCAGAAAGGTAAAGCTGCAGCTCTAACTCCGCCTCTGGACCCCTACTGCTACTTCTGAGCCTCCAGACCTGCAACTGAGCCTACTCGTGGGAAAGAGTAGCCCCCAATGGGAAATTGGAAGATTAGCCAAATTAATGGCTAGTGACATCCTAATAGTCTTTAATAATATGAGACAACTAATCTTAATAAATTAAGATAAGATCTATCAGTTCTAGTAGGATCAATGTTTGCAGAATGATATCTAAACCTATCAGTATTCTATATTCACATGCAATTCCTACTGTCACTAGGTTATCTAACATAAAATCCATTCAATGTTCTACAGCATTAAAGAACAAATTAAATAAGACATTCATCTAAAGTCACGACGTCATCATGTAAACAGTCACACAATTCTAAATTCATATACAGATGAAACACACTCTATTAAAATGTGAACCCCGGATATTTTGTTCATCCTGCCCCCGGTCGGGCATTACTATGTAGAGGGCCAACTCTCTCGCCATGCATCCACCAACACCATGCACTAGTCACCCAGATGATCATAAGGGGTTTCCCGTCTTTTACGGTAGAGCTCTACCGCCCAACTTGCTTTACTATGGGGACTTTAACTCCCCGGGACAGGGTTGCTAGGCCAATCCCTACTCGAGGGCACCTCCTATTGGCTTTACCACAACCCTTGCCTGTGACCCCTAACCTACTTAATTAACTTCGGTTGTATGCGTAGGGTGGTTCACGGCCCTTGCGCGCACGGGGTCCCTACCCTCTAACCAGGTAGATTCACATATAACATTTTTCAACATATACACTAAGGCTACAAAAAGTCTATTTGGTGCTTAATAATTTTTAATAATTTACCCCTGGTCCCGTACTCCTCTTGCAACCCATGCGAAATAAATAAACTAAGACACTCATCCTGGTGACCCGTGTGCTAGGGTTTCCATACTCCTCTCAGGAGGGTGGGCTCTGATAATTATTAGTTATTCAATTTATTGTTTAATTTAAGGGAATCCTAATTACGGTATCCACACAATCAAAAACAATCATTATTATTATTATTTTATTATTATTTTAAGCATGCGTCACCGGACTCGCGACTCCGCATGCAAGGCGGGGTCCACTTGACCACATGCGACGATGTCCGGCAGGACCCATATGCAGTGTCATGGTCACCTACCCTTAGTCATTCTCATTTCCCACTATTAAAAACCACGCAAGGGTAGTAGATGTCACCTGACTGGCGCACATGACTCCTGCTAGTTGCCTCTGATCCATTTCCGTTGGATCACCACGATCACAGTCTGATAACATGCATAGCTCTATAACACAACTCTATCAATTAAAACAAAAGAATCTACGATGAGGGTTCTATGCTAATGATAGTCGGGCACCCTTGATAGGGGACCAACATTGAGTCGACAGCACGTAAATTTATACGACTGAAGAACTCAAACCTAATACTAGGTCAATCAAGTAATCAGAAGCTAAACCTACTCATCGAATCGGGCTCGAAGAACCCTTTTAGATGGTTCCAGTTTCGTTGGAATTCGACTTCGGTCGGAGGTTTTAGGGTCGAACCAGTAAAAACCGGTCTACAATCGGTTCAATAGGGTAGGAGGGTCTCTAGGGTCCCAAACTAGGTTCAATACATCAGCCTCAATGATCTGAGCATGATGCCACTAGTTTCGTCCAATTCTGAGTTCGAACGATAAAACGGTGGTCAAACCATGGTACCGCGATAAGATCGGGTCCAAGGATAAAACAAGGTATTAAAAATATAATTATTATGCTAAAATAAGACCAATAGGTAGGACTTTCCGAGCCGGTCGAAATAGCGCTGGTTTCGTCCAATTCCGAGTTCGGACGGAGAAATGGCAGTCGAACCAAAATTGACTGGTTACGGGTCTGGTTCAGGTGAACCAGACCAGTTCACTGTGTGGGTCGGGTCAGGTCTGCAGTAGGTCTGTCGGGTCGGGTTCAAGGTTAAGCGGGTCGGGTCTGGGGTTAAGCTTCTAAACAACCTGGGGCAGACCCGTTATTTACGGATCTGCCCCCGACCTTCTTCTCCATGAGAGCCAGCCGGGGTGCTGGTTCCTGTGCGACGGCGACCGACGGGAGGGGCGGCCTGGAGCGCCGGCGAGCGCTCGGCCGGCCTCTCCCGCACCACCCCCACCGAGGAGGCACGGGACGAGGCGGCCGGAGCTCTCGTCGGAGTCCAAGAGCTCGGATGGCGGGGGTCACGCGGGGTCTGCGGCCGGTGGTGGTGTGCCGACGAATGCCGGGAAAGGGTTCAGATGCGACGGCGATTTCTGCCCGTGCAGGCCGTGGCAAGGGAGGAAGGTGGGGGTCGCGGAGGAGGATGGGAGGAGGAGGGTGGCTAACCTGGGGGTACCAGCACGCTCGTCGATGCTCTGACAAGGGGCGGGTCGCGATGCTCTGATCTTCTCCCTCGATCTCTTATCCTTCTCTTTGTCCCGTTCTCTCTCTCTTTGTCCCGTCCTCTCTCTCTCTCGTTCTCTCCCGTTCTCTCTCTATCTATATATATATCTCTAGGTTGGTAAATATGAGGGGTGGGGGGTGCAGTTATGATGATAAGGGCTAGGGGTATAGGGTCGGTTAAGGCGAAGGGATAAAGGAATGAAAGATAGGGATATATCATCCCAAATCCTACCCGATCATTCTCATCCGAATTTCAAATTTCAAACAACTAGGGAGGGAGGTCAAGAGAGCTTAAACTATATATGCTAGGAGACTAGGAGGCAGGCTCTAAGGCTGGTCGGGCTCGGTCCCGAGCCCTGAACTGTGCTCGGTTGGAATCTGGGTGCAATTCATCACCTAACCGGGTTGAAAAGAATAGTCACCTGTAACTATCAAACCGGAAGTCGGAATAGATCCCAAGAGGATTCGTTAGAAAGGTCTCATCGACGCAAACGCGTCAGCACTTGGTACATGATTTTCTGATTTCTAGATCTCCCAAAAAGAAGGAAAGACTTCAGAAATTAAAATAGCAATAACTAGTCACTCGGGTGTCGGATCGATCCTAACTCAGGCTCATTGGAAGGCTCTCTCAGAGACTCATCTAATGTATCATGTTTCATTGCGATCCGATTATCCGATCTCTTGCAAGAAACAAAACGGCTTCGACTATCGACCAATTATCGTTTTTCTAGGGGGTTTATCTACCGGGCTACCGAAACTGGCTGCGCATACACCTGATCGTTGCACGGAACGCACCATTGTGACATGCTCGAAGTTACGGAGAATATGAACATAAAACATCCCATAGGTTTACGATCCATTTATTTCGAAAAAGCCCAAAGAAAATATCTGGCTGTAAAAAGACGAAACTAGCCATGAAGGATTTCTATTATTCTCAAATCTAACACTACAAGTGTTACAGCTTTCTTCCACTTATTTTTGTCTTCATGAATTTAAGCTTCATGAAAACTTTCTGGTTCACTTGTGTCAGTCACCATCGTGTACTCAGTAGCTGGATATCTTTTTGAAGGTTGTCGTTCTCTTTCCGACCGTCTCAACTGAGGTGCTTGTGACTATTCATCCACATATGGCGGCTCCATATGTTCTTGCTCTAACTCTCCCTGATTAGGAGCCGGTAGACCTGCATCTTCATCTTCTTTCTGCACTTCTTCATCATTATCATTTTGTGGCAAAGAAGATGTAGTAATAGGTGTGGGAAAAATATCTGGGATAATATGAACATTTTGTGGCTCTTCAACTTGATCAAAATCTGCAAATGTTTTATCTTCACAAAATATAACATCCCTACTTCTAATCACCTTTTTTTTTTCGGATCCCACAACGTATAGCCAAACTCATCACTACCGTAGCCCAAAAAGATGCATGGTGTGGCTTTGTCATCGAGCTTTGTTCTTTGCTTCTTGGGCACATGCACAAATGCTTTGCACCCGAATACCCGTAAGTGAGAGTATGACACTTCCTTCCCACTCCAAACCCTTTCTGGTACATCCCCATCTAAAGGGACTGAGGGTGATAAATTAATCAAGTAGCAAGCAGTCCGTACTGCTTCTCCCTAAAATGTTTTAGGCAATTTTGCCAAGGATAGCATACTCCTTATCCTCTCAATAATTGTGCGGTTTATTCTTTCCGTAATTCCATTTTGTTGTAGTATGTATGGAACGGATTTTTGATGTCTTATGCCATGTTTAGAACAATATTCTTCAAACATTCTTGAAGTATATTCACCTCCATTGTATGTGTGAATACACTTCAAGAGTTTCCCGGTTTTTCTTTCGACTTTTATATGAAAATCTTGAAAGACTTCAAAAACCTGATCTTTGGATTTTAGGACATACACCCATACCTTTCTGGATGCATCATCTATGAAGGTCACAAAGTAGGAAGCACCACCAAATGTTTTCACATTAATAGGACCGCATACATCCGAATAAACCAAATCCAAAATTTTAGTTTCCTTTTTGTTAGCATTCTTAACAAAAGCTACGCGATGTTCTTTTCCAATTATGCAATGATCACAGTGGGATAAGTTTGTACCTTGTATAGATGGAAGTAGATGCCGCCTTGCAAGAGTTTGTAGTCATTTCTCGCTTATGTGACCGAGCCGCTTGTGCCACAAGTCCATCGAGGTGCCCTCCATTGTATTGATTTCACCCTATTCCAAGTGCAACTGGGTTTTATAAAGTGTGCAACACTTCTTTCCTTTTGCCAAAATAAGTGCTCCTTTGGTAAGCTTCCAGCATCCTTTACCAAAATTGCTTGTGTATCCTTCTTCATCAAACTTGCCGATAGAGAGTAAATTGAGGCGGAGGTCCGGAACAAATCTGACATCTTTCAGCACTAACTTTGTTCCAAGGTTAGTAGTAACACAAATATCTCCAATACCAAGAATTTGAGAAGAATTTTTGTTACCCATTTTTACCGATCCAAGGTTCCCTTCACGAAACGAAGTGAAGTAGTCCTTCCAGGGAGTAGCATGATAGGAGGGGCCAGAATCAATCACCCATTCGGGGTCTTGGCATGCAAGGTTTGCACATTCCTCTTCACACGTCGAGAAGAGAACAATCTCGTTGTCGACGGCAACGACTGCACTTTCTTTATTTTCTGGCTTCTCATCGGATCTTCCTTGCTTATTCTCCCATTTAAGCTTGCGATATTCCCGCTTCATGTGTCTATTCTTGCCACAATGATAGCAAGTAACTCATTTTCTTGATTTTGATCTTCCTCTCGACTTGTCACGATAATGTAGTTGTCGGTTTTTGTTCGTCCCCCTATTCTCGGTAACAAGAGCGTGAGAATGGGAAGAGCCAGAAGATTTTCTTCAAATTTCTTCATTTAATAGGCCGCTTGTAACTTGGCTCATGGATACAACTCCATCAGGTGCTAAATTGCTAAGAGACACCACCAATGTCTCCCAACTATCCGGTAACGAGCTAAGCAAAAGGAGTGCTTGAAGCTCATCCTCCAACACCATCTTCATAGATGCAAGCTGATTTACAATACTTTGAATTTCATTAAGATGAATAGAAATGGAATCACCTTCCTTGAACTTGAGATTAACAAGCTTCCAGATTAAGAAAGCCTTGTTGCCAGCAATCTTCCTCTCGTAGAGATCTTCAAGTTTCTTCCACAAGCTATACGCCGAAGTTTTATTTGACACATGGTGGAACACTGTGTCATCCACCCATTGCCGAATGGTGCCGATGGCTTTTCGATCAAGCTTTTTCCAATCTTCTGTCGACATGGCCTCCGGCTTGGCCGACTCACCTTCTACTGGTGCATAGAGATCCTTACAATAGAGAAGGTTTTCCATCTTCGCCTTCCAAATCATCCAATTATTGATGTTCAAGCTAATCATTCGAACGCTACCCGTAAGAGTCTCCATCTCAACACAAGAAGATTAGAAACCTTTGCTCTGATACCACTGTTGGGAAACAAAGAACCTTCCCGCTTAGTGTTGATAATAGAAATAAATAAAGAAAGAGAAGATCTAAATAGAAGCACACACAAATTTACCGAGGTTCGGCACCAAAGTAGTGCCTACGTCCTCACCCCCTTTTACTCCGATAATTCCACTATATGAAATGTAAGAATACAAGAAGGAACTTTTCTCAAGCTGCTGTAATATAGCTTGAGGATTACAACTCTTCTCTCAACACTCTTGAGAGGATAACAACTTCACTCACAACTCTCTTGTGTGTGGATTACAAACTTGTATTGTGTGTTCCTACACCCATCTCCCCTCCTTTTATAGAGAAGGATAGCCTTTTGGTATTCCCCAAGCCATAATGGAACACTTCTTTCAATGCATGAATACATGCATGAAGAATTGTGGATAATACTCTAGAATCATAGAGAATTCTAGAGAATAGAGAATTCTGGAGAATATTCTAGAATTATAGAGAATTCTATAGAATAGAGAATTCTTGGAGAATACTCTAGAATTATAGAGAATTCTGGAGAATACTCTAGAATCATAGAGAATTCTAGAGAATAGAGAATTCTAGAGAATATTCTAGAAATGTGCATGCTGAATATGAACGATCACCCACCTTTGACTGAGCATAACTTCTAGAACATTCATCCAAATTTAATGATTCAAAGTCTGAATCATCTCATCATGGGGATGGACCTTATTCCCATCAGCAAACACATCAAGAGCTCTCCAGAATGGAGCATATTGAAGACTCAATATCCTTCGCTCCACATATTAAACATGTATTTCTCTCTTTTGCAATCCAAGTGAAGTTTTTCTAGAAACATGGCTGTTAGGAGATGACGGCTAGGGTTTGGAGAGAATGGAGTTATCTCTATTGAGGAACTAATGCCCAATATATATGTACATCAATAGCATATGAACCCGACCTGACTATACATAAAACCCGATCCATCTCTATACATTAACAATGGCAGTGCAGTACTTATTGACTTTCATCTTTGTGGGGCTGCAATTCATCCCCCTTGAGACAGAAGTCACAATACCCTTTAAGATCTGCATAGCTCTTCCTCATGTATTATATTGCTATTCTATTACCTTCCAGAACCCATAAACAGTCTTGCTACATTAGACATCTGACCCTCTCCTTTGCATGTCTTTGCCAATCAAATCTTCGCAGCTCCTAACTTATCATCATTGAGAATTCAATTAAATTTGCTTCGGAGGAAATCAAAGTGAGAAAAAAGAAATTAAAGTGGGGAAATTTGAATTATGGGTGAATTGTAGTTATTTATCTTGCTGAAGCGAGCAGCTTGAGCCTAATTAACTGGTGCAGGTAGAAGCTAGTCTCCTACAATCAAATCATTGCTAAAATAGTAGCAAACCGTACCCAACTGTTAGCACAATTGGTGTGTGCTGGTCCTCAGTTTGAATAGCGCAGCCATGAACACTGTCGTTGTGCAAGCGTGGCCTTATCGGCAGAAAAAGACGCAGTTGTGAGTTGTGATGGTAGGGTTCGAACCCTAGCGGGGGGTTAGTACCCATGTAGTTGTACCGATAGGTTGTAAGTTTGTTACCAAAAAAAAACAAAAGCTAGTCAACTCAAACCAGTTGTGTGCAACATTATCCAATATCCATCCTTCACGGTTTACTTTTCCTATGAGAAGTTCAATTTCCATCAAACTGAAAGTGAATTAAAATAACTAATAGAGACTTCTATCAAGTCAAACGGAGGTCCTATCGAGCTCCCCGATCTTTGTCGGGAGCCAAAATAAGCGATCAGGTGTAGCAAAAACTACACACACGAACTCAACGCATCAGGTACTCGCCGTTGTGGCTAAGTGTGTGATTCACCATCTAGTGGTGCATGTCGCCCTGTTGAGGTATTGATTCACCATTCAGACTGAATAGAATCTTGGTGCCCCTATTGATGCGAAATAGGAGCGCGCGCGCACACAAAAAAAAAGCCCAAACACATGCACACAAAAAAAACCATCTAGAGGTGTTGTAATACCGGGTACTCCCAAGCCCATTTTCACTAAGGGCCACCCTTATTTTAATTTTATTATTATTATTTATCATTTTATGATGGTGAAATAAATTAAATAAATCTTTATTAGATGTAGTGTGTGTGTGTGTTAGTATTCTATTAGTCCCACCTCAGTTGTGGTAACATAATGGTGTGCGTGCTCTCTCTATATAAAGAGAGGTAGTCTTATGTAATGCTAATGTGAGATTAATGAGATAATACAAGGAGATTTTCTCCCCAATCCTATTCTCTCTCCCCCTCTCTTCGTAACATGGTATCAGAGCCAACCCTCTTGGCCTAGGGTTCGACGCTCTCCTCTCCGGCCTCGGCCTCCTCGGTCATCGTCGACGACATCGAGGAGGCCGGGAAAAATAAAAATGTATTTTTTCCCGTCCCTCACCTGTGCGACCGAGTCCGGCCCTGCGCCCCCGCCATCCGAGCACTGCGTCGGCGAAGTCTTCTCTCCGGTACAGCAGCCAGGTACGTTGGCGGCGGCAATCTCGGCGGACCGCTGGTTCTCAAAGATCTGGCCGTCGGCCTTGACCCTTGCCTCCTCCTTCTTTCCCTCCCCCTGCTTCTGGGTGGAGTAGATCTTGGTCTCGGCGGCATTCTGGAGGGTCTTGCCGTCGCGCTGTCTGGAGCCCACCACCGCGCCCGATCCGATCCAGGCCCTGCACAGGCCTGTCGGAGTTGTTCAGGATGCCACCCAATTACCGGATGGTATACGCCCGGCGGTTCGCCTCCACCGTGGTGGCGATGAGGAAGACCGCCGATGGCCTCAACGCTGAGAATCCGCTGGGACCGCGGATGCGGGGGCGGCGATTCCTGGCGGTGCCGGAGGCCAAGAAGGAGGCGCTCAACGGGCTGGAGGACGTGCTGCTGGAGCCACCGGCGAGGGCGGCGGCGGACGAGGTACCTGCCAGACCTGATGGGGGACTCTCTGGGCGGGTACCCGAGGCGGGTGTTCGTGGACGTCGGAGCCGCTCGCTGCGCCCTGCACCGGTCTTCGCCACGCTCGTCGGAGCCGCTCACTGCGCCCGCACCGGAGCTCGATCCCGGTCTTCGCTGCGCCCGCTGCTCTCCACACCGACCACGTCTCCGACCCCCCTCGCGCCGGCCCCCGGACTTCTCTCCCTCGTCTCCGACTCTCTCTCGCTCTCTCCCGGACTTCTCTCTCTCTTCTTTCCTTTCTCTCCTCCATTCTCTCTCTTTCCTTATCTGCTCTCTCATCCGTCCCCTTTTGAGCCCGTGACTTGGTTGTGTGTCCCCACACACATGTGTCCCCCCTACCGCCATGTGTCCCTACACATGAGTCCCACCTTGGTTGTGTGTCTAGTCATGTGTGTCCCTACACATCAGACATCTTATGTGATGCTTTAGTGCTGGTATGATCGCACCCGTTCATGGGATTCGGTGCTTTAGTGTTGCCGTCCATGCATCCCGATCCGACCACGCATGGCCCTTGCACCCGATCACAGCCGTCCAAGCGGGCTGGGTCCGGTGCGAGTCGGATCTGGAGTCGAAGGGCGTGCGTGTCGGGCAAGGGGAGCTCATGTTGCTTGACCCGCGTGCTGTGCTCCCTTGCTTCCTAATCATCTACCAGGCCCTTTGCGCTGCCCGAATCCTGTGCTCATAACATCTCGCCACCCGATCAGGCCCTTCCGTACCTGGCCGGTTCATCGTATTTTCGCCTTGCGCTCTGATCTCTTGCGCTCTCTCTGCGACCCTGCACTCGAGCTGCCGCTCCACCTCTTGTGCCCGCGTCATGTCTCCGGCACAGTAGCACGGGGGGCCAGATCTGGCGCTCCCGGCCATCCCCTCGCTGCTTGCACTCTCCTTGCGCCTTGCACCCTGTGCCTTTGCGCTTTGTCGATTCGCCTGTCCCATCACCTCGCTCTGTGCCCTTGCGCCTTGGTATTTTTGCACTCTGCGCCCTATCAATCCCATTGCACTTTTAGATCCTCTCTAGTTCCGGTCACACTTGTTTTGTGCCGGTTTTTTGATCTTTTCTCGTTCCGGTCACACTTATCTTGTGCCGGCTCTTGATCCTCTTTAGTTCCGGTCACACTTGTTTTGTGCCGGCTTTTGGATTCTTTCTCGTTCCGGTCACACTTGTTTTGTGCCGGCTTTTAGATCCTCTTTAGTTCCGGTCACACTTGTTTTGTGCCGGCGTTTGGATCCTTCCGGTCACACTTGTCTTGTGCCGGCTTTTGATCCTCTCTAGTTTCGATCACACTTGTTTTGTGTCGGCTTTTGGATCCTTTCTCGTTCCGGTCACACTTGTCTTGTGCCGGCTTTTAGATCCTCTTTAGTTCCGGTCACACTTGTTTTGTGCCGGCTTTTGGATCTTTTCTCGTTCCGGTCACACTTGTCTTGTGCCGGCTTTTGATCCTCTCTAGTTCCGGTCACACTTGTTTTGTGCCGGCTTTTGGATCCTCTTCCTTTCCTTGGTCTTGTGACCCTATCAGAGCTACGACTCTTCATCTTCTCCTTCTTCTTTGTCTGTGATGATTGAGATCTTCTAAGAGGTGTCAAGTACTTGCTTCGGCCGGGTGCTTGCCCCTTATGAGGTCTCACACATTCACATCTTTTCTTAGCCGCTCTCTCTCCTTTCGGCCTCCGTTATTGCCGGCTTTCATCACCGTCGGCTTCCTTCGCTCCGATCCTTTGTGATCATTGTCAATTCCCCCGGTTGACCTGCTTACAGGTTGGCCGGGTTCCCCCGGTTGTCCTGCTTGCAGGTCAATCGGGTTTCTAGGACGACTTGCTTGCAAGTCGCCCTGACACTATCTTTACTTTTCAGTATAAAAAAAAAAAAGGGGTTATTTGATGTAATTTTTTTTTTTCATTCTTTCTCCTTCCTTTTATTAAGCAAACTGATGTCGGTTTATACCTTACATCAGTTTGACGGGGGGTATTAGATGTAGTGTGTGTGTGTGTGTGTTAGTATTCTATTAGTCCCACCTCGGTTGTGGTAACATAATGGTGTGCGTGCTCTCTCTATATAAAGAGAGGTAGTCTTATGTAATGCTAATGTGAGATTAATGAGATAATACAAGGAGATTTTCTCCCCAATCCTATTCTCTCTCCCCCTCTCTTCGTAACAATCTTATTATCCGTTGCAACATTTTGTAATGCTAGTAATGTGATGAAGCATACTGAGTTGGACCAGACCATAGGTCCTGGGTTTGGGGTGCGAGGCGACAGGATGATGGTTGTATTTTTGTGCAGCAGATGTGTTGGTGTGTGTGAGCACGTGCGTGCATATATTGAGTGTGCATGTGAGTACTTGCAATTTAATTGATAATTAATTGTATGTGTGTTGCCAAGCTAAACATGTCTAGGTACCTTGATCCGTCGCTGAGCGACGTACCAACCTATTAACCTAGGAAGAACGGTTCCCCGAATTGCCCATCCGACTCATCTGAGATCCTAGACGTTCCCCCGGAATAATTTTCTCCCCCTCTTTCCTTGGCCCTATGATCTAAATCCAAAGCACCAATTTCCCCCTTTCAATCCATGGTAAAAAAAATCCATGGTCAACCAAACCTTTCAACCATACTCACCCCACCATACCCCCTTTACACATCCCGTTCAACCTTATCACCTATACGCATTCAACCACCCATTTCAACTAACCCTTTAGCCACCCTTTCCACACACAGCCACCTTTCAACTACTTCCTTCAACAAAACCCACCTGTACACGTAACCCGTACACCAATCGTCAGCCATACACGTAACCCCTACCTCAATCCTCAGCCATACCATGTTTTGGTCTCCTCCCAACAGATCCGGCACACCCCTCACCCTAAATCCATGAGGATCCGGCACGCCAAATCCGTGAGGATCCGGCACGCCACCGCCCTTTACCCTCCTTAAAAGAAATCCCAAAACCCCAGCCCAAAATCCCTAAACAAACCGATCCCCCTCTTCCTCCTCCCGCTCAACATGCTCCATCCCTGTCTCCTTGCGATGTGTGCTGCCATGAAGTCAATTAGCAAGCCACATCTTTTGTACGTTTTTCTTTCTTTCTATTGTGGTGGCTGCCACCGGCCGGAACCGGAAGGTCACTGGCTATTAGCTACATAGCCCCCGACCTCCCCTTACGGCATCAATCCAACGCCCGGCCTTTGTAGCCCGCCATGATCTGTCGAAATCGAAATCCCTTGACCCATTGATATCTTAAGTTGTTGTCCGAAGAACTTCTTCGGGCCATGCCTACCTCAATGCTGACAAGGGAGGTGGTGGTAGTCTTGCAGTCACCGTTAAAATCCTCACAAATTTTCATCAAATTCCAAAACTTCTAAGAGGGTCAAATGGTCGAAGCAAAATCTGCAAAATCTGCAGTCACCGTTAAAATCTGCAGATTTTGCTTCGACCATTTGACCCGCTTAGAAGTTTTGGAATTTGATGAAAATTTGTGAGGATGATCATCTTACCCTAGACAACACCCTCACCAAATTTCATCAAATTCCAAAACTTCTAGGATGGTCAAACAATGTATCAAAGCAGCAAAAAACGCTGCTTTGATAGGCAGCATCCCATTCCTCATATATATATATATATATATATATATATATATATATATATATATATATATATATATATATATATATATATATGGGAATAGGGAACACGGTCCTTTCGACTAGCCAACACGCTAGTATTTTCATCAATTTGGGTGCCACATGACACTTTTTAACCATTTTTTTTTTATGGATGGTCAATCCAATCTACTTAGATCAATATTTTTAAAAAAAAAATTCTAAAAAAAAAACTTAAAACAACCCGATCAACGGTCGACAAATTTAACGATAAACTATAACGAGCAAATAGCCATTACTATGGTTAATTTTAAAATGTCACTTGGCATATTTTTTTCTTAATTTTTTTTATGATCATTGTTAGAAGGGGTGTACCCACCTTGACCAACCCCTAACCCCGGTTAAAAAGTGCCATGTGGCAATCGGACAGCTGTTAGCTGACAGCCCAAATGAAGAAATGGGATGTCAGCTCATACCACGTATTATATATATATATATATATATATATATATATATATATATATATATATATATATATATATATATATATATATATATATATATATATATATATATATATATATATATGGGTCAGGATCGGATGACCCAGCAAATTTTGACCCATCAATAACCCAGCACCCTTTGATGCACTTAGAGGTTATAGAATGGGCTGATTTTTTGTAGACATGTCCTCTATGGTATGTTGATCATCCTTACAAAAAATCAGCCCATTCTAAAACCTCTAGGTGCATCAAATGCGCTCTTTAAATCAACGGTTTTTGACTATCAATTTTAACCGTTGATTTGAAGATCGCATTTGATGCACCTAGAGGTTTTAGAATGGGCTGATTTTTTGTGAGGATGATCAACATACCATAGACAACATGTCTACAAAAAATCAGCCAATTCTAAAACCTCTAGGTGCCTCAAAGGGTGCTGGGTTATTTGCTGGGTCAAATTTTGCTGGGTCATCCGATCCTGACCCTATATATATATATATATATATATATATATATATATATATATATATATATATATATATATATATATATATATATATATATATATATATATATATATATATATATATATATAGGAAACGTGAAATTAGCTACCAGCCTATTTCCACCGAAATTGGCTAGCGGCTCCTTTCCAACCTAAAGGTTTTTTTTTGAAATTTTCTTTTGTAGATCATCTATGGTTTGATCATCATCCTCACAAAAAAGTATCAAATTTGAAAACCTTCAGGGGGGTCAAATATGTAAACGGTTTATAACCGTCTATTTCACCAGTTAATGGGAAATGCTTATTTGACCCCCTCTATAGATTTTCAAATTTGATGATTTTTTGCGAGAATGATCATCTAATCATAGATAGATGATCCATACAAAAAAAAAACTTTAAATACCTCTAGGTGGGAAATAAGCCGCAAGCCAATTGAGCGGAAATAGAGTGACAACTCATATCCCATATATATGAGCTACCACCCTATATATATATATATATATATATATATATATATATATATATATATATATATATATATATATATATATATATATATATATATATATATATATATATATATATATATATATATATATATATATATATATATATATATATATATATATATATATATATATATATATATATATATATATATATATATATATATATATATATAAATGTTATAGTGAGCTATGAGCTACGGAAGTAGAAAATGAACTACGATCGTTTTGACCACCCTAGAAGTTTTGGAATTTCATGAAAATTGGTGGGTGTGTTGTCTATAGTAACATGATCATCCTCACCAATTTTCAAGGAATTCCAAAACTTCTAGGATCATTAAACGGTAAAAGTTTTATCCACCGTCTGTAGTAACCGTTAATTTTGCTTCTACTATTTGATGACCCTAGAAGTTTTGAGAAGGGGTAGGGGTGGGGGTGTTAAAAGTGTAATTTACTCTTATTCATTTGGAGATCTGTCAAGGTCGGATCTTCATTCATCTGTTATCGATGCCTTGATTTATGATGCAACCACGAATTATAAATGAATTATGTAAGGGCACCTCCACTTTCTCGTACGGACCGTGGCCCGTTCATCCCCAATATTTGGTGTGCCGTTCCCATATGTTGATGTGGTGGGATCGGCATATTGGAATTTCCGAAGGTTTAATGTTACCCAAGAAGGGTGAATCACACATATCCCCAATTTTGTATGTCTTACCATATGCATTGGAGGTTCGGGTGAGATTCACCATTTTGAAAGTGCTTGCATCGGAATCCCAGCCCGTTTGGGAGTGTTTGGGACGAGGAATGATTGTTCCACTTAAACCTCAACCAAAAGAGAGTAATCTTGTTGATTACTATTTCCAATGTAATTCAATGGTTCAGTGCTCCAGTTAGCATAGAAACGGACAAGGGTAACAAATTTTTGTTCTGAGTCTTCATTCCATCGGAACAAATAGTATCTGTTGATTTTGAAATATAGAACTCTTCCATTCATGGTTTTAGTCTTTTAGAACATACTCAAAGAAAAAGGAACAAATCTTCCTTTCATCTAGCTTATTGAAATATGGAACTCTTCCATTCATGGTTATTGGTTTTAGTCATTTAGAACATTCTTCGCCTTCTTGTTGCTCGCTTTCATGTCAGGATCGTCGATTGGTTGAATAGTTGGCTTTCACGTCAGCATCTCTGATTTGTTGAATACTTGCCTAGGACCTCTTTAAAGCTTTCCTTGCACACCAATCAGCGGTTCTCGGCATAAGCATTTTACATTGAGATCGATCTGGGCTTCTTGGTGTACACTCTGCATATGACGCAGTAAACCATCTGAAACAAGAACAGAAAAAGACTTGTGAAAAGGATATGAGGGAAGTAACCGACAGCCGCAGTGTATCTGCATGTGTAAGAATTTAATTTTTTTATTTATTTGATGATACCTCCTTAGGGTCGGCAAGATTTCTGAAGCGATCCAAGTCTTGGTTGATCCGATACTTGATGTAGTGCGTCCTGATCCCCGACGTCGAGTTCCCCAATAGAAGACCAACTTTCTTGTAAAAGCAACCGTCTCCTCTCCGGTCGGGATACCGGTCTCGATGCCTCCAATGCCCACCGGAAGTGGTTCGATTGAATCGATTCCACTGCGATCCCTTGTTCTGAGACCTCGGCATGGTAAGCGTAAAGAAATAGACCCATCTCTCCGGACCTTTGACGATGTCAACCACAGAGCAGAGCACGGCAGTAGGAGTGAGGGGATCGAGCAGCAACAAAAGAAACGAAAAAGACATACGGGCCATGCAGGCCCGTACGTCTTTTTCATTTCTTTTGTTGCTGCACGATCCCCTCACTCCTACTGCCATGCTCTGCTCTGTGGTTGACATCGTCAAAGGTCCGGAGAGATGGCCTATTTCTTTACTCTCACCATGCCGAGGTCTCATAACAAGGGATCGCGGTGGAATCGATTCAATCGAACCACTCCCGGTGGGCATTGGAGGTCCAGCTGCATGGAGACCAGCATCCGGGCGGGGAGTAGACAATTGCTTTTACGAGGAGGTTGGTCTTCTATCGAGGGAACTCGACATCGAGGACCAGGACGCATTACATCAAGTATCGGATCAACCAAGACTTAGATCGCTTCAGAAATCTTGACGACCCTAAGGTGGTATCATCAGATCAAAAATAAAATTAAATTCTTACACATGCAGATACACTGCGGTTGTCGGTTACTTCCCTCGTATCATTTTCACAACTCTTATTATGTTCTTGTCATTGTTATCAAGGCACGGGCCTAGACGCACTAGGCGACCGAAGACAGCTAGGCCCCAGTGCGCCCAGACGCACCTCACTAAGCGACGGCCTAGGCGCACACCTAGTTTTAGGCAATGATTTTTTTTTTTAAAGTAAAACCCAACTCGCCCTCATCTTCTTTGTTCATTTTGTTGTTGTATATTTGTTTATACTATGTGTTTATTGTTTTGTATGCATTTGATTAGAATATACTCAATTTTATGTTAGCAAGTGTTTGTATTCAATTTGTTCTTTTTGTTACTTGTTTATACTATGTATGTGTCATTATGTTGCATGCATTTGACTATAATATGTTCAATTTCATGTTAGTAAGGTATTAAATTGCTTTCTATTACATATATACCTACAAGTATAGACTATACATATATACCCGTGCCTGAAGAATGTCTATTCACATAAGGTCACGCCTATGCACATAAGACCACGCCTAGGCTCCTAGGCTCCCGGATGGTTTATTGCGTCATATGCAGAGTGTACACCAAGAAGCCTAGATCGATCGCAGTGTACAATGCTTATGCCGAGAACGGCTGATTGGTGGCAAGGAAAGCTTTAAAGAGATCCTAGGCAAGTATTCAACAAATCAGAGATGTTGACATGAAAGCCAAGTAGAACGAATCGGTAATCCTGAAATGAAAGCGAGCAGCAAGAAGGCGAAGAATGTTCTAAAAGACTAAAACCAAAAACCAATAAACATTTGGAACAAAAAAAACTGGGGGTTAAGTGTTTTTCAGCTAAACTTCAGAAGGGCAAAGTGTAATTTATCCAATGAATAATTTAAAACAGAGATCTTTGCCATAGCATAGGCAGATCCATTGGTCTTCCTCGGGCGTCTGAAGAATCCCTACAGTACAACCTCAGGGCATCAAGGTTGATAAAACAATCGTACCAAAAAATTTCTGACCCCACTTTCTGGTGTTCTGACTTTCCTTCGGATATTGTACAGCTGCTAATTGTGATGTTTCTTCTCGTTGGTTTTCTAGAGAAATATAAGTGCTAGATCTTGCTTACCCAAAAAAAAAAAAAACAAGCGTACACGGAGCCTCCAGCCGCAGAGGTTGAAGAAGATTCGTAGTCACTTAGAGCATCTCCAACCGGCTCGCTACAATTCTGAGGCAAGCTTTCTGTTTAAGTATATATATTATAAAGCATCATTCATAATAAGTCCTGGGAACTGCCTATACCCTTGCAACAATGCTTTCCTACGCTCGTTGCACCGATCACAGATTCAGATCCCCGATGAACTCCTCTTCTCATCTGGTCCTGCTAATCTGGTGACCTACAAAAGGAGATCTTCAGTCAATGTCCAGTCTGGAATTGCAGTAGAAAAGGATAAAAAATAAAATAAAATAAAATAAAAGGATGACATCAATTCATCTGGCACTTAGATTCAATTCGAAAAAGGCTTACATAGATAAACTCCCCTCCTGGAGGCATGCACTATCTACAATAAAGGATTGCCCTCAAACCATCTGGCACTTGATGAATTCTAGTTGATCCACAGTTCGCAGGAAATTTATTATGGAACAATACTTTGCTGACGAAGAACGAGAAGCCAATCAAGCTCTACCGGGTTGCTCCCTGCAGATTTGTATAGTATATTAAAAGAAGGAAAAGCCAGATATTATACCATAGTTCCAAATGTGGTAACATCAATATAAGTTCTTTATAGTGCTTTTATAGAAAAAAAAAAAAAGGGATGCATGAGTAGGCACATCACGTTCAGAAACATATTCATGTTTCGATGACTTTAATCCCTCGTTTGGTGATGAGGAAACAGAATCCACGGATGGATTTTTCCATGAAACGCCACTTTGTTTTGTTTGGTAAAACAAGGAAATGGAATCCACAGATGAGCCGGTCCACAAAACCATGGATTAATTTCCCCATCCGAAGAAAAACACCAATGCACTCGCAAAAAAAAAAACAAAACTTGCATCCATGGTCCAAGTTTGCTAACTTGTTCTTGCGGTTCGCCATAATGTAGAATAAAATAAAACAATGATTGCACTTTCCCTTCGAACAATACTAGAGCAATGTTATGTTATCCAGCATTTCCACGGAAACCAACATCCTCGCCTTCAAACAGTGGAAACATCCATGGAAAGCATCATCCATGTTACCAAACAAAAAACAGGATGGCTGTTCCCATGGAAGCAAGGATCTATGAAAATAAGCATCCTCGGGGTTTCCAAATCCGTGTTACCAAACAAGGCATAAAGGCTGTGTTCTTTCTTGGGAATTGGAATCCCCATAAAATGGGACAATTCCCATGTTATCCTCATAACAGGGCATGCATGCTTGCTTGTTCCCTGGTAAATAAAGCCCACTTTTGTGTGATTTCCTTTCACAACCAAACACCTAGGATTTGTAAATCTCACTATACCTTCCCCATCCTTGTGGTGAAAAGTATTATCTGTCTCCAAAAACAGATGTGGGAATATTTGTAAATCCCTGGGCACTCGCCTACTCGGTGGTTCTATGGAAAGAAGATAGGAATTGGCCCATTTGCAGTGAATTCCAATTCCCAGGAAAAGAATGCAGCCAAAAAGTGGTATACCAACTAAGCACATCTTCTTTAGTTGAATAAATGTATATATTACCTCGAGATATTGATGAAGATTGCATGAAGCCTGGATATGCCCAGTGCTGAAATACGACTGAGCATTTTCTTCAATCTTGTCCAACCTGAAAATTGTTGGATACTTATACATTCCACTAATGTCATGAAAATATTTATGAACATGAAGCATAGATAAGGATCTACCTGTACACATAATTCACCATGATGCCTCCGCTCTGGTGGATACCCTTTTCAGATGGATCTGCCAACCAATTTATCCTCTCAACCATCTACACAATGCTTGACAATACACTAAAAAATTAGATGATACTCATTCGAAATCTTATATAACACAGGAACCTTTATCAATTTATATATCCATTTCCATATAGAACTATCTAATCACTGAAGCACTTGATTTATGCAGCTATCACTGTAGATCTATTCATCCAAACCTTAGGAAAAAAGATTCTAAGTCGAGTAGTTTGATACATACAATACTCTTTCGAGGATTCATCAACAGATTTCTGTTTTCCTTTTCTTTTTTCTTTTGAGAATGAGAAACATGGATTAAACCGTTTTCAGAGGCTAGGTAAATGAAATAAATCAAGAGCAGTGCTAAAAAAGCAAGCAAAATAATCCCGAAGGAAATATCCAAAGACTTTAAAATGGCAGCAAATAGAAGACCAACAACTGCAACCCCACCAAGATTGGCTGATAAGGCTACAAGCAGATAGAGGGCATTGACTATGATGAAACATTTTCTCTTATTGCATGTGTTCCTCCCAGCAGTGGCATGTCATCTAAAGATGAAACTATTTCAGACGGACGTGAAAACTGAAAAGTGCATTCTTGAATAGTGTTCTACAAGAGGAAGTCTATGCGGAACAAGCTAAAGGATTTGAGGATTCTAATCACCCCAACCATGTACACTGTCCAAGAAAGCTCTATATGGATTGAAAAAAGGTCCTTGAGCTTGGTATGAGAGACTGACTAGTTACCTCTTATTCCAGGGCTTTTCCAAATGGGGAGCATATAATATGTTGTTTATTAGGAAAATGGGGGTTGACATGGTGATGCTCAGATCTATGTGGATGCCATTGTTTTTCCTGCTAAATCGGAAGGCCTCACTCGCTCTTTTGCCTCAAGGATAAAATCGGAATTTGAGATGAGCTTGGTTGGACCGTTGGAGAGCTTTCCTCCTTTTTGGGTCTTCTGATTCATCAGTTGGATGATGAAAATTTTGTGCCCGAGTCCACATATGTCAAGGCTTGGTTAAGATGTCTGGTTGGAGAAAGCCAAGCACATCCGAACTGCAATGAGGACTAATGTCAAGATTAGCAAGGACATGGATCCTACCCCGTATAGAAGTATGCCAATAGCTTGCCATATCTGACAGCCAGTAAGCCTGACATTCGTTCAGTATTTGAGTCTGTTATGTTTCATACAAATCCAAAAGAGTCGGACCTCAAAGCTGTCAAGCGAATCACTCACTGTGTATGCGACACCTTTGGACTTAGCCTTGGTACTCTCGTGAGACTAATAACAAAGTATATGGTTTTTTCGTGGCCGATTGGGCTGGGAACAGGTCTAGTAGCCTAGCTTAGGAAGAAACAAAATTGCGTATCCTTGTCTACTGCTGAAGCCACATATATAGCTACAGGAAGTTGTGTGTACAACTGCTTTGGATGAAGCAGATGTTGCCAAATTTCGAGATAAATGAAGGCATGATGAGTGTTTATTATGATAAAAATAGTATCATATGCATATTGGAAAATCACGTTCAGCATTCCAGAATTAAGCATATAGAGATTCTACATCACTTTATTATGGAGTTGGTCAAAAATCAAGTCATTCCTTTAGAGCATGTTCCTAATGACTCAATAAACTAATCATCTTATGGAACCTTGAGATGCATGTAGCATCAGTTCCTCACGCAGTCTATTGGTGACAATTGCATTTATTGTTTTTGCCTTTATTTCAGTCTTGGAAGTTAATCTCCTTTAGATATCAGTTGAATCAAATACTTTTATTGTATCTTTCACCTTCTCGTGTATTCTTGTCGCATATTGCATATATAAGGGATAGAAAAAGATTTCATTAGATATATCATGCAAATTTGAGTATGTTCATTACATATCATATAACAATCATGTTTGTTCATATCTTATTCTGCAATAAAAATTCATATTTTTTTAACTAAAACTTCATATTGAATGACAAACTGACTTTCTACATGCATATTCATAAAGTTAAGACATTTATAGTGAATCTTGCTTGTGGCATTTGTGTATGCACCTGTTGACGAATAGTCCCATATCGGTAAGGGAGGCACCCATCACCCGCTTAATATACCCCCTGTGGACATCCCCTTATAACCCGGGTTTTGAGGTGTGAGGGTATCTAACAGTCGTAATGTGTTCGCAAGATTTGGGGGCAAATAGGCTGCTCAGGATTTTAATCCCTCATGGTCCTCTCCCTTGGCACCCACCAGTGCCCTGGCACCCCACAGCAAACAGCCTCTTTTTCTCTTGGCGCTTGGAAATCCCTAGGAGCAACAACATGTCGTCCACCAGTTTGCTCTATAATCAGATCGAGCTCTATGCAAACATCCTGAAGTGGGAGGGCACAGTTCAGACTCTACATCCTTCCACCTGTTTTGAGCATACATCTATTGCACAATCAAATGTCGAGACGATGAGTTATCATTGCTTGCTGACCCATTTATCCAATGGTTTCTACACCAAGATAGGGCTGAGAAAGAGAAGCTTGATGATGTTATGCAACTAATAGGTGAGATCAAACAAGAGGCAGAGTATAGGTAGATGCAAAGTAAAAAAGAAGTTAGTCCCACTTTGAAGTGTCCACTTGCTTTACCGCCAATAGATTCTCCATCACCTAAAGCGCTTTCGCCAGTGGATTCTCCACCATTTGTGCCACCACCTGTGGTGTTTGGATCACTGGTCCTACCTCCAACTCATTTGGAGCCACCTCTATAGCCAGAGGACCAGATACCGACTCCTGCGGAATACTTTCTACCAACGGTACCAAAGCATGGTGTCGACTTCAACGCACTAGTCCCGACGATCGACTTCATCAAGCTAGACCATCCACCCACGGCTTTGGTCCTCCGTCAGTGTCACTTCCACTTGGAGCCAGGGTTTCAAATCTTGGCCGATACCGGTACGTATCGGTTTTGGCCGGGCCGAGCTGAGTTTAACATTCGGGACCAAAACCAGACTGAACCGGCCGGTACCAAACCGAACCGGCCGAGTCAGGTAGGTATCGGCCGGTACGAACCGGTACCGGCCGGTTCAGACATTACCCGACAACATTAGTGGGGTGGATGGGTTTTGGCTGATTTTTTTTTGTTTTTTTCCCTTGGATTCCTCCCTCCACAAGGCTGAACATGCATTCCCAACCATTGCATGTGGAGGGGGGGACATTATTAGCTTTGGTCCCTCTAAAGTCTTTTATTTATTAAGTGGGAGGGGGGATATGAAAGCTATATAAACCCCCCCAAACCCATTCCATTTCACCACCATTCACCAATACCATCAGTATCACTACTTCGCCACTCTCGAGTCTCCACATTCCACAACGTGCAAGGTTGCAAGAAAAGAGAGGAGAGAAAGAAAAAAGAAAGAAGAGAGGAGAGGAAAGAAAGAGAAGAAAAAAAAAAGAGATAAGAGAGAAGCGTGAGAAAAGAGAGAAAAGAGCGGCACGACGAGGCAACAAGCGACACGCCGGCACGAGCCAACAACGCCGACGACGAGGTAGCGACAAGCGGCACGAGTACGAGTGAGCCGAGCGGCACGAGCAGTGACGACTAACAAGTAACAAGACGACATCGCAACGAGCGGCACAAGCAGGCAAGCCGGCAATAAGGCGACGTCGCGACGAGTGGCACGAGGCAAGCGACACGAGTGACGAGCCAAGTGACCGAGTCACCCGACACGAGTCACACGACAATCCAACTGTCCAACGACTCCGACAATAGTTGACAAATTCATCAAGATTCCTAATCATACACCTCGGGGAGTGGTGCTTGTGAATCTTGATGAATGATGAATCCAAGACTCTAAAGTCTGAAGTCATAAGATATGACTCATAAGTCATAAGACTCAAAAGTCATAAGTTCTAAAACTCCTAAGTTTTTAACTACTGAGATCTGACTTCTGAGAATCTAAGACTCATAAGTCATAACTTCATAAATCATTATTCATATATTATAAATTTATAACTCATAAGTCATATCACAATTCATAAATCATTAGTTATAATTCATAAGTCATAAACTCATAAATAATAAGTTATAAGAGCCATAAGACTCATAAGTTCATAACTCTAAAATCTTAATTCCTAAACCAAAGGGCCTAAACCCTAAAGCCCTGGCCCCTAAATAGTCTTGCTCCTGACTCCTGAGTCCTGACTCTTGACCCTAAAATTTCTAACCCTAAAATTTCTAAAAGGCTAAAAGCCTAAAACTAACCCTAGCGGCCTAGCCTAAGCCCTAACCTCCTAAGTCCTAACTCCTATGGTCCTTAAAGGGCCTAAAGGCCCTAAAGTAGAGCCCTAAAGTAGTCTAATATTTATTTTTAAATTTTTTATATTTATTTTCTAATTTTTTAGAATTTTTAAAGCTTTTTTTTAATTTTTTTACAATTTAAAAAATTAAAAAAAGGGTCGGTACCGGCCGGTTCGGCGTCGGCTGATACCGGTACCAGTATCCGAGTTTTAAATCTTGTTTAGAGCCACTCTCCATCGAGCATCTACTTCAGCGAGCCCCTGCAATGTCTATGTCAGCTTGTGCTAGCACTTCCCTGATTCTTGGTCCCCGCTTGATGGCAGCACCACTTTCGCGTGAGACCCAGGAGATGACTGTCGTGCACCGCGCCATTGCCTTATGGGCCTCCATCACCAGTTGCGGACGACCCTAATGATGCGAGCTTTGCTACCGGCATCTTCTACGGCGCCACAGAACTCCTGGACGAGTTCGTTTTGAGATGGGGTGAATGATGGGGATAGGGCTCAGCCTATACAATTTTCAAATCCCGAGTCAACAGACATGCTCTTGAGACTTTATTAAAAATAATTTTCAAATTTAATAATTTTTAAAATAGTATTTTCGAAATAAAATATTAAATTCAGAGTAAAATAACTATTTTATGGAAAATGGATTCCTATGGGCATGTCACAGGGAGTACCCTATGACATGGTGAGCTCGTAACACTAGAACATTTAGAATGTTCTGATTTTATATGAGGATGATCATCCTATCTTAGATAGGACACCCACAAAAAATCAACACATTCTAAAACTTCTAGGAGTATCAAATACGCTTTTCAATTTAACAGTTAAAATGGATGGCCAATAAAGCTTCTAGCATTTGATGACCCAACAAGTTTTAGAATGTGTTAATTTTTTGTAGACATTTTATCTAAGATAAGGTGATCATCCTCAAAAAAATTCAGCACATTCTAAACATTACTAATTCACCGTATGTCATAAGGTACTCCCTACGATACTGTCATAGGAACCCAACCCTCTTATTTTATTCCGCAATTATTATTTTAATCCAAAAATATATTACTTTTGAATTTATTAAATATGATAGTTGTTAAAGATATCATTTAGGTAAGATTTATGATAGATTTAGATCTTTTTAATTTTGAAAACCATTATCTTTTATTTTTGATAGTTTATCTTATGGTTTTTTGAAGACCAAGTAATGTAAGCCTATTTATAGGCATCCCTATGGTGAATCAACTATGTTGTGATTAACCAAGAAAAAATATTGCTTCCGAGCTTCGATAAAGATTTTTTGGACTGGATTCCATCAAAGGTGGATTCCCCGAATCCGGTGGACTCCGGATCTTCTCCCTCCTCTCTCTCTCCTCCTCCATTATCTCTCTCAAAACCCTCGCGAAGAAGACAACACGAGGCGATATTTCTCACCCCCCCTCCTCTCGGCGACAACGTCCCGCATCAACCTTCCTCCTAATTGTGCTCTAGATGTTGATCAATGCACGATAGAGGTCTAGCCATCACTTCAAATTTCTAGAGAAGAGCCGCAGTGATTAGTGAGGAACTAAGCAGTCAAACACCTTCATTTTTCCAAGGCATCACGCCAACGGAACTCGTGCATTTTAACAAGGAACTAGCAACAAAATAGCAGCAAGAAAGAGGGAAAACAACTTCGATGATTCAATTTAGTGAACAAAGACTCCTTGACATGCTACATGCCAGTCGTAGGACCCACCACCTTTTTCGATTACTAATCAGCTTGAAAGTCTTATCCAAACTAAAATTGGACCCCTAAAACAGATTTAAAAAGCGAATTGGAGCCAAAAATAAGATGGGTTCTAACTTCTAAGTGAAGTCAAATACAAGGTGCCAAAGATCCTTGTTAGTCTCTTGATGGCCGGGTTTACCATCTTTGGCCGGGTTTACCATCTTTGGCCAACTAAGGTCCAGGCATCTGCGGGTTTCTCCTTTCTTCTCTTATTTCTTGTCGGATAACCAGGTATAGGGTGCATCAAAGATAAAATTAATGCGGCGACAAACTTCACATACTATATGAAGGAGTTTAAAGATCTTTGTTTATTTGTTGTACCATATTTTGTTTAATTCCAAGCATTCCTATATATTTAAGTTTCTATGAAACAAACTAAATAATGTACTAAAATACATTGCAAGAAGTTTTTTCATCAGGCATGTACCTTGCTAAACTTTAAAGGTCTTTTACAAATCAAGTGTCAGAAAACGATCATACCACATCATAAAACTTCGTGCAACAATGACTTTTAAATTGTAAGAGTATTACTGTAGTGCTGAAAAAAATGGAAAAGGACATGGTGAAGATCTCTTTGAAAAAAATGAAATTCTAAAAACCATATTTCATCTGCTAATTGGGCTTTAAATGACAAAAAAGAGACGAATTAGAGTACTTTCAGCATAACCTATGTGATGAAGATAAGATGGTAGGACATACCGCTCCATTCTGCAAGTGAAAATTTGCTACTGGATCAAGAGCTTTCCCTCGTTTCTTCTCTTTAAGGAGGTATCTATGGATGTTGATCCAAGAAAAACAGTTATAAGATACACTAGTAAACATTAATGCATAGCTTTTTTTTTTTGTTAGAAAAAACTGTAGGATCAATTCTAGTTTTTTCTATTATATAACACTGGAATGATGTCCTTAATTATGGTAAAACTAAAATCATGGTTTTTATTTCATCTAAGAAAATTTTGGTACAAGGCCGGTTGTGGGACTTCCTCTCGTAAATCATAATCTGCTCGGTTATTCCTTGTAAGTTGTAACTCAAAGATTAATACTTGGGTCAAAGATAGGAGAAAGAATGACATAGGGCAGATCATGAATTCTGAGTAACGACGAGAGCTGGTGCAGCTAACACCTTCTAAATCAGTTTGCAAGGGAAATGGGAGTAAAAGGTGAAAGTCCGGTGCACGTGCTAATCACTAGCAAAGCTAGTACAATGAAATTACCTAAAAAAACAGTTTTGGTACTAATACAGATATTGATCTAGGCACCAACATGCATGTTCTGTTTGAGAACCAATGTTAGATATGTTAAGATATGCAGCACATATGGTTTAAATGTTGAAAAATATCGGTTCCTAGATATAAATAAATATGTTATGGCTTTTTAAAAAACAAGTTCATCTATTGTGTATGTGTAGAGTATCCACAAAAAGTGTTAAATTCCATACTTACCAATAACCACCAAAAAATGTAAGGAACTATAAAGCATGGTATAAATTGAAACGATAATAACAGAAATATGCTCAATAGAATGGTTGGGAGCACTAATCAAACCAAAACTAGAGAACAGAAGAATTAGCATTTACGGCATAATAGGAAATCAACTTGATTAAGATAAAGGTAGAGATCCAAATTCAGTGTTTGCAGCAGTTTTTGCAGTCATAAAAGAACCTTCTCTCTGTATGGGTCCCAGCCATTAATGTACCTATATCGATGTCAAATTACTGGATACAAAATCTGCCCCATCAAGAAAAGCTGACTGAGATAATGCTTACATACCTGGCACATAAACGCATTAAAGGATGTTTTAGTGAAGCCAATAAGTGATCACACTTGGTCCACTCGCTATTAGCTGCTGTCAGAATGTGATGCATTATTTCCATACTACTTTTTCCAACTGTATGTTCCCTGCATGAAAGCACGATAAGTATCGCTGATCTGATAATATAAATCCCCTTTGGAATTTAATCAGATAAATTCAGATGACAGGGAGCTACTTAGAGAACGTGACCCATCATCGTCAACTTGCTCATCCACTCCTAATGTTTGTGAAAGATAAAGTGAAGTTTATCAAAAAAATCCACTTAAGATGCTTCCCAAGGATGATGTGAAAAGTTCAATTTTAAAAAACATAAAATAGGTCAGCAACACTCATTATGCAAAAGAAATAATTTTAATGAGCATTATTCTTTGGAAATAATTATTCATTTATAAGGTGAATCCTACAACTGCAACTAGTTAATCAAGTAACTAATTGCACACTTTTTCAAAAACTAAGACCAGAGACATATTTGAACTATTTTAAAAACTTCTTCACTTGTTGCCAAGTTGAACAATGTGAGGGTAATAGCTGTAGTCATCAATAATAGGCCATAGTTAAAAAATGTCTTCCCTATGGATGCATAAAATAAGATGTCTACATGGAGCAACCACCTAGGTATTCTTGGTCAGATATCACAAAGTATGAAGCCTGCATAACGTGATCTACTAGTAATGCCCGTGCCTGTCGGCACGCAAAAGATTTCGGGGGTGAGAACAAAATTTTGAGGAAAGTGACAATACTTAAAAGGTGGCCAAAATATTTTGACGGAGGTAACAATATTTAGAGGGTAGAAACAAAAATTTTCGAGTGTAGTAAAAGATTTCAAGACAAAAAAATTTGAGTGCACGCAAAAGTTTTGAGGGCATTGCAAAAAATTTATAGAACAGTGACAATATATTGACGACGATGACAATATTTAATTGCTAATGATGTAAAATTTAATTACTTTTAATGATGTAAAATTGTTTTATCATGGGATCACCTCGCACACTCTTCCCCTCCTCTGTTGAGTCTGCTCCCCTTCCTCCTTTGGTCTGCGAAAAACGAACCTGCGTCAATCTGCGCCATTACATCCGGCTGCGAGATCGTCGGCGGCAGGTCCAGGTAATAGGCCTATCGGCACTCGGACAGCTAATTTCGATGGCCAAAAACTTTCTTCAGGGGCGCCAACATTCGATGGAGAAGTCAAAATTCGTTCGTGATAGTGTAATATGTGTATGCTCTCCACATAACTGGCAAAACACGATAGTAATATGGAGAAAAAACTGTCACAATGAAAAAAAAGAAGATGATATTGTTGTGCATCTCTCTCTCTCTCTCTCTCTCTCTCTCTCTCTCTCTCTCTCTCTCTCCCCCCCCCCCTTGCTAACGTGAAAAAATCCATAAAAAAAGAAAATCAACGACCAAGTAAAAAAAATTGAATGACTTTAAATAGTCGCCCAGAACCTGGTTCGGGGTCCAACCAACGACACCTGTCCCAACATGTTCGATCACCAGGCCTGGGGATCTCTCGATGGCCTGTAGATCTTAACAGTCCGGAACCATCCAAACGGACGAAAATAATAGGTATCAATGGTCGGACCCCAAACCATTGCGATACCGTGATTTATTTTGATGTTACTTTATTTTCCTCTCTACTTTTTTAATATTTTTTAAAATGTAAAACTCGATGAACCCATAATTTTATTATTATTCTAAGAGAGAAGAGGGCATAATTTTATTATTATTCTAAGAGAGAAGAGGGCATAAAAGGGTAACCGTATGATGCGCGCCACTTGTCACAAATGGCATCGCAGCTGTTGTGGCTAAGTGCGGTTCACTATAGGGCCCGATGGTAGGCATACATGGCAGTAATGCTTGTGCATATCGGCACGCAAAAGATTTGAGGGCGGGAGCAATATTTTGAAGAAAGTGACAATATGGTCACTAACAATTGCAAGCTGTGATAATGAAACTGAAACCCAAAATTTATCAAAAAAAAAAAAACCACAAAGAAAAATAATAAAAAAATTATAAATCAATCGTAGAACCTAGCAATCGACGGGTCGAGTTACATGTATACTCCTCCGGTCTCCCTCTCCATCACGACGGCATCCCTCGCAACAATAGCCCCCTCTAGTCTCCCTCTCACTTGCGACTGCCCCCCTTCGATCTTCTCTTTCTGTCATCAACGATCAACAAAGCAGAGCAATTTTAGTAAAATAAAAAATAAAAAACCCTCGAAAGAAAACAGTTTCTTTAGATACAAAGAATGAACAGAGAAAAGAAGAAAAGGAAAGAACTGCATTGAAAAACTTCGCCGGTGATTACCTCATTATCAATGCAATCCATGGGGATCTGCATGTCGATCTCCCTTTCTTTCTGTCATCAATTCAGAAGGAAAAAAAAAAAAAAAAAAAATTTCTTTAGATACAAACAAAACTGCAATACAAAGAACTTCAATGAAAAAACAGGGGATTTGTATTGAAAAAACCTCATTACAATACTTAATGTCCGTCTCCATGTCGATTTGCCTCGCTTCCTGCAGGTGTCGATTTGTCTACATGTTGATTGCTAGCCTATCTGTCGATTTAGCAACATGGTGTGGGACTGGGACATTGAAGTGTTGCATCCACATCGGATTCTCACTGTTGCTCACCACATAGGTGCGGCCCACTGCGACGCCGGCGACGGGGATGACCTCGTAGGGGTCGCTTGTCATGGAGGATAACTAATCGAGCTTCCTGTTCACCATGCACCCATATCACCACCACATCATCACCACCACCACATCCACTCCTGCACTCATATCACCACCACCACCACATCCACACTTCACATCCCCAACAAAATAAGAGAGAGAGAGAGAGAGAGAGAAAGAGAGAGAGGCTTACCTGTTGAGGTCACTAAGGATCTTGGCAAGGGGGGCGGGTAATCCGGTGCCGGTGAGGGAGGAAAGAGGGGCCAGCTATGGATCAGAATGAGGAAGCGGCGAAAGGGGGTCTGGTGTGGTGTCATCGGGGGCGGAGGCACGAACGATCGGCGACCAAGCCCGATCTCAGCCCGGCCATGACGTCCGATCGCCTCCGACCTGCCGATCTTCGCCAATCCACTCTGGCCTGCCGATCTCTGTCAATCCCCAACCGACTGTCGTCGCTTATCTGCCTCCGGCATGCCGATCTCTGTTGATCCGCCTCCGGCCAACCGATCCGTGACCATCGATCCAACTCCGGCCTGCCAATCTCCGCCACCCCACCCAAGATCTGCGCTAAAAGAGAAGGAGCCCGATAGAGGAGGTGATCGTACCTCTCGATGGGGGGTTTCAGTTTGGGGGGGAGAGAGAGATCAGTGCCATGAGAGGGGGCGATTGCACCAAGGTTTCCATTTGGGGACAGAGGAGCGAGCACGTGCGGGCGAGAGAGAGAGAGAGAGAGAGAGAGAGAGAGAGAGAGGGAGAGGTGCCGGGGGACGGGTATCGCGCGGGGGGGGGGGGGGAGAGGGAGATTTGGGCCGGGATGGCTCTCGCTCTCGGGGAATCGGACGACTGATCATCAATTTGTGAATCGGACGACTGATAGTGATTTAAATTTGAGACTATGGTGTGTGAAACAGACGGCAATGGCTGATGATCTCTCTTGATTTTTTTGCTATGCATGCCGAATTAATGGTGGGAGGGGGACCAGTACAGGTGGCAGCCATAGGAAAATAACCCTTGGCAAGAAAACGCGTGAATAATCGGATAAATACCCAACGTATCCCTGGTTTTTTTACATAAAAGCCCTTCAAACGATTATTAAATTTTCTTTTTTACAATCAGGTCCTTCACTAATTTATTACTTCCTCCACTTAATTTCATCCCCATATTTCAACTCGATTCAATCTTAGCCGTTCCCCTCTTTTTAGATGAATCTCACTCATCCTAACACCAATTTATCTTATCCCCTCATTCTATCCTCCTCTCAAAAACAGATCCTGACCGTTCTTTGTACCCCCCACAAAACTGTAGCTTATTATATAGATAGTTTGCAACAAGTTCTATAGCCTACAGCATGGGACAATATGATTGGACAATGAATTTAAGGAGCTCGTGCTAACAAAACAATGTTAAAAGGAGTGCAACCGCATGATTAGAGTGTTTGTTTATATAAATAATGAGGTGGTGGGGGAAACTAGAGGACATCCTCACAAGAAAGTTCTTAATTAAGATTTAGGACCCTTTTAAAATTTCTTCATGTTAAAGCTGCTGGAACGAAGCCTGGTATTTGTGACAAAAAAAAATATGAATTTGATTTGTTTGCAGAAAGTAGCCTATATAATGCACCTCAAGCATGAAGGAAGAAGAGAGCATCGAAGTCGCAAATCTGCACAAGGGGGGAAATGCAGACAGCTCTACTGGAAGAAAACTTGGAGACTCTCTCTAAGGAGTCAAAACTTTTAAAACTCTTCCAGTTAGAGAGAGAAGATCATGATGAAAGCCATGGAATTGAAAAAAAAGATGATCATTTTTTTTTTTGAAAAAACAGAAGATCCAGTTGCGAGAGTGTGAGAGGGAGAGATGGTACCTTGGAGCGTGAGCTGGGTTTGATCTAGTTAGGCGGTGAAGGCTCCACTAATTGAAGAAGAAAAAAACAGAGGATCAATTTTTTTTTTTAAAGAACAGAAGATCAAGTTGCGAGAGAGTGAGAGAGAGAGATGGTACCTTGGAGCGTGAGCTGGGTTTGAATGAAGTCTCTCTTCAATGAGCCTAACCTGCCCTGAACACTACGACTATAGAAATAGATAACCAGGGATTAAAAGCAAAATCAACAATGAAAACAATATGAGCGAGAGAGGTGGGAACGGGATCTCAGAAAGAGAGAGAGAGGTGGGAACGGGATGCTTACGTCCAACGAAGGGAGGAGCTCTGGATCATATTCTCGTAGGTGATACCAGGTGGGGATTGACGTTATAAGGTGAGTGAACGTAAATTTGGGAGAAAGTTCTAAGAAATCGGACGCTTGAACCCATTTAACCAACCCGAGTCCCTTTTACTCATTCCCTTCTCTTTCTTATTTCACCATCGTAAGTATCGTGACCGTTATACATGCAGCCGCTCATAAGTCATAACCCATCATGGTAAGGACTTCGATCGAATCACACAAACCTTAGGTCTTTAAGCATCGAGCTCGGCTCGGTCTTGTACCCAACCTGACCGGTACCTACACCAATCTCTCTTTCATTATGCCATTTAGGAATTCATCGTAGCCTTCCATGAGCTCATAAAACTCATGCACAGCCATCCATTTTTCTCTCTCATTTTCTCTTTCTTTCCCTTGTACCCAACCTCTTAGCCATGAAGCATCGCATCCGACTCACCTTGGACTCAAGATCAGACGCCATCTAACTGAATTAAATCGTAGCCGTCCATTTTGTCCAACCAAAATCCTATTCATGCAACACTCATGCATTTCTAGCATATCACTTCTCCTTTCTCTTATGTGTACAGCCCGTGACCCATTGTACCCCCTTCAAAGTCCCTCACGGCAGCTATTCAACACCTTTGGATTCTCTCTCTCTTCATGTCAACCATCTAAAACCACACATCAACCCAACCCATGCACGCATGCATGATCGCAGCCGTCCATGTCCTAAGATCCATGCGATCTCAACTCTCTCTCCTTCTAGATTCATTTCTCTCCTCACTTAATCTCAACCGTCCCTTGAGTCCGTACCCATGCAGGTCCCTCCCTCTCTCTAAAAACCCATCACAACCGTCCCTTGCATCCATGCAACCCGGAGCCATGCGAACTTCTCTATCTAGACCAATCACACCCCCCTAAAAACCTGTCGAACCTCTCTCCCATGTCCGATTCTCTCTTTTCATCTCCTTAATTCCTGATCTCTCTACCTCTAGTCGCAAAAATCTCTCTCTAACTAACTGATCACAGCTATATCCCCACCCCATCGCAGTCGTCTGTGTCACTCATCCAAACCGTGAGATCCCAGACGGCCTACTCTCTCTTTCCGATCTTCTCTATGTCTCTAACCGTCTGTCTCTCTCTCTATCCTTCTCATCTCTCTATTCCCATTTATCTCCTCTCTTAACCGTCCTTTATACCTAGCTGTACCCGGCCGCAGGATTTTAGGCGCGGGTTCCGGCCGCATGGGAGAGAGGATTGATGAGGGGGGGGGGGGGCGCGATCTCATCGACTGAAAGAGGGGGTGCATGAGGGCGGGCGTGAATGGATTTCCAGATTTAAAAATGAAGGTGAAGGAGTCGGCTGTTTTTTTTTTTTAATTTTCTTTTTTAGAGATTTGATGGGGGTGAGTTGGGTTTGGAGGGGGGGTTTTGGTGATCAGCTTGGGCGTGAGGGGGTGGTTGAATATTTTGATCTAATCAGCGTTGTTTTTGTAGTCAGTTTGTCCTAGTCAGCGGTTCCGCTTTGTCTAGTCAGCAGAAAACCGACGTCCCATGTTATATAGATATGGTAATAGAATAGCAATATAAGGCATGAGGAAGAACTATGCAAATCTTAAAGGGTATTGTGACTTCTGTCTCAAGGAGGACGAATTGCAGCCCCGTGAAGATGAAAGTCAATAAGTACTGCAATGCCATGTTTCTCAAAAAACTTCACTTGGATTCTGGAGTATAACTATATAACTATATGTGGAATAGAATACATGAGGAAGGACTATGCAGATCTTAGAGGGTATTGTGAGTTCTGACTCAATGAGGATGAATAGCAACTTCGCAAAAATGAAAGCCAATAAGTTTTGAAATGCCATGTTTGTAGAAACTTGAGATGTTAACCTGACCTAAAAAATCCTCAATTGCAAGTAGTTAAATGGAAGAATGCCCCCATGAGATGGCAAAGAATTAATGTTTAAGGTCCTAAATGGGAGGACTATGCAAGTAAATTAGGCCTGATAAGCAGCACAAATGAGGAGATTTGATTCTGGGCATGAATACAGGAAAGATATGGAGGATATCTTAAACTGGAATTGAAGGTGAAAATGAGAATTATGGCCATAGCAGCTGTGACTTAAATAGTGTGAGTAACATAGAAACTGAACTGAACTCTAAGCTGGCTTCTTATTGGATGATCAGAGGGTGTGACTCAAATTAAAGCCTTCCATTTACACTGCTTGCTTCTTCCAATTAATCTAAAGAAGAAAAGTTGTATTGAACCATCTTGTCCTTGTGATTTGAAAAAACCTCCAAGGAAATGATGCAGTATAGATTTAAATGTCAATTGATTACTAATACAGCTAGGTGTCTCTCAGACCCATAGAAGTGCTTTAGAAGAATTTGCACTGATCAAAGTCAAAATATAAATTTACATCTCAATTAAATTTTCAAAAATTTAGTGAGGAGATCAAGTTTTGTCTTACTTGTTGAATATGCATAGCTTTAAATTATGCAGTATAGATTTAAATGTCAATTGATTACTGATACAGCTAGGTGTCTCTCAAACCCATAGAAGTGCTTTACAAGAATTTGCAATTTTGCACAGATCAAAGTCAAAAATATAAATTTACATGTTAATCAATTAAATTTTAAAAATATTAGTGAGGAGATCCAGTTTCGTCTTACTAGTTGAATATGCATAGATAACACATTATTACTTTGTTATAGTCAGTTTGTCAATAAACACAACATGAAGTCTGGGAAAAAAAGTATTTGATATATCTACATGATTAGCATAGGTTAATACAATCATGAGAGTAGAAAACGTACCTGGTAGATTCAAGTATCATTCTCTCTTCTTCTGGAAAAAGGATATCCTCTCTGAAAGCAGAACCAGATCCCTTTGGTGACATATATATTATATCCTTGGACTCTGATTTAGCTAGATTTAATTGGGAAGTCAGCTTGGACAGAAGCCATGGCATATATCCAGGGATCGGACTAAGTGTCGCAAATGTCTTGATAGAAATTCAACATGAAACATGAACAGACCACAAAACAAAAAAAAAACCATACATTAGATAAATTCTAAGAAATAAAATGTCCTTTGCGACAGTAAATGAAACCCAAAGTGTAGAAACTGTAAAAAAACAACTCCTAGCATACAAGACCTAACAAAACTTATGAATATTAAGTCCAAAACTTGCTAAGAGAAACCTGCTGCTCTATTTGAGAACTAAAAATCCCTTCCTTTTTTGCCAATAGAAATTGTTCAGCGTGGATACTTCAAGACCCACACCATGTCCATGTTGGATACGGAAATCTATCGGATAGCTATTTGTTATGTTTTATACAAACCATAAATTAAAAAATAAAGTTCATACATTGATAACAGGGGACAACAGGAACAAGATGAGGATACAACATAGACAGGAATACATCTGGGATACACGGCCATAATTTTGAGTTTTTATAACAACAAACTTATTCATAGTTTTTAAGTTCTAGGTATTATAGTAAATAAAGGCTAAATGAGGCTCCAAATCATGCCTCCACATAGAGATCTGGCAATTGCAAAAGAGAGAAATACATGTTTAATATGTGGAGCGAAGGAGATTGAGTCTTCAATATGCTCGATTCTAGAGAGCTCTTGATGTGTTTGCTACTTTTGATTCCTTACATGAAAGAGCCTCTGTGATGCATGACACTAATGCAAATCCGATCTGATGAGTTATCAAGACGTATTTTCACAAGCAATTCCAATATAAAATTTATGTGATTTAGTTTTGATTATATCAGTATTAAAGATAAGCAATTAATTCAATGCTTCATATGGCAATACAAACATGCAGTGCCAAGCATTCATAATAATGAGGGGGTGATAGTTGGAAATTAAGGGATTTCCATTGGTCAGGGATAGTAGCAGATTTAACAATAAAAGACTAATAGCCATTGAAAGGATTTCAAGAACAAGCCCTTGGTTCAAATAGATTTCAATTGATAAGGTTATTAGCATTGTTGAAGAATCAATCACAAACCAACAATTATAAACTATAAAGGGATGAAGAATTTTATCTAATGATGAATAAATATGACCGGATTCTGTATGTTGATGCTTCTACTTAGGTGCAAACCAAGCACGGGCAAGGCTCTGACGAATTCTTGAGCAAATAAGTAAACCACGAACGAAATACACCATGAGAGAGGGACGCGAATAAGCAAACAACAACAACATGGCCCGTAGGGAGGCCTGGGGTACCCTTAGAAATCTGGGCTGCTAGCTGGGTATCCTACTGTACCGGGGTGCCCACGGGGTGTCTTGATGTACAGGGGGTGCCCTGCAGCTCGCGGGGGTGCCCTGTGGGGTGACGCAATACTCAAGGGTGCTTAGCGAGCAAGCCATGGACACATGATTAAATTCTCATATCCTTCTCGTGTCTTGTGTCATGTCACGGTGTGCTGGTTTACCCAGCTGGTGTTGCATCGACATGCCACTCCTGCAGACCATCCACATACCTATTGGGAGGTGTGTTCCTTGGCCTGACCTACATCGTATTAAACCTAGGCCTGCTGGTCAGCAGTTTGATAGTTGACCGGATTCAATTGCTTGGCCAAAGCGACCGAAGGTGCGTGTAATAAGTCAACCTACATGGAACCTAGTCAGATGATCACTCGGGCTATGCTATCAAAATCGGGACTACCCGACTAGTCCCCAAGCGGCATTTTGCCGACCGATTAATTCCGATTCTGTCATTGCTTGGCAGAATCCCGACTAGTCCCCAACTAGACCCAACTAGCCCGACTAGTCCCCGACTAGTGACTGCCGACTAGTCCCCAGGCAGCATTCTGCAAGCAAAATTTTTTTTGCAAGGAGTCTTTGCAAGCAATTTTGTTTAGATTTTTTTACATTGGCTCAAAGTTTTGAGTCACAAGACTCACAAATATGGCTCTTCCATGTAATCATCTGTTGAGCACCTGAGAATCTCAAATAAAAACATAGACAAAAATTATTGTTTATTTGTTGATATCCATATAACCCTATAATCAAAATTGGGGTTGTTCACAACTTAAACATCATCAAACAAATGTTGTGATGAATTCTTAGTTCTGAGTCTTCTGACATGGGCATGAAGCTAATGCAATTGTGTTCTGTTACTTATGTATTTATATTTTATACCCATGCTGTGAAGTGTGAAGGTATGTATTGTCATTAACCGACTAATATCATATACTTATTGACATTTATGCTAGTTCATATATCATATATGTTTAGGGAGGGGGGAGGGGTTAGAATAAGTTTTGGCCGACTAGGGCCGACTACCGACTTTGACTGATGTGCTCTCCACCGCTCGAGTTGATTCATGGCACCATATGGAGGGACAACGCATCACCAATGCTAAGCAGAGAACAAGGGCATACGAGAGAGTATAATAAGACTGGGTGAATTGGAGTATAGTCAGTGTCCCACTCTAGGTGGCTACGCAGGTTAATTAGGCACAGAGGACAAATGATACACTTGGATAGTGTGTTAGTCGAGTCCGATTGGAAACCATAAACCCAGTCTCTGAAGGTTCCACCTTATCCACATTACGTTCAGATTTGTTACTTTTTCCTTATCTCTTGAAACACTAGAAAGGAAGTACATTCCCAGAAACCGTGATGGTCCTCCACCCATGTGTGCATAGCACTAGAGCGTGGGAGATATGGTCGGATAGTATATTTACTAAGGGTATCCCAAATTAGTAGACTTACTAGGGGCATCCCAGAGTAATAAGAGATATATTAGCCTTGTTAGGTACATCGTACACCTCCATCCCATGTGGGCCTCACTCCATATGTGCATGACACTAGAGCATGGTAGAAGTCACTGGTATGTTTTACTAAGGACACCCCATGTTTTTACTAAGGGCATCCGGTGAATAGTTAAATTACTAGAGACACCCAACATGTGTTGCCTATTTGTATGTGAGAGGACACTAGTCGAACTAGAGTTTCCCTTCACACAATGTGGCTGGCTCCTATGGGCATATGCAAGCCATAGGGGGCCGGCCACTATGTGCATACACAAGAGGGGTGGATGGCCACAACTTGCACACGCAAGGATTGTGGGAACGGCCCTTAATAGGGGGAGAGGGTGCACGGTTAAAAGGTTGCTCCTTTGGAGATTTCGGCCACCATTTCCCCTCTCCTTGTTCCTTATGTCTTGTAAAAGAGAGAGAGAGAGAGGGAGAAGGTTTGCAATTGCTCATCTCTGACTAATAGTACCCAGTGTTCTAAAAAGCAGCCCAGGCGGCTGCCTAGGCAGCGCCTAGGCTCCAGGCGGCCCCCCACCGCCTTACCTAGGCCCTAGGCGCTCCAGAAAAGCGGCCCAGCTCCCAGGCGGAGCTAGGCGGGGCAAGGCGACCGCCTAGGCGGGCCAGGCGGGATCAGGCTAGCCAGGCGGACCAGGCGGGTTGAGGCTGGCCATGCAGGATAGGCGGGCCAGGCAGGATAGGCGGACCATGTTTGCTTTTGTTCTTATTAATCACTCAATCTTGAATTATGGTTATATACTTGTTCTTTAAAATAATAATTTGAGATAATCTTGAACTTATATTAATTTTTAAACATATATATATATATTATATAATATCAAAATAATAATTAAAATAATTTAAAAAAAGGCAAAACGCCTAGGAGCTAGGCGGCCCCCCACCACCCGACTAGCGCCTAGCGCTTTTTAGATTTTAGAACCTTGATAGGACCTTCATAAAGATGAATTCAATAATACTTAATAATCTATACATTCAATTTCGGTGTGATAATCATCTTATCGCTAAAATGAGCATCAAGAATATGCTCCTAATGACAACCCCAGATGCATTAAGAATCAGTCTAGATACTCAAATGACAAACCAATGTGTTCCAAATATAGTAAAAGAAGCATCCAAACAATAACAGAAACAAGTCGCAAATTGGAAAATATAAAGCTATGTCAGGCATGCACTTATGATATTTTTTAAAATAAAAAAAATTTCAATGGACAGTAGAAATACTCACAGAGATATATGGCATCTCCCTTCTTAACAGCTCAATCACGCGTTTAATAAGAAACTTCCCGAGATTAATTCCTGATAAACCTGGCTGTAGATTGTGGGGCTTATTATAATCAAGTAAAATACATTATTATCATCAACTAAAATACTTTCAGAAGAGATGGATAATTGTCAGACAGAGCTGGGAAACAAGTCCAAACCAAACATACTACAAAAGTGGAAGGTATTTAATGTGAGATGAAAACAGTGTTTCCCCAATGATATTAGATCCACTAGTACATTAACCAACATAATATTACAGAAAGTATATTAGCTGATTGAATTTCTACAACCCCATAATGACATTGTATCATGATTCTAAGTATGAAACTGTATTGTGCAGATCATAGTCACCAAGTTTGGGTTTGGCAATAATTCGGCTCGTGTAAACCTAAAAAAATTCGACAAAAATCGAAAAATTTGGTATAAAAATAGATACAGATCAGGAAAAAGATCATGTTCGTGACCCAATCGACTAGGGTGAAATTTGAAAAAACAAAGAGCAAAGTAGGATAACATTCGAAAACTTCAGGAGTTAAAAATTAAAATTATATATATATATAATATAAAAAAAATCTTTTCAATTTTCTGGCCAATGTTTAAGTAAATAAGACATTCATAAATATTAATATAGTAATATTATAACAAGGGACGTTGGTTTTGTTCTGACTAGACAAAACGGAACCGCTGACTAGGACAAGCTGACTAGACAAAAAAATTGTCTTTTTCCCCATCTCTCTTTGTCCGTCTCTCTCTCTCTCTCTGCCCGATTTCTATCTCTCTCTCCCCGGTTCTCTCTCCGATGTCTCTTTCCGTCTCTCTTCTCGATTTTCTCTCTTCGTCCATCTCTCTCTCTCTCTCTCTCTCTCTCTCTCTCCGAGTCTCTCTATCTCTCTCCCCCCCGGCAATCTCTCTATCTCAACGATCTCTCTCCGTCTCTCTCCCCCCCGGCAATCTCTCTCCTCTCGTCTCTCTTTCTCTCCCTCGTTCTCTCTCTCCCGGTTTTCTCACCTCTCTCTCTCCGTGTCTCCGTTCCTCTCTCTCTCCCCCCCACGATCTCTCTCTCTGTGTGTGGTTTTTCAAAACCGGATCAGAAGGCAAACTGAAAAGGCATTTGGTTCAGCCCAAATCGGTTCAAACTGGTGGTTCAACCATTTGAACCGCATGAAAATATGTTTTTTAAAATAGATATTTACTAAATTCTTCAATGGCAAGGTTTGACTCCTGGGTTAACATACAAACCGGTTTATTCGAAGACTGAACCGAAACATGTTCCGGTCCAAACCGGTTGAACCGCCCAGTCCAGTCATACAAACCGGTTTATTCAAAGATTGAACCGAAACATATTCCGGTTCCGGTCCAAACCGGTTGAATCGCCCAGTCCGGTCCGGTTTTCAAAACATTGCTCTCTTCGTCTCTCTCCCCGGTGGTACAAAAATGATGTTATAACCGTGATACCATCTTAGCTGGCATCACGGATTAATCAGAAATGCCGGAGCCAACACCTCTCTTCACAATAGTCGTTTAAATCAGAGATGCCGACGGGTGCAGTTGGGACTGAGTGCGATGCATCTGTCACGGTGGCTGTCGTGTGACTATGGTGCACCCTGAGAGATGTTCAAGTGTTTGTTATTGATCCGTGATGACAACTAAGTGGTATCATGGTTATATGAAAGATTGGGAACCCAAATCTTCTACTAAATTTCTCTGTCCCATCGTCTACCCCCGAAGTCATAGTCGTCCGTTGCACCAAGACCCAACATGTGCATCGCACTCATCCCAACCGGTAGGCAAAGGGACAACCGTGATCACATCCGTTTCTTTGCTTGCCGGTTTGGGACGAGTGCAATGCACGGGTCGGGTATGGATGCAACGGACGGCTGTGACTTGGGGAACAAACGATGGGGCAGAAGATTTGGGTTCAGGGGTTGGGGGGGTAGTGGTTGTCCGCTTTGTGCCAATCAGGGGGTGTCTTCCCGCCGAAGGCGGCCCACTGCATCGCTGACAGGTGTGTTGCCACCGACTTGCAGTGCCGACAGGCACGGGCATGCACAAGTTAGGCAGCAAGCTATCAATAAAAACAACATTTATATCCCAACTAATATTCATCAATAAAACCACAAAAATATATACAAAACATCATCACAAGATAAATATTACAAAACCCAATATATTCAAGAGTCGCTGATTAAATTATAAAATTCTATGAATCTTAGTTATAATTCATCAGCTCATCAAGACCATTAAATTCCAAATTTGCATCATTTTCTGCTGCTATATTCTCTTCATTTTCTAAAGGATTCATTGTCACCAAAGTCGTCAATTAAATCACGACTTATTGATAAAATCATGGGGAAAATCGGTGATTTGAATAAGTCGGCTTTAAAATTTGGCAAATTTTCAGTTTATGTAAAGTTCGAGTTTAAAACTGGACTTTTTCAATAAATCAAAATTTTTTGTGACTATGGTGCATACTGCAAAGACATTCGACTCCAACACTTTACTTGGCGCATTACCATGCTATATTTACCAAACTCAGGTGATTCAATGATTTCAATACAGGATCCACACATTTGAAGGTTTGTGTGACCTTCAACGGCAAAATCATGATCAGTCAAACTCAACTGAGCAACTACTGATCGGGACCCAAATCCTGACCAAGTCTATCCAATTAAGAATTGCTAATACATTATCAGCACATATAGAGAACTTAAAAGGCTTTATCCAGTAATCCACTTCAAATTGTTAGAATCAGTGAGGCCTCTAGATTGTTCTATTGGCAAAATCCAAATGGATTCTTTCCTTCAACCGGAAAAAAAAAAAAAAGAAAAAGATCCAAGCATCCAAAAATCCGATTAACTAGTTTGTCATCATAACCTAAAAACCTTCTTATAAAATCATATAAAACCATGTAATGTAAAAAAATGTGTTCTTTATGCTTCCTTAGTATAGAAACATTATTCCTAAAAATCTGATGAGAAAATATAGACCTAGAAAGTCAGTTTGTTTTGTGTTTGTTTATGCTTCTTTAGTATATAAATGTCACACTTGAGATTTGGTACAAAAATACATGCTTTTGAGCTATACAGTTTAGGTTTTATATGTACTAATATTTGTACCTATATGTGAAAACTATGATTCTTGATATGAATTAACTCTGTGGTAGATCAAATTATGTTTCTTTGAGAAATAATGTGTTTGAAACAAGCTAAGGCCAAAAACATCTAACAATCATTCATGTTGTTTGGGTTTTTAACCAAACACTCAAACAATGTTGCTATGGTTCGGTGGGTAAATATAAATAAGATTGATCTATTGGCAAAATCCTACTGAATTCTTACCTTCAACCGGAAAAAAAAAGATCAATGTAACCATAGATCCGATCAACTAGTTTGTCATCATAGCCTAAAAGCCTTCTTATAAAATGATATAAAACCATGTAATGTAATGAGTTCTTTATGCTTCCTTAGTATATAAACATTATTCCTAAAAATGTGATGAGAAAATAAATGCCTAGAAAATCAATTTGTTTTAGTATACAAATGTCACACTTGAGATTTGGTACTGTTAGACACGGGTTTTGGGAGAGCCCAAAGGAGTGAGTCTATTAGGGACTATGCCTAGGTATACAAGCATATGAGGAGATGAAACTCCTAACTATCCAATGAAACTCCTGACTATCCAATTTTCGACTATTGTCATCCACCATTCGGATAAACCTTGCAGCGCATTACTTGTGGAGGTATGCCCATGGCACGAGATCGGCCTCATCATCTCACGACCACTAGCTCAACGTTTTTCGGCTCCCCAATTACCTCTTCTTCGGGCAGCGTGGTCTCACGTAGATAAGCTTATATGTGTGTGCATTGGTGGTTCTCTCTCACAATCTTCACCTTGAGACCCTTCAATTTGAGACTTCTCGAGAGATATGGCTTGTCTCGGATGTTAGTCTAGGTTGGAGGACTTCGTGAGTATCAGTTGCTTCGTGAGTCTGACTCAGGGTAATGGACCATTCGGGAGTTCTTTACTTTGATGTCCACAATATGGCACAAGCTTGCTACTATGGAGCCTACCCACCATCCTGAGTTTGTTGTTGCTCATCAACGCTATAGGGAGTGTCAGCACCTGTACCAGCTACTGTGTCTATATCTTGAGTTCGAGCTGATATGTGGGCAACTACTTCACAGGAACCCTGTTCTGAGTTTAACGTTGACCTATCTGGGCAACTTGTATAGGAGACCGGCTTGGGCACGCTCTCTCCGACATTATTCTCTCTATGGTCTACCACTTCACATCCTACCATCCAGACTTTTTCTGGAGATGGGGGACCTGCTGGAGACAGGCATCCTACTAGAGACAAACGGTTTGTTGTAGGTGTTGCCACCCACCTCCACTGTTCATACTACAAGTGATTCGCCACATATGGCCAATTTGTCAGCACTCATCGATCAGTTCAGTATACTGCACTTCTGAGGATTCTTCGCTATCTTTGGGGCGTATTGACTTGCTCCATATTGCTATCGTCCTCTTCCTCGCTGGAGTTACATGTCTTTTCAAATACAAACTGGGCAGGTGATGCAGACGAGCCTACTACGTGCAGTTTTTCTACAGCTGATCGTGTATTTTCACCCTCCCCGGAGATCCAGGAAGCCGATCGTCGATCCGTCTGCACCAGTGGAAAGCTCATTCAGAGATCTAACACTTTGGTTTTTACTTTATTTCGATCCGACCAACGGATCTTTAGTTATTTCAGTTTTTATTTCTGGTTTGGGTAGGTGCGAGCCATGTTCGCATCCGGTTCGAGCCACAGATGCCGAACTGACTCATTTCTGTTTTTATTTTTTAGCCGTAGGATCTTAGGACAACTTCAATCTCAATGGATGAGATTCTAAGGGAAATCAAAATCCCAAAACATCTAACCGAACCCCTAGCCGGCCGGTCCTCTCTCCCTCTCCCGCGGACACACCGACCCTCTCTCTCTCTTCCGCGATCTTCTCTCTCTCCTCCCGCGCGTCTCTCTCTTTCTTTCCTTTTTTGTGTGCTTTCTTTGATTGTTTCATCCCCTATAAAGCTACAAACCCTAATTGAGAGAAGGGAGATGATTTGAAATTGAAACCCTAATCAGAGAAGCGTGTGCGCTTGCTCGGTGTATCCATTCCGACAATTCTTCCTTGCTTCTGATCCTTTTCTTCCTTCGCACGCTTCTACCCCGTCGCCTCGCTACTCGTCTACGGCTTCACGGAAGATCGACGTGGAGTTTCTTCGTCTCCAAAGATCCCTCATCTCGGCTTCTTGACCCCGTCTTCTGGACCACGCCTCCCCTTCCGCGCCTTTCATCTGCAACACGGAGTTCCTGTCAGCAGTCATCATTGACCAAAGCACGGTGAGATCGATCCTCGATACTTTCATGTGATATCATCCGTTTTCCCTAACCGGCCTTATTGCTGAAATCATATTAGGGTTTCCTAAATTCCTTGGTTTTCCGAGAATCTCATCCGTTAGGATTTATTCGATTAGATCTTTGATTGTTCTTGAGACATTGGCTTATTAATTTGAGATTGTTCTTGTTCTTATTGCTGGAATTCAGTATTATAATCTGAAATTAATGTTCCTCTTGTCCATTTTATTATTTCGTTGAGTTGAAATCTGATTGGGATTGAATGGATGATGAACCATGATAATAGGCTTTGCTGAAATCTGATTTTTATTATGCTGAAATCTGATTTAATGTTTTAAATTCTGCACTTGGTTTATTTCAAGCATACGCATCCCATCTAGTTGATATCAGATCGCATCAGCAGGCGATCATACTGATCGGAGATCCACCACTAGTTTCTGTGTTTTTTTAGGTGACTCGCTCATCTCTTTGCGGAGAAAACGAGTATAGTGACTGCTTGTGAGATCGTTTGGTTGCATCGTTTACTTGGTGATTTGGGATCTCAGCTAACCTCGTCGACCTACCTTTACTATGACAACCGGAGTGCTATTCAGATTACTAGCAATTCGGTGTTCCGCGAGCACTCAAAGCACATCGAGCTTGATTGTCACTTTGTGCAGTATCACTACGTGGATGGCAAACTCTCGCTTCCATATATGTCTTCTACAACGCAGATTGCAAACTTCTTTACGAAGGCACCATTCAGTGTTTTTAGCACCTCCTTAGCAAACTCTTAGTGTATACACCTTTAGTTTGAGGGGGGTGTTAGTGTGTATAAGTCAGTCATTCCTTGGGGTATGTTCACCCTGGGTGACCCCATCTCATATACAACATATAGTGTCATTGCTTTCATTGAGTTATTATTCTATCCACCCCCCAACATTCTCTCTCTCTCTCTCTCTCTTCTTTAGTGCCTCTCATATGGCAAGCGGTAAATATCCTATTCACCTACTTATCCCCTTTCTTTTTCTTCTTTTTTTTTTTCAGGTCATAAACATAACTTCCTTTTTTTTGGAATTTGTAATAAAGGAAAGGTTATGTATGGGTATGTGTGGTTGTAAGAGGGTAATGATGGGTTGGATGGCAAATGGCAGGGACATGTGTAATAGAGAAGTCGGCGAAGGGAAGGGTACATGTTTGATTTTTTTTTTTTGTTTATTAATGTAGAGAAGTGGGAAAGCTGATAGTAACTACGATGGACTCTGCGGTGCTGCAGATTTGGGCGGTGAAGGATGTAGAGAACGGGTTTGTGATGATTAAGGCTACTCGGCGACGTCAATGATCGCTTGTCAAAGCGGAGTCCACAAGGGAAGGCTCTGATACCAAATTGATGCAGCACAAAGGAGATTGTGCATAAGTTTCATGGAATTTTTCCGTATGATTTGGTGCCTTAGGATTTAGGGAGGGGTTTTAGAAATGATTTCAAGGGATTTTGAAGAGAGATTTCAGCTATAGTGGATGGATTATGTCTTTAAATGTTTTAGGTTTCTGCAACCAATTCATTTTTTATTCTTATGCAATGTGGTGTCTGTGGGTAATCAGTCTTGTTCAGGTAAGATAGATCATAGATGCGAACAACAACACACCAAAATGGTTAACACTGAACTTGGGGCCTTTGCTAATTGACATGTGAACCAAAACTTAGAGTGAATCATCTTCAAATAAATGCACAATGGTAAAAAACATGCCATTAAAATGCACTAAAGAATCATGTTAAATCGAAATACAAATTTCCCAATTTCTAGAAACTAGAAGTTGACATTATGCTTGCTCCTTGTAAAACTTGTTAATGTCATGATTTAAATTATCAAACTAAGTAACAAAACAAACAACAGCTGATTTAGAAAAAAAAAAAATGAACATTAATGCATCAAAAAATCCTAGAAATGCATTTCTATGGTGAATGATAATAATATAATAAAGGCAAAAAGATTTCTAAAACAAAAAAAACCTGTACGATCAATTATTCATGGTCGAATTACACTTTAGGTTCACCTGAGTTGATGATATAGAGTAAAACAATGCACATGTGGCTTCACTTTCAGGAGTGGGAGGATCATCCCATAAGACCTCCTGATGCCACCAAAAATAGAATGAAAAATATTAATAGAATCACTAGATAAATGGTGCAGAGAATACAACATATGGAGCTATAATTACCTGTATAGATTTTGCAACATTCTTCAAAAGTGCAACTTCAATAAAAATGAGTGGCTCACCTAATAAAAATGATAAACTATCAGATCATATTAAATATGCTAGTTAGCATGGCTTAGCAATACACATTCAATAGAAACTACATAAAATAGCACGTGTACAAACTCCACTAAATGATTCGGAACAACATCAACATACATAATGTCCAATGGACTAATGATAGGGACCCCCTTTACCCCCTTTAACACATAAATCCACTTACCTCCTCGCCATTTGAAATGAGATGGTGATTGGATTTGTACGACATGGCAATCAGATTTTTTTTGGGAAAGGATGGCAATCAGATATCCTTTTCAAGGATTTCCAGGATATTTTGCAGAAGAGTAATTGGATTTCTTTCTCAGCAAGAGGGAAAGGACTGTGTCATTTATCCATGTCAATTATTAGCTATATTGTTACGTAGAAAAAACCCAAAGCACATCATATAATTATTTTATGCACCGATCATGGACCAAACCGACAAGGAGCATGCCCAAATTGAGGAATCATCAATGAATGCAGGGTGAAGTGAAGCAAGCAACACATGGTCAAGTTTAGATTTCCAAATGAAGTAAAAGAAATGGGCAATACCAAGAAGATTATGGAATGACCTTGAATCAAAGGGCAAGAAAACATGATAGCCATTTAAAAGAGCTTTTTGGTACATTTGAAATCAAGTCAATTGAAGATAGTAATGCACTATATAGGGACGTTAATCGTCAAATTCAAAGTAGATATCAATTCCATTCAACCATTAATAGGTAAGTATGATCAAGTTATCTTACATAGAATTCAATAAAATTTATCAGAATGTCAATTAAGATTGGTGATTATCGGCACAGACAAAACAGCGGCCTTTGACCCAGCGGTGCAAGTTGGTGATGCTCGTCGTCCTCAGACACAATCACGACTTCGTTTTGATCAAGGAGCTCGCCCAGCTCTTCTAGCGCTTCCTTTTACATCCATGGAGTAGCAAATCCAGCCAACTCGTCTTGAGAGCCCTCCAAGTTGATCTCCTTTGATCCCTTCAAAGCGAGACAGATATTGATGGAGACATCGAGCCTCGGCCCTGGCGAGTGTACCAGCGCAGGAGGCGACATCTGAACATGTGGTTCTAGCCATGTTGGCTATTGTTTTTTTTTCTATTCTGTTATTTGGTTGCGTACTTTTAGTCCTACCTCGATTAGTGGGCTTTTCCGTCTGTCGTTGTAAGCCTATTTATAGGCCTTTCACTTTTATCTTCAGTATGCAATGAATAAAATTTTTATCTCTTCCCACATGTGTGAGAGAGTTAAGGTGAGGCGTGTGAAACCCGAGCCATACCTAGGTGTGTGAAACCCTAGGCCCCCAACTAGGCGTGTGAAACCCTAGTGGGACCACCCATCCCCAATCCCGTTTCCCCCTCCCTCATCTAGCCGCCGGCCCCCACCCTCCCCTCTCTTCCTTGCCGCTGCTGCCTGCCCGCCCAACCCCATCCGACACCCCCCCCCCCCTCCTTGCCCCTGCCGCTGCTGCCGACCCGCCGAGACCCCACCCGACACCCCCTCCTTTTCCCCTGCTGCTGCCGCCGGTACCAACCCCCCAACCCCAGCCGCTGGTCCCCCCCCCTTCCCCTTCCCCACTCGGCCAGCCCATCAGCCCGATTCCCCCCTTCTCCCCTTGCTGCTGCTGCTGCCACCCGAACAACCCCTCCCGCTCCCCCCTTTCAGCCCTGCCGGCCCCAGCCCTCGCCCCTGCACCACCACCCGATTCCCCTACACCCTGCCCCCTTTCCCCTCTCTCCCTCTCTCTCGCGAATCTGACCCAACCCGACCTGTGCCCCGTCCCGACGCCACCCCTGACTGCAGCCGACCCCCCCCCCTTGCCCCGCCACTGCCATCCGACCCCCACCCCTCCCTTCTCCACCCGCACCCCTGCCGGTCCCGACCCTGTCGCCGACCCGACCGACTGACTTCCAACCCCGAACCAACCCCAAACCCCTTCCCCTCATCAGATCCAGCCCAACTCACCATCGTGAGTGTTCGAAGACGAAGAAGGGTGCCTCGACAGCACTCTCCCCTCCCGAACCGGAAGGAGAGAGCGTGGAGGAGTCCGTGACGGGGCCTCGACATCAACTCCCTCTCCAGCAAATCAGAAGAAGAAGCGTGGAGGCATAGGTGCCTGTGGCATCATCAGCAAACCAGGTTACGGATTTCCCTCACCGACCAGGTAGTTTCTTTCCCCGGTCAATATCGGATGGTGACGCCAATGATCTATTATCCTATATTTTATCTATGCAAAACTGCTGCCCCTTTGATTGGTGAGTTGTGAGATTCTGATTCCCGGTTTGTTATTAGCCCTGATATTGCATTTGGAATCCTGCTAATATAACTAGGCTTTTGTTGTTCGGTTAAATTAAATTGGAATACCTGCTTGCATGCCTGTCGGGCTTTGCTAAAGCCATTTACCATATTATTTGTTTAAATCAACTTCATGTTTCTGCTCGGAGCAACAAGCGATCCCATCGCGGCTCAACGAGTCTTTGAATTCCCTGTCGCACACACTGTTCCACATCATTTTGGTATCAGAGCATGGTTAGAGCTAGGTCATTTGCATTCTATACCTGATCCTGTAACTTGCATTCATCTTAGTTCTGGCGCATTAAGTTTCAAAAAAAAAATAATAAAATTCATTAGCATCATTTTGGGTGTTGTCATTGCATGCCAACCCGAAGGGGTAGGCCATATCTTTTAGGCGAGTCTAGCGAGTCGGACAACTACAGTATAGATCCCGAGGCCCTGACTAGAGCACTTGCCGAGTTGACCCAAGGCATAACCGCCATGAACCAAAACCTCACCGCGTATCAGCGCGACACCAATGCCAGGTTAGACCGGATGGAACAAGCGCGGAACGATCCGCATGTTGAATTTCCCAATCCCCTTCAAGGGCACCCGGCCAACTGGCAGAACAATCAGGACCCCGATGATCAGTACCTTCGGAGTATCCGGTTAGAGGTACCGTCCTTTGACGGTAGACACGATCCCCAGTTTTTCCTGGATTGGCTCCAGTCCATGGATCGTTATTTCACGTGGTATCCTTTAACTGAGGTTAGGAAGGTCCGCTTCGCAGCTATGAAGCTCAGCGGACCCGCGAGCCAGTATTGGACCAATGTGGAAGCGTTGAGAGTTGCGCGAACCCAGGACCCGATTGATACTTGGGTCGCCATGAAAAATGAGCTGAAGGGTAAGTATGTGCCACCGTCGTATCAGGCACGACTGCTAGACCAATGGCACTAGTTTACCCAAGGTAGCAAATCGGCGAAAGACTACGTTGCCAAATTTGATGAGTTCCTCACTCGTTGGCCGTTGCAACGTCCTTGGGACCGAGACGCCTGTCCAAGTCCTTTCTCGTTTCCGGTCTGGTCTGAGGGAAGACCTAAGGAGTGAGCTCCTTGCCAGAGATGTCACGGAATTGGAAAGAGCCTACGCTTTAGTACAAGACCTTGACGCCTCTAGGTCTAGTCACACCTACAGGCATTCTGACTCTAGGAGCTATCCCACAAAGCCCTCCCCTAGCAATTCCAATCGAACCTACCCCAACTCATCTCAAGCTAAACCCAACATTCTCAACAAGAATTTTGAGAGGGACACCCGAGGAAAGAGTGGCGAGCGTGACTTTTCCAAAGTCAGCCCTCTTACAAAGTGTTACAAGTGTCAAGGGTATGGCCACGTGGCTGCCAACTGCCCCAGCCCTGTCAGAGTCAACATTGTCGATGGCAACCCCATTGAAGCAGTAGAGCCTGGAGAAGCAGAGTTCATCTACCAGGCAGAAGAAGAAGAAGATGGAGATTTTGATGATGATGATGACGGTGCCATTCTAAGTTGTCTTAGGCAGTTGTCATTCCCCACCGTGTCAGTTGTTAGGTGCGCGCTATCCCAACCCAAGGATCACGATGATTGGAGGCGCACCGCTATTTTCCACACGTTCACCAAGATAGGGGATAAAAACTGTAAGGTCATCATCGACAGTGGCAGTTGCATCAATGCCGTGTCGTCTGCTGTCATCGCCAAAACTGGCCTCAAGGCCGTCCCCCACCCTCGTCCCTATCAAGTGTCTTGGATCAACTCCACTGCCATGGAGGTCAAGCAGAGATGCCTAGTGCCCATCAATTTCAACATCTACCAAGACAAGATCTGGTGTGATGTCCTGACCATGGATGTGGGCCAAGTCATCTTGGGAAGACCTTGGCTTTTCGATAACGACGTTCTCATTTATGGGCGCTCGAACATGTGTCTGTTTGAACATGAGGGCAAGAAAGTTAAGTTGATTCCCTCTCCACCCAAGAGTGCCCAAGCCGAGCAAAAGGCTGCCCCCGCAAAGAAAGCCAAGAGCGTTAGTTTTGTCAGTGCCAAAGAGCTGAGTCACGAGGTAGAACAGGGAGCTCCTATCATCATCCTCGTAGCTAGAGAAACCCCTAAGGACTCCAGCCAGTCGATCCCTCCAGAAGTCACCCCCGTGCTTAGGGAGTTTGCTGACGTTTTCCCTGAAGATCTCCCTGACCAACTGCCCCCGATGCGCGACATACAGCATGCCATTGACTTAGTCCCTGGGGCAAGTCTTCCCAACCTGCCGCACTATCGAATGAACCCTACTGAACATGCGGAGTTGAAGAGGCAGGTTGACGAACTCCTACAAAAGGGTTTTATCAAGGAGAGTATGAGTCCGTGTGCGGTCCCCGCCCTTCTGACGCCTAAGAAAGACGGATCATGGCGTATGTGTGTCGATAGTCGCGCCATCAACAAAATAACAGTCAAGTATCGTTTCCCTATCCCGCGGCTGGACGACATGCTGGACATGATGTCCGGAGCTACCATCTTCTCCAAGATCGATCTGAAGAGTGGCTACCACCAAATTCGCATCCGTCCTGGCGACGAGTGGAAGACGGCGTTCAAGACTAAGGATAGACTATATGAGTGGATGGTCATGCCCTTTGGGCTGACTAACGCCCCGAGTACCTTTATGAGGGTAATGACGCAAGTACTCCGGCCATTTATGGGTAAATTCCTGGTGGTGTACTTCGACGACATACTCATTTATAGTCAATCTCGGGCGCAACATTTAGACCACCTGCGTCAAGTCTGTGCCGTATTAAGGAAAGAAGAGCTGTATGCGAATCCGAAGAAGTGCACATTTTTCACCACTCAAGTCCAATTCTTAGGATTTGTGGTTTCTATCGAGGGAGTCTCTGCGGATCCCGAAAAAGTCAAAGCTATCGAAGAGTGGCCCGAGCCCAAGACTATTCGTGATGTCAGAAGCTTCCACGGGCTAGCCACCTTTTATCGTCGGTTCATTAAGGGGTTCAGCACCATCATGGCCCCAGTGACTGACTGTCTGAAGAAGGGTGAGTTCACTTGGTCTAATGCCGCCACGAGGGCATTCATTGAAATCAAGAAAAGGATGGTTGAGGCCCCTGTCATGCGTCTCCCTGATTTTTCTAAGGTTTTTGAAATGGCTTGCGACGCGTCTGGGCTCGGGATAGGTGGAGTCCTTTCCCAGGAAGGCCACCCGGTTGCCTATTTTAGCGAGAAGCTAAATGATACCCGACAGAGGTACTCCACCTATGACAAGGAGTTCTATGCGGTAATCCAATCGCTTCGCCATTGGCGACATTACCTCCTGCCTCAAGAGTTCGTTATTTTCTCTGATCACGAGGCCCTCCGTTATATTTACTCCCAGAAGAGACTAAATGCGCGACATGGTCGATGGGTCGAGTTCCTCCAGGACTACACTTTTAGTCTGCGCCACAAAGCGGGAGTTGAGAATAAAGCTGCTGATGCGCTCAGCCGTCGTGTGTTCATCCTGTCCAAATTAACCACGGCAGTTGAAGGATTTGCTAGGATAAAAGCCGAGTATGAGTCATGTCCCGACTTTAGCGAAACCTATGCGTTATTGAGAGACGGGACCCTGTCCGAAGTTGATGGCTATCTCATGCATAATGGATATCTGTTCCGGGGACGGAAGTTGTGCATCCCACGAACATCCTTACGTGAGTTTCTCGTGTGGGAGTTGCACGCTGGAGGTCTTGCCGGACATTTCGGAAATGAGAAAACAATTGAAGCCGTCGAGTACCGGTTCTATTGGCCAAGCCTGAAGCGCGATGTTGCTAGGCATGTTGGTAGATGTCACACCTGTCAGCTAGCCAAACAACACAAGCAGAACACTGGCCTTTATACGCCTTTACCGGTCCCAAATTGCCCCTGGCAAGATATCAGCATGGACTTCGTACTGGGCCTTCCAAAGACTCTAAGGAAACACGACTCGATTCTGGTCGTCGTGGATCGGTTCTCCAAAATGGCCCATTTCTTGCCCTGCTCCAAAACAGCTGATGCCTCGAGGGTTGCGAAAATCTTCTTTGACGGTATCGTCAGATTGCACGGTCTACCCAAGACCATTGTTTCTGACAGAGATGTCAAGTTCACCAGTTTTTTCTGGAAAACCCTATGGCACAAGTTGGGCACTAAGCTCCAGTTTTCTACCGCTTTCCACCCACAAACTGATGGCCAAACCGAGGTAGTGAATCGAAGTCTGGGAAACCTTTTGCGCACCTTGGTAGGTGAGCATGTTGGGACTTGGGATCTAAAATTGTCCATCGCTGAATTTGCATACAATGCATCTGTTAATAGGACCACTGGTTTGAGTCCTCATGAAATTGTGCATGGTTTTAAGCCTAGGCAGCCTATAGATCTCATCCCCATGGCTAACTATCATCAAGTCTCTGAGTCAGCATCCGCATTTGCATCGCATGTCCAGGAACTACACAGGGAAATCAAAGATAAAATTGAGCAGAGTAATGCTACCTATAAGCTGCGAGCTGATCTCAGGAAGAGATTTAAAACATTTAATGTGGGTGATTATGTAATGGTCCGGATCCGTCCGGAACGGTTTCCCCCGGGAACTGTTAAAAAGCTGCATGCACGCAGTGCGGGCCCTTTCCAAATTTTAAAGAAGCTGAATGACAATGCCTATGTTGTAGATCTCCCTGGAGATTTCGGCATCAGTTCCACCTTCAATATCGATGACCTAGTGGCCTACAAGGGACCTGATTTTAACCCTAATAATCCCCTCATAGATGAGCCTTCCCAAGACCCATTTTCTGAGAGTCCCTCCCTACCCCCACTTCCAGAAATTCCCCCACATTATGCAGCAGGGAAAATAGATAAAATTGTGGATGATGAGATTGTGTCCGGTAAGGACGGTGGCACCCGACGGTATCTGATCCGTTGGAAGGGAAGACCCGCCTCTGATGACACCTGGGTTGACCGCAGCAACCTTCAGCAGTTGGATCCTGACGCCTTGGAGCAGTACGAGAGTTTTGCAGATCCTCACTCGACGGAGTCGAGCTCTCTCCCACCTGGGGAGAATGATGGGGACATCGAGCCTCGGCCCTGGCGAGTGTACCAGCGCAGGAGGCGACATCTGAACATGTGGTTCTAGCCATGTTGGCTATTGTTTTTTTTTCTATTCTGTTATTTGGTTGCGTACTTTTAGTCCCACCTCGATTAGTGGGCTTTTCCGTCTGTCGTTGTAAGCCTATTTATAGGCCTTTCACTTTTATCTTCAGTATGCAATGAATAAAATTTTTATCTCTTCCCACATGTGTGAGAGAGTTAAGGTGAGGCGTGTGAAACCCGAGCCATACCTAGGTGTGTGAAACCCTAGGCCCCCAACTAGGCGTGTGAAACCCTAGTGGGACCACCCATCCCCAATCCCGTTTCCCCCTCCCTCATCTAGCCGCCGGCCCCCACCCTCCCCTCTCTTCCTTGCCGCTGCTGCCTGCCCGCCCAACCCCATCCGACACCCCCCCCCCTCCTTGCCCCTGCCGCTACTGCCGACCCGCCGAGACCCCACCCGACACCCCCTCCTTTTCCCCTGCTGCTGCCGCCGGTACCAACCCCCCAACCCCAGCCGCTGGTCCCCCCCCTTCCCCTTCCCCACTCGGCCAGCCCATCAGCCCGATTACCCCCTTCTCCCCTTGCTGCTGCTGCTGCCACCCGAACAACCCCTCCCGCTCCCCCCTTTCAGCCCTGCCGGCCCCAGCCCTCGCCCCTGCACCACCACCCGATTCCCCTACACCCCGCCTCCTTTCCCCTCTCTCCCTCTCTCTCGCGAATCTGACCCAACCCGACCTGTGCCCCGTCCCGACGCCACCCCTGACTGCAGCCGACCCCCCCCCCTTGCCCCGCCACTGCCATCCGACCCCCACCCCTCCCTTCTCCACCCGCACCCCTGCCGGTCCCGACCCTGTCGTCGACCCGACCGGCTGACTTCCAAACCCCGAACCAACCCCAAACCCCTTCCCCTCATCAGATCCAGCCCAACTCACCATCGTGAGTGTTCGAAGACGAAGAAGGGTGCCTCGACAGCACTCTCCCCTCCCGAACCGGAAGGAGAGAGCGTGGAGGAGTCCGTGACGGGGCCTCGACATCAACTCCCTCCCGCAAATCAGAAGAAGAAGCGTGGAGGCATAGGTGCCTGTGGCATCATCAGCAAACCAGGTTACGGATTTCCCTCACCGACCAGGTAGTTTCTTTCCCCGGTCAATATCGGATGGTGACGCCAATGATCTATTATCCTATATTTTATCTATGCAAAACTGCTGCCCCTTTGATTGGTGAGTTGTGAGATTCTGATTCCCGGTTTGTTATTAGCCCTGATATTGCATTTGGAATCCTGCTAATATAACTAGGCTTTTGTTGTTCGGTTAAATTAAATTGGAATACCTGCTTGCATGCCTGTCGGGCTTTGCTAAAGCCATTTACCATATTATTTGTTTAAATCAACTTCCTGTTTCTGCTCGGAGCAACAAGCGATCCCATCGCGGCTCAACGAGTCTTTGAATTCCCTGTCGCACACACTGTTCCACATCAGATATCTTCTTCAACGTTGAGAGCTAGAGGGTCCTCACGACCAGGCATAGTCCTTCTGGTGATCCTCGACTTTCTAGCTTGATGGACGAGCTTGCTTGACTTGGAACAATAGTAGCTACAAACAACTCCAATTTGAACACCTAAAACCCGCACGATCAATGCTCCAAGGCATCTCTAAGCTTTTCATCTAGAGGTTTGAAAGCCTTTTTCTCTCGACCTTAAGCATTGTCGCACGATTTGAGTTGAAGAGGACCGACCTTATCATTTCACCGAACGAGCAAGATCCTACATCAGTAGCCCATCACCCAAATCAGATTGTTTACTGAGTAAGGATCCAACCAAGAGAGACCACCGAAAGGCCTCTAAGAAGACTTCTCTCAAAGGGTGAAAGAATATGTCGTTACCCCCCTCAATATAAAAGTATGTTTGGTTAACTTCCAAAAGAAGTATCGAACATTCAATGACCCACCAGCCATCCATCGAATGTAAGCATCCGGGACCGATATCTTGTCGGTGCAAACGCTTGGTCACGGGGCGGCTAAAGGAACTGGATTTTAGGAGCACGCAGCAGAAGACGATGAAAACTATGTTTTTCTACGGGACCGTGGTCATGCCTTTAACAAGGGTTATAAAATTTTCATGCATCGTAATGAAAGTGCATGCATTACAACCTAAGGATTATTCGAAGTTACCTCACAGGATTTATAAACACATGTGGGGAAGAACAAGTCAAAGAAGATCCGATGAAGATGTTCTCAGGATTCATGAACTCCTGTGGAGAAGATCGAGTCGATGAAGAATTGTTAAAGATGTTAAAGATCTCCGATGATGAAGCCTTACTGCCATCGAATAGAAGCCTATTCCACGATGCGGACGATAATGGATGGACTTGTGGGAGCCCTCTTCTTCATTGTTTGCTCTTCTTCTTGTGGAAAAACCCTAGGAGTGGATGGGTGGAGACGAACCTCTCTCTCCCTCGCTCTTTTATCCTTTCTTCTCCTCTTTCTTGGGCATTGTAAACCATGGCCCCTCGTTGTCTTGGACATCCAAGAGGTGCTAGGGAGACCGGCAAGGCTTCATTAAATACCGTCCCCTATTGGTTTCCAAGTTTGGATGGATTCCAAGTTGGGATTGATCCCAACTCCGACAATCTAGGGTCTCATTAATGAGCTCCTAGACCATCTTGGATACCACTTGGCCATCCCCTATAGGACCCTTGTGGACTTCTGTGGTCGACCAATTTGTTCCCCACAAGGACTTGGTTACTTATGAGAGAAATCCCACATGGGGAGGAATTCTCCTATGGAAAGGAGACCTAGTAAATCAAGGGAATTAATTCCATTTATCCTCTCCTAACATAGGAATTGGATTCTCCTGGTCCAACTAGGAATCCAATTAATGAGAAAATTATCCACTATGGACACCTATGATTAATCACAATTAATTAGGGATAATCTTCTTAGTCCAATAGGAATGATTAATTAGAGAGTGGCTAGAAAACCTACTCCTATGTGGATACTTATGACATATCCTACAAATTAGGAGAGCCAACTTATTCCATCATGTCGACACTTATGACACCTCCTAAATAATAGGAAAGTCAACCTAGTCCACTAGAAGATCATTGGACACTTTTGACACTAAAAAATTGAAGACAACTTAATCCATATTGGACACTTATAAAATAGGAGAGTCAACAACTTAGTCCATTCAATCATGACCTAGAGGTGCGATAAAATCAACATTAATTACATGATTAAACTCCACTCAGTTAGGAAAAAGGTTTGATCCTCATTCTAAGAGCTGGGACCCACCGGGGTGAACCCACTTGGTAAATCCTTGTCATACTAAAACTCACCCACTATAGAGCATCTAGAAGGTGTCAGTGTGTCACTTAAGAATCCTAATCCAATTAGGAAACCTAAGTTTTCGAGTCTCTTAATCCGCCAGTGTTGGGTGTCATAGTCATCGTGGCATTACCCACTACTAGTAAGTCTTAATTACACTAGGATTAGGTTAGCTCGGTAATGAGAGGTGGCAAGGAGTTAGAATATTTGGGACCCCAATAACCTTGGCTTTAACAAGACATATGGTTATAGCCATCTCATGACTTAAACATGAACCCGTTAACTTTGGCTACAACCACTACTAAGCCACAGTTACACTCCGAGTTTATTAAGTAAATTACACGAGTGCCCTTATCCTACCATGTTGCACTTGACCCCTCCTTATTCAGGTATCCGTGAAGGCTATATGGGATCATCCTGAGTCTCTCCCACAATAATTCACCTACTTCAGTTCTGACTTCTCATTACCTTGTGATCACCATGCATCTTTACTTTGATTTTGTCCGGCCACACCTAGTGATTAGCCCCTTCACGAGAGTCACTCAACAAGACACCGAGTTAGCATACAGGGAATATGGAATTCCTGAGAACCGCCTGCACACCCCAGCATCCAATGCAAGCCACCCAATCTACCCTACTAGTCAGCTATAAACCTCATTGATTTGGCAGGTCAAAATGACAGATATTGAACCCAGAGTCTACAGCACATCCTAGGATTTCAGATCTAGACAATTAGCAGTATGGGTATCCATGGTCTTTGGTGACAATACTTAAAGATCGGGTACTCTATCTTGATTTCATTCAATACATTCCAAATGCACCAACACTTCCAGATTTATAATCAACTTTCTAATGGTCGAGATATATCCATTGTATAAAAAGACGTCCGAGGCGTGTGCCTCGAGACGCACCTCAAGGCGAGGCGGTCATGTGCTGCAAATACCCCCACATTTGATTTCAATAAAAATATCTAAAAAATAAAAAACCAAATGAATCAAAAAGTAGATTTTCAAATTTAGTAGGAGAAAGCAGTTTTCATGGTTTTTCATAAAATGTACAGGTTGAAAAAAGTGGTTAAATCAACTCTATTTTAGTTCAAAAAATTCCATAAGATGTAAAACTATAAGAGCTTTATGAAAACCATGGCGGAGTATGATCCCATTTTTTTCTTTACCATACAGGAAAATTTTGAATGAATAAAACTTTTCTATATAAAAACTCTTTTTTCTAGACTAAGTAAAAAACAGTATCTCGCACTTCAACATAATTTTTGTGTGGTTTCAAGCTTACATAACTTTCCTGTTTTTAAGTCAGTTTTCAAAACCGTTTGAAGCATTGTTTTAACAATCAACCAATCTTCATTTCGAAAATATTTTTATTCACAAAAAAGATCCGAGGAAAATTTGGAAAACATAGATCAAAATTGAACCAAACAAAAAATGCACAAGAACGCACAAGACACAAATGTAATTCCTCATGCAACTAGAAGAATATGCAAGTTAATACAATTAAATATCAAACTCAATAAACATTGATTAGAACCATTAATGACTAAAATAAATACCTTTAAATACATCAAAGTGTTAGCGGCTTAGCATAATAAGTAATAAAACTATATGTTAAGCAATAGATTAACGTTTAATACTTTCTTCTTAGACTCATATTATTTTTCTTATTTTTATATATTTTTTATAATTTATATATATATATATATATATATATATATGTTTTAAACTTTTTTTACCAAAACGCCTCGAAAAAATTCGAGACTTACGCCTCGCCTCTCCGGAGGAAAAACACCTTGGTATGCCTTTCGCCTTTTTAAACATTGGATATATCATCTCTCTATCGAGAAGGTTCTAGGTGTTACAGGCATGCAAATTGGATGTCCAGTCTAGTTACCGACTGTTAACCTACTTACATGTGTATGGTAAATTCATATCTTATGTATGTGGCTCTCATCCACGCACCTGAGTCATCTAAAACGCGTCATAGTGGACTAGTGAATTTATGCATCTTATGAACTTTTGTTTGTGATTTTTAATAATGTATACCTAACTGGTGTCGAGCATGCTGGAATTGGCATGTACAACATACCAATCCCAACAGCAGTCGCAGACCCTCTTTGAATTGCCTACAGGTCACTAAGGGGGTGTTTGGCATGAGGAATAGTTGTTCCGCTTAAACCTCATATGAAAGAAGGTATTTCGGACAATAACTATTTCTGATGTAATTCGATCGTCCAGTGTTCCGGTTAGCATAGAAACCCACAGAGTGATATATTATCATTCCCAACTCCTTCATTCCATCGGAACAAATACTACCCGTTAATTTTAAACTACGAATCTGGGAATAGAAACTGACTTCCGAAATGATGCCAAACACCCCCTAAGGCGTCCATCTGGAGCAGGAAAATATCCATCTCCACGGATCCTTCAGTGGAATTGGCAACTCCAAGCCATTTTCTCCGGCAAATCTTACATTGTCCTCAGGGTGCTTATCAAGAGCCCTTGAGCAGTACAGAAATTTTAGTACTCCGACTAATAGGCAATCTTGTTGAAGGAATATGGTCGGAGCCGAGGGTTAGAAACGACAGAATGGAAAGAAGGAAGCAAAACAAGACGACAACACATGCAATGACAAGGGGGTAGATGAAGCTTCCAAAAGTCAGAGAATTCCTATCAATGAAGGGAACCTCAGAAATGAAGAGACGACTCATCCCAATAAATGCCCTTGGGTCGTGTAGGAGAAGATGCTCCATTCTCGAGTAATCGGTAACTGACGTCACCAAGTACTTACAAGAGGATTTCAAGGGGTGCACACAAGAAATGCCTTATACAAATCAATAAGGACTTGTCAAGCCCGATCTGAACATCAGATCCACTTCCACAACCATTGAGATAGGGGAAGTCACTCGTCCTTCATCGCCAACTTTATAGTTAGCTTATGAAGCCAACCCCGGATAGTTAGGTTATTTGGCCATATTGTGCAACTTGACGAAGCAAGGCACTGCCAAACTAGAATCACCCCAGAATAATCTAGCAAGCAACCAAAAGAGAAATAAAGAGTACAAACACGCAGGAAAACACGCTTGCAAGAAAGAAACTTTTTCTTTCAGTTATAAGAAGCGGGTCGAGGTTCGAATTCCAACACTACAATTACTTTAAATGGGACAAAGCCAATGTTACAAAGATAAGCCAGAATCTTCAATCCTGATGCCATGTCATTAAGTCTAGACGAGCACCGCATCCTGAAGTAGATGATTCCACTGCACGCCAAGCCAAGAACAGCCAGTATCACTTCACTTGTGCAAGACAAGCTCCTATGTATGGATCTTGGCTCCACATTGAGATTGTCGCGACCACCAAATCCATGGGACAAAGAAGTGGCACATTGGCCAGGAAATAAGTGGGGTGTTGGCGCCATCTAGAAAATTCTTGAGAGATGCCTCAATGTCACGAAGTTGAATAGGATTCGCAGCCGGGTCGAAGGAAACCCCATTTTCCCCAACCTCAGGTAGAATGTTTCGGTCTCCCCATCGCAGTCGCAGGCAGCATCACTTGAGACTAGAGAGCATACTATAAATCCCAAGGATGGCAACCCGTGCAAGGGAGACCAACTACCACCTAATGGCGTGGCAGTAGAAGACCCGCAAGCCACTAGTGAGGATATAGGAAGTAGTGGTCTGGGCACCTCTCATGTTCTACTCTAAGTCTTTGACTAGTAATGTCAGTAGAAAGACAAGCTATGTATCCAGCTAGCAACCCTTCGGTTCCATCTAATATTCTCTACTAACCAAAATATTTCACCCGAAAGAGGGCGACACCCGTTGTAGCACAGTCCTCGATGCCTATTCTCTCAACAAGAATCCACGCTCTTTCATACTTGTTCCCCCAGGGAAGAGCGCGAAGAAGTCGGACACCTCCATTTGGATTTGAACGACAGAAAACAAAAATGGAGGACTCACTGAATCGTGGTCAAATTGTAAACCTAGCTCGACCCTCACGGTCGTGACACTTCGTGTATGCAATCAAAGGTCCCAGAGCTGAATTGTTAGGAACCACTGGTGGAAAGCACACATCTTTTCAATGTCAGCACTATTGACTAACTCTAAAGGGAAGTTGGCACAATTTACGAATCAAATTGCACGATTGGATTCTACAAAAATTCAGTGCCCATCAGAAAGATCACCTAGATGATGATGAGGTGATCCTCAAGATCAACATCAACGGATCCATTCATCGCCAATTGTCACTTAGGTGGAGGAGTGACAGTTGAGAGCACAACGACCAGATCTTCTACAGCAGTTTGACGGCCACTCGACGGAGTCGAGTTCTCTTGAGACTGGGGGAGTTGATACAGCCTTATCCGCATCATTCGATCATCGCCGCATCAGATCATTGCCAGAGGCTATATTTTACTGCATCTTTATTTCTCTATGGAGGACATTAAATGTATTAGGGTATTTAGTTGTTTACTTTCAGCTTTAGGCTTATTTTTCATGTTTTTTGGCTATTTTTTGCACTTTTATTTAGTCTTGTTCTTGCCCAAATCATGGGGGATGTCCATGGTCTCATTCAAGGCCTTTTCAGATTGAATCAGGGCTCATTCAGATGAATTTTCTGTATTTTATTAATAAACTTACCAAATCCAGGCATGGCATGGGTTGATTGTTTGCATTGTTTACAGTCCAAGTTATAGGCTTTTTTGCATTGTTTGGTCTCTTTTTTGTTATCATGTTGAACCATGCAGCCTACTTCATAAGAAAGATTATTGCTCTCTTTAGCCACAAGTAGTAAGGCCTTAACACCTATATTGTGTGTTTATTTTGCTTTCATCTTTCATATATAGATCGCATCTAAGATAGGTGTAGACACGAGGCATACAGCAACACAACTCATCCCATTTAATAAGAGGCAACCCTTAGTGTCGTTTGGGTACCAACCAAATGGTGTGATATTATAGAAAAAGAAAGATAGGTGTAGTTACAAATGCATTTGTTAATGTATCAGAATTATCAATATATTATGGGAAAAAAATAGATAGGGTACCAACTGAATAGTTTAACATTATGGAATAGAAAGATGGGTGTAGTTACAAATGCAAATGATAAATTCTCTCCAATGGCTTATCAAAGGGAATTTAAAAAATCCTTTGATAAATTTATCCCCTAGTTTGAAAAGAAAAAAATAAATAAATGATCAATATTTGTAGTTTTTATCCTAATCCACGTTTGGTTTTGGTTTTGATTTACTTTTTAAATGAATTAAAATGTACTTCAAAATCATATCATTTCACTAGAAATAATAATTCTACCCCTTTCACAGAGCCTCCTCAAGCTTACTCGGACCCTCCTCAAGCTTACTCGGAACAAAAGATTTAGCACACCCCACGTCTGGTGCAATGATGCCCCCAAGTTCGGCAGTAGTCGGCATTTCGTTGGGTTTGCGAGAGAGAGGGGGAGAGAGAGAGAGAGAGAGAGGGGGCAGTGTTTTGGTGTCGCGATCAAATGTGGGCGTCGTCGAACGAATTTTGACGCCTCTGCCAAATGTGGGCGCCCCCACATAATATATTTGACGCTGACAGCAACCGTTCAAACGCCGAAGCTACCGAAGACGGCCGCCCGAGTGCCAACAGGCACGGGCATTACTAGTTATTATATACTTGATTATCGGTGCCCTTTTTGCAAGCATATTTAGGCTCTTTTATATTGAAAATCTGAAGTTTGGGTTGAGCTTTATATAAAAACTACTTACAGTTTTTTACAAAATCTGCACACTGTTTTGACCATAACTTTAGATCCAGTGAATGGATCATCCTAAAATTCAAATCAGTCCTTCCTCATATAAAGATCATCCTTCCCCAAAATTTTCATAAAGATCGGACTATTGCATCACCCTGGAAAGACATAAATACCTCTGGCTATCCTATTTTCCAGATTTTTCTAAAATCCCTCCAAAACCTAGTGTTGGTCGCCCTTACTTACATCACTTGCCTTCTTTTTTACTTCAGTTGCTCTCTACTGCAGTGCGCTTTGACTTTTTAGATTCCTATATTGCATCTACATCAATTGTGAAATTCAGAATTTTTTATTGTTGACTTCTTAAAGAAAGCCATTGGCCACAATAGGTTAAGAAAAATAAAAAGAAATGGACTAAACTAACCTATATTCGTAGTAATTGAGTAATTAATAGGCAACCCAAAATGTATAGGATAGGGCTAGACGGTTATAGGATTGAGTTATTGTTATAGTAAGGAGAAAGTTAACTAACCAGGTATTGCTGGATGTAGATATCCAAAGCAACGGCGGCCTGTACTCAACCTTCTCTTCAAATCTAATAGGCTTCTGATTGGATGGACAGCCTAAACAGGTATTACATAGCCATATAAACATGAATGAAAAACTGAAAGAAATCAATGACAAAAGTTTACAAACGTGGCTTTAAGATAATCCTACCTCATATGCTACAATTTTCTCCAGCAGTGATGCAGAATCATCCCATGTAATCTGGTGAAGCTCCAAAGCTGCTGGACTAAGCCAGGTGACAAGTTTTTCCCTCAAATAAGAGTCTAATGCTCGCAAGGATGGTATATTTTCCTTCCTGTATTCTCATGAAACAAAAGTAAATTCTATGAAACACTGGTTAACATCAAGTCTCATACAACTTTGATAATCTAAAACTTTACCAGTCATTCTTGTTAAAGCAATCTCTGTTTTTAAGTGCTAGCCTTTTGCAAAAGAGTTGCATGATCTGATAAGCATCAGAAAACAAGGTTGTCATATTGTGTATTATATCGTGTATCGTTTTTCCTTTTTTTTGTATCATGTATTGTATCGTGTATCGATCGGCAGCTGCCACCGCCTCCGTCCACAGCCAATCGTTGCCACCACCACTATCATCACACATGTTGAACGCCACAACAGCTGGCGCCACCGAATGTCGCCGTCGTCCGCCATTGTCTCAGACATTTGATTCTCGGGACCTTATATGTCTAGGAAATTTAATTTCCTGAGACAATAAGACCGACCAAAAGAATGGACCTGTTACGAAGAGAGAGGAAGAGAGAATAGGATTGAGGAGAAAAACTCCTTGTATTATCTCATTAATCTCATTGTCATTACATAATACTACCTCTCTTTATATAGAGAGAGAACGCACACCATTACGTTACCACACCCGAGGTGGGACTAATAAAATACTAACACACTACATCTAATACCCCCCGTCAAACTGATGTAAGGTATAAACCGACATCAGTTTGCTTAATAAAATAAAGGAGAAAGAAAAAAAAAAAAAAACATCAAATAACCCATTCTTTTATGCTGTAAAATAAAGATAGTGTCAGGGCGACCTGCAAGCAAGTCGTCCTGGAAACCCGATTGACCTGCAAGCAGGACAACCGGGGGAACCTGGCCAAACTGAAAGCAGGTCAACCGGGAGAATTGGCAATGATCACTAAGGATCGGAGCGGAGGAAGCCGACGGTGATGGAAGCCGGCAATAAAGGAGGCCGAAAGAAGAGAGATCGGCTAAGAAAAGGTGTGAATGCGTGAGACCTCATAGGAGTCAAGCACCCGGCCGAAGCTAGTACTTGACATTTCTTAGAAGATCTCAATCATCACAGACAAAGAAGGAGAGAATAAAGAGTCGTATCTCTGATAGAGTCATAAGACCAAGGAAAGAAAGAGGATCCGAAAGCCGGCGCAAGAATGACCGGAACGAGAGAGGATCCAAAAGCCGGCACGAGACAAGTGTGACCGCCGGAACTAGAGAGGATCCAAAAGCCGGCACAAGACAAGTGTGACCGGAACGAGAGAGGATCCAAAAGCCGGCACAAGACAAGTGTGACCGAAACGAAAGAGGATCCAAAAGCCGGCACAAGACAAGTGTGACCGGAACTAGAGAGGATATAAAAGCCGGCACAAGACAAGTGTGACCGGAACGAGAGAGGATCCAAAAGCCAGCACAAGATAAGTGTGATTGGAACTAGAGAGGATCCAAAAACCGGTACAAGACAAGTGTGACCAGAACGAGAGAGGATCCAAAAGCCGACACAAGACAAGTGTGACCGGAACGAGAGAGGATCCAAAAGCCGGCACAAGACAAGTGTGACCGGAAAGAGAAGATCCGAAGGGTCAGCACAAATGTGACCTGGGAGAGAGAGGATCCAAGAGTCACAAGAGTGACCGGAGAGAAAGAGAGGATCCAAGGATCAGCACAAATGTGACCGGAGAGAGAGAGGATCCAAGGATGCAAGGCGGACCGGTAGGGCGCAGAGCGCAAAAGTACCAAGAAAGCGCAAGGGCAGAGAGCGCGAGGCGAGAGGCCAGGTGAATCGACAAAGCGCAAGGGCATAGGGTGCAAGGCGGGCTGACAAAGCGCAAGGCGCAACAGACGGCGGGCGCGGGACGTCAAGGCAGCCAGATCAAACGGCTTAGGGATCCGGCAGCCAGCAAGACAGGAGCGGGCGCATAGAAGGGCCGGATCTGGGCGGCGCAAAGGTCCAGGTGAAAGAGGACCGGATCGGGTGCAAGGGCCGTGCCGGGTTGGATCGGGTGTAGGGCATAGCGCAGAGGCACAGGCTCAAACTCACGGGTTTTTAGGCTGTGATCGGATCGAGTGTAAAGCACAGGTGAATTGTAAAGCACAGGTGAATTTCAGGAGGCAGGGTAGCGAATCGGTCTTCACAGCGGGCCGGTCTTCGGTGCAGATCGCACTCCGGTGCGGGCACCGGTGCGAGAGCTGCGGAAGCAGACGGCGGGCACAACACAAGGCAGGGCAGCAGCGGCTCAGGTGCGAGATCTGCGGGTGCTGCTGAAGCTCGAGGCCGGCACGTCGTCGGCGCGGAGAACGACGGGCGCAGAGTGGGTCAGCATGAGCTCGAAGCCGACGCGGAGAATGACGGGCGTCTTCGCGGACGGCAGGCCGGGAGCAGCCGGAGAGGGAATCCCCTCCCCTGAGTTCGTATGCCGGGGACCTTCCCGAGCCGATCCCCACCGTCGGTGAGCCCTCTCTCCCTCCTTTTCCGTTTCCATCGATCCATGCGGCAACCCAGCAACCAAGCCAGGATCGGACGGCGGGCGCGGCGAGGGCATCAGCGACCGCGAGTGGCAGTGGCGAGGGCCCCATGGTGAACGGGGCGTCGGGAGGAGGCCGGCACGGCGAGGGGATGGCCGGGAGCATCAGATCTGTCCCCCCGTGCTGCTGTGCCGGAGACAGGACGCAGGCGCAGGTCTCGGGCGACGGCGACGGCGGGGCGCCGGTGATCAAGCCGAACGGCGAGCAGCGGTGGAGCGACAACTGTACCAGATCGATCAGGTAGTCAGGAGAGAGAGACGGGGAAAAAACAATTTTTACTGTTCCCGGCCTCCTCGATGTCGTCGACGACGACCGAGGAGACCGAGGCTGCAGAGGAGAGCGTCGAAACCCTAGGCCAAGAGGGTTGGCTCTGATACCATGTTACGAAGAGAGAATAGGATTGAAGAGAAAAACTCCTTGTATTATCTCATTAATCTCATTGTCATTACATAAGACTACCTCTCTTTATATAGAAAGAGAACGCACACCATTACGTTACCACACCCGAGGTGGGACTAATAAAATACTAACACACTACATCTAATAGGACCCTTAAGTTTAAGTTCCTAGAGTTTTGTTCTACAATCCTTGATGGGTAAAGATTGGCCCTATTTAGAAAGAGCCTTCACTACTTTATAATCAGTTAAAGGTATGTATACAAAGTTCCCGTCGTGCCACCAGCATAGCAATTAGATGTAGGAAATGGACCCAGGCCCTTACCCCAGCAAAGAGAGGAGGTCGGCACGAAGGGTAGCCAATAGCTTCAAGCCACCAGGGTGCGCATTGAGGCGCTCAAAGAAAACCGCATACATCGGCTTGAGAGCATCTCGAAGACTCCGCTCCGTCCTATAAAAAGCAGATAGTGCAGCTTCCTCTTCAAGGCTGCCGGCCTGATGATCGCTGGTATCTGATCAAAAATGGGAAGGGCCATAGAGTCAAACGAAAGGAAGGAAGTGAGAGTGAGCAAACAATATCGAAAAATGTGACATGCCTCCAACTCCGGCACCATGGGGAACCCCGAGGCTGAGATACTGCTGCATCAGCTCGCGAACCCGCTCCCTGTTCACATCGTAGTCCCTGGCGAGTGCAAGCAGCAGCTCCCGGCGGCCTTCTTCAGAAAGGCACAGGTAACCCTGCATTTTGACAGCGGCATTCTGTCGAACAGCTACCGAGCATACCCTACGATTGAACAGACAAATTCGTGAACCTGCAAGAAGCCTTCGAGGGTTGCATCGACGGATTCTGTTTGGTCGGTGGGAATCGAGATGGAAGTTCGCATCCACTCCTTAACATCCTTCAATGGCACACTGCTGCTGCCGCTGCTCCTTTCCTCGTTACCGTGTGAGGCGTCCTGAAAATGAATCCAACTTTAGGGTTTGAGGAGGAGGGTTGATCAGAGAGGATGGATCAAGAATTTGACTTTTAGCTTACCATAGGAGGAGGAGGAGCGGGCGGAGACTGGTGGTGTTCTTGGTTGGCCGGCGGCCTCATTCGAGCTCTCATCAGTACAGCCAGACTCTTCCTGTTCATACCCCCTCACCTCACCAAAACCAACCGTACCTTCGGAAACTCACTCCTGTTTTTTTCAATGTACGTGCTAAGTGACCCATGAAGTGACAAGCAAATGCTGCACATGGCGAATCTGAAACTGCTTCAAATCAGAGGATATTTTCAGCATACGTAGCCTATTAAATTTGGTCTCTGACCCAATAATATTACCAAGTACATAATCTTTCTCTACAGACACAGCGGCAAATAGATTATTATATTATTAAGTGGGTTCCTCCTGATATTAATATCATCAAAGTCAACTTTGATGGTTCAGTCGACAACGAATTTACTGGAGCTGGGTTTATCATTAGAGATTACGCAGGCAGAATCCTTAAAGCTGGAGCCATCCCGTTAAATACTAGATCGGTTGCCATTGCCGAGGCTCGAGCACTATGGGAGGGAGTTAAAGCAACTAATGGAATCTTTGATCAAATATGGATCGAAGGGGATTCGCTAACTACTATTATGGAAGTTCAACAACAACACATTAGTTCCAATCCTATTATTGCATATGTCAGGGCATGTTGAGTCAGTTTGTCTCCTACAGAATCTCTCATGTCTACAGGGAAGAAAATTCAGCTGCTGATTGACTCTCAAAGCAAGCAACGAAGATGAGCCTCCAGTAAGCTGGTAGCGAGAATATCCACATGGCCTCTGGGTTCTCTGTCAAGACGACATTGGTCCCCGTTGTTTTTGCCGGCCAATAACCTTGCAGCTTGCTTCTATTATCTAGTCAGATGTAGTATAACTTCTAGTAGTGGAATATGTAATTCTATTACCAAAAAAAAAAATCGTTCTTGTTTGGTGAGGATGCAACTCCGGGTTTGAGCCAACCTAAATCAAACTGAACTAGTTCAGTTCTATCTTATTAGAACCCGAACCAATCCGACTTGAGCATAGACCCTAATCAACACAATCCACACTAAGATCAGGGTAGCTCGGGTTGATTCTCGTATTGATAATTGATCTAAAAAAATAATGATCATCGGTTATTTACTAGCAAGCTGGAAGCCCTTGTTGCAATGTAGGTTTTAGCCACCCGTTGAGTTATCTTGTAGTTGGTTCAACGTTAGCAAACAACTAACGTTTATTTGTGTGTTGTGCTGGTGTGAAGTAGTCCAAAAGTCCAAACTAGTGACATATATGTGGACTGATATATATGAGTTCGGTTCTCTGTGTGGGTCGGGTCTACCTGAGCCTCAATCCAGAACCAACCCGAATTTAGTCAGGTCCACAAAACGTAAAACCAAACCAACCCATTTTAGTCAAACTACCCGAACCAACCTGACCCATTTAGGCCGGGTTGGGTCGATTATCGATTTACCAGACCCAAGATGCACTCTAGTGCATTCTAAGCTACTTATAGAGGAAGGGGAGGGCTTATATGTTAGTAAGCTTGGTCTTCAAAACAATGAAGAATGTACTTGGGCTGATCTTTTTAGTAAAGGGGCCACTATATATAGCCTAATTTTTCATAAAAGGCAGGACGCAACGAAAGGCAACCCAATAAAGGTCTTGTCTATTGTTAGGGGTAGCTCGCTACTAAAGGCAACCCTTGAGACTGTAAGCAACCACACCTTCTTCCTTTTTCCTTCCTCCTATGCTTGCCAGTGTCGTCGATCTTGTGCAAGTTGATGTCCAGCTTATGTCGTCGATCCCATCCAATCCACCGCCGCCTCCTCTTTCTCCTTCCTCTCCTTCTCCTACCGTCACCTCCTCCTCCTCCTCCTCCTTCCTCCTCCACCCATTCCTGCTCCTCCGCCTTCCTTAAGAATCAGATCAAGAGCGCATATCGGAAGGCGATGATAAACTTTGTTTTTTCAATGGATCGTGGTCATGCATTCTACTTTAGGGTTATTAAACTACATGTATCATAATTAAATACACATGCATCGCATCCTATGGACTACAAATTATCTCACAAGATTTACAATCACTTGTGGAGTAGATCGCAACAAAAACTTGTTGATGTAGATCGAGATCAAGCCTCGCTTTCCTTGAGTAGCAACTCCTATTCCACGTCGCGGTCTGCAATGGATGGACTTGTGGGGTCCCCTTCACCTTGTTTTCATCTTCATCCTCTTGGAAAGACCTCGAAAAAACCCTCAAGCGAGAGAGGAGAAGATCAAGTCTTCTCTCTCTCTCTCTCTCTCTCTCTCTCTCTCTCTCTCTCTCTCTCTCTCTCTCTCTCTCTCTCTCTTCTCTCTCTCTCTCTCTCTCTCTCTCTCTCTCTCTCTCTCTCTCTCTCTCTTTACCTTTCTCCTTTTTCCTCTCCATGGCCAAAACCCTCCTGGACGTGCAACATGTTAGACGGATTCCCCCTCTGCTATTTTCCTTTTAGATGGACTCCTAAAAGCCCTAGGAAAGAGAGGGGGTGACTGGCCAGATCAATTCCAAGGGGGGAGTTCTAATCTAATCCAACTTATACTCTCACCAACATGGGAAACCTGTCTCCATTAGGAGACTACGTCCAATAGGGGGGCGCCTATTATGGTTCTTCCCAACTGTATAGGGGTGGGACATTAAGAGTAAATGGGCACCCCACTTAAAAAGATGGCACACATATGCTACCCCGGGTTGAGTCTAGTAAACCCTACATAATGTGACAATTATTACTCCTAGTCGAACTAGAAAACTATTAAAGAATTTATTTATTTATTTAATTAACTTAACTTAAACATCCATCATTATTCCCATGGAAAATTATGATAATATCACTATTGTTAGAGGTCATCTCCTTAGCCCAACCCTATGTTGGCGAGAGAGAGAGAGAGAGAGAGAAGAGTGAGAGAGAGAGAGAGAGAGAGAGAGAGAGAGAGTCTTGCTCCAACTAGGCACACCTATGGCACCTTCTACATTTTAGGGAAGTCAATTAAGTCCATGAAAAGGACTCTAATGACTTCTTCTTAGGGTGTAAACGAGTCGGGCTGGGGCTAGAGATCGTAATCCCCGAATGGCCCGTTGGGCCTGGCCAGGCCAATGAGCGCGAGCTAGGGCAACGATGCTACACTTCATGGTGCAGGCTCTCTGCCCTCATATATATAGATATAATATATATATATATATATATATATAGTATATATATATATATATGGGAAATGAGTTCCTATGAACATGTCATAGGGAGTACCCTATGACATATGGTGAGTTAGTAATCCTAGAATATTTAGAATGTTATGAATTTTTTATGAGGATGATCACCCTATCTTAGATAGGACCTCCACAAAAAATCGGTTCATTCTAAAACTTGTAGAGGCATCAAATGTGATTTTCAATTTAACGGTTAAAATGGAGGGCCGATAAAGCTTCTAGCATTTGATGCCCCAACAAGTTTTAGAATGCTTTAATTTTTTGTAGACATTCTATCTAAGGTAAGGTGATCACCCCTCAAAAAAATTCAGCACATTCTAAACATTCTAGCATTACTAATTTCACCATATGTCATAGGGTACTCCCTATGACATGTCATAGGAACCCAGCCCTCTATATATATATATATATAAATATATATAATATATATATATATATATATATATATATATATATATATATATATATATATATATATATATATATATATATATATATAATATATATATATATATATATATATATATATATATATATATATATATATGAGGAATGGGATGCTGCCTATCAAAGCAGCATTTTTTGCTGCTTTGATACATTGTTTGACCATCCTAGAAGTTTTGGAATTTGATGAAATTTGGTGAGGGGTGTTGTCTAGGGTAAGATGATCATCCTCACAAATCTTCATCAAATTCCAAAACTTCTAAGAGGGTCAAATGGTCGAAGCAAAATCTGCAAATTTTAACGGTGACTACAGGTTTTACAGATTTTGCTTCGACATTTGACCCTCTTAGAAGTTTTGGAATTTGATGAAAATTTGTGAGGATGATCATCTTACCCTAGACAACACCCTCACCAAATTTCATCAAATTCCAAAACTTCTAGGATGGTCAAACAATGTATCAAAGCAGGCAAAAAATGCTGCTTTGATAGTCAGCATCTCATTCCTCTATATATATATATATATATATATGGGGGCGGGGATCCTGCACCCGAGGTGTAGCATCGTTGGCTGCACCTCTTGCTTGTTTACCTCCCTAGAGGTTTTGGAATTTGATGAAATTTGGTGAGGGTTTTGTCTAGGGTAAGATGATCATCCTCACCAATTTTCATCAAATTCCAAAACTTTTAGGGGGGTCAAATGGTCGAAGTAAAATCTACAGATTTTAACGGTGACTACGAACGGCTGATTTAACTTCGACCATTTGACCCCCCTAGAAGTTTTAGAATTTACTGATTTTTTATGAGGATGATCACCATACCCTAGAGAACACCTACACCAAAAATCATGAAATTCTAAAACTTCTATAATAGGAAGAACAATGCCTGAGGTGCCTAGTAACGATGCTGCACCTCAGGTGCAGGCTCCCTTTTTCCCATATATATATATATATATATATATATATATATATATATATATATATATATATATAGAGAGGAGAGAGAGAGAGAATACGGGGTATGAGCTGACAGCCTAATTTTAAATTAGGCTGTCAGCTCCCAACCGTCCATTTAATACGATCTGGCCGGTCCGATCAAATGTTTTGTTTAATTTCTTATTTTCGGTCCGATATCCCGATCGAGAGAGAGAGAGAGAGAGAGAGCAGAGCCGATCTCCATCCCCATCTCCGGCGCTGCACTCAGTCGTCGATCTCTATCCCCATCTCCGGCGGTGCACTCAGCAGTGAAGCCCGACACCGGCGCCGGTCACGCCCGCCGGAAAGGGGGCGGCGCTGCACTCAGCCCCATCTCCATCCCCATCTCCGGTGAATTTACTGTTTGGGGTGGCCGGCCGGAGTGCGATCACTGTTTTGGGGTGGCCCGGCAGAGCCCATCTCCATCCCCATCTCCCCGGCGAATCACTGTTTGGGGTGGCCGGCCGGAGTGCGATCGGGACTGGCGGAGGGGAGGAGATGGGCTGAGTGCAGCGCCCCTTTCCGGCGGGCGTGATCGGCGCGCGTGGTCGGGCTTCACTGCGAGTGAGAGAGAGCGAGAGAGACGGGGCGAGGCGGTCTGCGGTGGGGGCTGAATGCAGCGCCGGAGGGGAAGGAGATCTCTCTCTCTCTCTCGATATGGATATCGGACCGAAAATAGAAATTAAACAAAACATTTGATCGGACGGCCAGATCGTATTAAATGGACGGCTGGGAGCTGACAGCCTAATTTAAAATTTGGCTGTCAGCTCATACCCCGTATTCTCTCTCTCTCTCTCTCTCTCTCTCTCTCTCTCTCTATATATATATATATATAGTAGTGATACATTGCGGCCGGGCTAACGTGCGGCTTCCGTGAGGGCTGAGCGGGGCGTCTACGAGCCGTCGGATCGACGATCCAGCGATCGGATTCACCCCGGACCGCTGGAACCCGGGCTGTTACTGTGGCGGCCACTAGTAACAGCGATCGGTGGTCCGGATGAATCCCATCCGTTGGATCGATGGGATCCAACGGCAGGAAAAATTTCGTTGTTACTGTAGCCGCTACAGTAACAGCGAAATGATTTTGAGCCATTCGATCCCATAGATCCAACGGATGGGAAATCATTTCGCTGTTAACTGTAGCGGCTACAGTAACAGCGAAATTTTTTCCCTGCCGTTGGATTCAACGATCCAACGGATGGGATTCATCCGGACCACTGATCGCTGTTACTGTGGCCGCCACAGTAACAGCCCGATTTCAGCGGTCCGGGTGAATCCCGATCGCTGGATCGTCGGATCCGACGGCTCGTAGACCGCCCCGCTCAGCCCGCACGGACAGCCGCACGTTAGCCCGGCCGCAATGTATCACTACTCTATATATATATATATATATATATATATATATATATATATATATATATATATATATATATATATATATATAATATATATATAGAGAGAGAGAGAGAGAGAGAGAGAGAAGAGGAATGGGATGCTGCCTATCAAAACAGCATTTTTGCTGCTTTGAGACATTGTTTGACCATCCTAGAAGTTTTGGAATTTGATGAAATTTGGTGAGGGTGTTGTCTAGGGTAAGATGATCATCCTCACAAATTTTCATCAATTCCAAAACTTCTAAGAGGGTCAAATTGGTAGAAGCAAAATGCTGCAGATTTTAACGGTGACTGCAGACGACTGATTTTGCTTCGACCATTTGAAACCCCCTAGAAGTTTTGGAATTTGATGAAAATTTGTGAGGATGATCATCTTACCCTAGACAACACCCTCACCAAATTTCATCAAATTCCAAAACTTCTAGGATGGTCAAACAATGTATCAAAAGCAGCAAAAAATGCTGCTTTGATAGGCAGCATCCCATTCCTCATATATATATATACACTCATATATATATATATATATATATATATATATATATATATATATATATATATATATATTATATATATATATATATATATATATATATATATATATATATATATATATATACTATATACTATATATATATATACATATATATATATATATATATATATATGGGAAAAGGGATTCTGGACCTGAGGTGCAGCATCGTTGCCGCACCAAAGGCATTGTTTGACCATCCTAGAAGTTTTGGAATTTGATGAAATTTAGTGAGGGTGTTGTCTAGGGTAAGATGATCATCCTCACCAATTTTTATCAAATTCCAAACTTCTAGAGGGTTCAAATGGTCGAAGCAAAATCAGACGTCCGCAGTCACCGTTAAAATCTGCAGATTTTGCTTCAATCATTTGACCCCCCTTGAAGTTTTGGAATTTGATGAAAATTGGTGAGGATGATCATCTTACGCTAGACAACACCCTCACCAAATTTCATCAATTCCAAAACTTATAGGGGGGTAAACAAGCGAGAGGTGCAGCAACGATGCTACACCTCGGGTGCAGGCTCCCCCGCCTAATATATATATATATATATATATATATTATATATATATATATATATATATATATATATATATATATATATATATAATATATATATATATATATATATATATATTATATATATATATATATATATATATATATATATATATATATAGGCGTGTTAGGCTGCGGCGTGCGCTGCCACGGCCTGATAAATGCGCTGGCAATTTCTGGCCGTCCAATCGTGCGGATCGGTTGCGAAACCGTGCTCAAATCCCTTGCCCGCCTCCTGCCCGTCTGATCCCCCGGACCGACCGTCTGATCCCGTGCACGCGCAGCCGCCCCAGCGTGTTTGATGGGTCGTTCGATTCCCATCCGTTGGATCGATGAAAATCTAACGGACTAAAGCGTTTTTAGTTATTACTGTAGCCGCTATAGTAACAGAGAATTTTTTTTAGTCCGTTCGATTCCCATTGATCCAACGGATGGGAATCGAACGACCCATCAAACACGCGGGGCGGCTGTGCGTGCACGGATCAGACAGTCGGTACGGTGGATCAGACGGGCGGGGGATTTGAGCGCGGTTCGCAGCCGATCCGCGCGATCGAACAGCAAGAAATTGCCAGCGCATTTATAGGCCGGGCAACGCACACCCGTATTTTATCATTCCTCTATATATATGGGGGCGGGGAGCCTGCACCCGAGGTGCAGCAAGAACGATGCACCTCTCGCTTGTTTACCTACCTAGAAGTTTTGGAATTTGATGAAATTTGGTGAGGGTGTTGTCTAGGGTAAGGTGATCATCCTCAAAAATTTTCATCAAATTCCAAAACTTCTAGGGGGGTCAAATGGTCGAAGCAAAATCTGCAGATTTTAACGGTGACTGCGGACGGCTGATTTTGCTATCGACCATTTGACCCCCCTAGAAGTTTTGGAATTTGATGAAAATTGGGTGAGGATGATTCACCTTACCCTAGGACAACACCCTCACCAAATTTCATCAAATTCCAAAACTTCTAGGTAGGTAAAACAATGCCTGAGGTGCAGCATTCTTGCTGCACCTCAGGTCCAGCATCCCCGCCCCTATATATATATATATATATAGATATATATTATATATGGGTCAGGATCGGATGACCCAGCAAAATTTGACCATTAATAACCAGCACCCTTTGAGGCATCTAGAGGTTATAGAATGGGCTGATTTTTTGTAGGGATGTTGTCTATGGTATGTTGATCATCCTCACAAAAAATCAGCCCATTCTAAAACCTCTAGGTGCTTCAAAGGGTGCTCTTCAAATCAACGGTTTTTTTACTGTCAATTTTAACCGTTGATTTGAAGTGCGCATTTGATGAACCTAGAGGTTTTAGAATGGGCTGATTTTTTGTGAGGATGATCAACATACCATAGACAATATCCCTACAAAAAATTAGCCCATTCTATAACCTCTAAGTGCCTCAAAGGGTGCTGGGGTTATTAATGGGTCAAAATTTGCGGGGTCATCCGATCTGACCCTATATATATATAATATATATATATATATATATATATATATATATATATATATATATATATATATATATATATATATATATATATATATATATATATATATATATATATATATATATATTTATATATATATATATATATATATATATATAGAGAGAGAGAGAGAGGGCTGTTACAGTGAGCTGTGAGCTGCCGGGGGGAAAGTGAGCTACGGGTATTTTGACCCCCCAAAAAGTTATGGAATTTGATGAAATTTGGGGAGGTTGTTGCATATGATAAGATGATCATCCTCACCAATTTTCATCAAATGGTCGAAGCATTTTCTGCGTATTTAAAAGTGACTGTGGACGACAAATTTTATCTTATCCTATGCAACAACCTCACCAAATTTCATAAAATTCCATAACTTTTAGGGGGTCAAATGCCCGCAGCTCACTTTCCCGGGCGGCAGCTCACAGCTCACTGTAATAGCCCTCTCTCTCTCTCTCTCTCTCTCTCTCTCTCTCTCTATATATATATATATATATATATATATATATATATATATATATATATATATATATATATATATATATATATATATAGAGAGAGAGAGAGAGAGAGAGAGGGCCGATCCAGTGAGAAACCCCTTATTTGCGAAACCTTGTGCGAAACCCCTCTAGAGGTTTCAGAATTTGATGAAACTTGGTAGGCATGCTACCTATACCATGTTGATCATCCTCACAAAATTTCATCAAATTCTAAAACCTCTAGGGGCATCAAATGTTAGAAGATTTACCGACCGTTCATAAAAACCGTTAATTTGATTATAACATTTGATGCCCCTAGAGGTTTTAGAATTTGATGAAATTTTGTGAGGATGATCAACATGGCATAGGTAGCATGCCTACCAAGTTTCATCAAATTCTGAAACTTCTAGAGGGGTTTCGCACAAGGTTTCGCAAATAAGGGGTTTCTCACTAGATCGGCCCTCATATATATATATAATATATATATATATATATATATATATATATATATATATATATATATATATATATATATATATATATATATATATATATATATATATATATAATATATATATATATATATATATATATAGAGTCGGATCGGCTGACCCAGCAAATTTTGACCCAGCAAAAACTCAGCACCCTTTAATGCACCTAGAGGTTTTAGAATGGGCTGATTTTTTGTAGACATGTTGTCTATGGTATGTTGATCATCCTCACAAAAAATCAGCCCATTCTAAAACCTCTAGGTGCATCAAATGCGCTCTTCAAATCAACGGTTTTTAAATGTCAATTTTAACCGTTGAATTGAAGAGCACATTTGATGCCCCTAGATGTTTTAGAATAGGCAGATTTTTTGTGAGGATGATCAACATACCATAGACAACATTTCTACAAAAAATCAGTCCATTCTAAAACCTCTAGATGCATCAAAGGGTGCCGAGTTATTTGCTGGGTCAAAATTTGCTGGGTCATCCGATCCTGACCCCTATATATATATATATATATAGGGAAGTGCTAGAATGCGGCATGCGGTGCGTGCGGCATCGCACCGCAGCCGTCTGATGTACTGCTGCGTGCATCGCATGCACGCAGCGCGTGCATCAGACGGCTGCGGGTGCGATGCCGCACGCACCGCATGCCGCATTTTAGCATACCCCTATATATATATTATATATACTATATATATATATATATATATATATATATAATATATATATATATATATATATATATATATATATATATATATATATATATATATGGGGTATGCTAAAATGCGGCATGCGGTGCGTGCGGCATCGCACCGCATCCGTCTGATGCACTGCTGCGTGCATCGCATGCACGCGGTGCTTGCATCAGACGGCTGCGGTGCGATGCCGCACGCACCGCATGCCGCATTTTAGCAAACCCCTATATATATATATATATATATATATATATATATATATATATATATATATATATAAAATGCAATAATGCGGCATGCGGTATGTGTGGAATCGGGCCGCAGAGGTTTGATGCACCGCTGCGTGCATCAGACCGCTGCAGCACAGTGCCGCACGTATCGCATGCCGCATTATAGCATGACCCTATATATATATATATATATATATATATATATATATATATATATATATATATAGAGAGAGAGAGAGAGAGAGAGGCGTGTTACGTTGCGCTGTGCGCTGCCCCGGCTGGGAAATGCGCTGCGTGATTTCCAGCCGTCCGATCGCGCGGATCGGCTTGAAACCAACGCGAAAACCCCCGCCCGTCTGATCCCTTGGACCCCGGTCGTCTGATCCCGTGCAGCGCACACCCGCCCGGGCAGTTGATCGTTCGGCTGGATTCCCTGACCGTCTGATCCTATGTAGCGCACCTCCGCCCAGCAGTTGATTTGTCAGTTCGATTCCCATCC